>SJYA01002764.1:43541-233591 GCA_006410615.1 Neotragus moschatus
AAAAAAAAAAAAAACAATTACAAATCCCATGTTTAGGGAGAAAATCGACAAGACAGACACAAAAATAAGGTTCTCACTTGGGGTGATTTATGGTGTGAACTGCCACTCATTTAAAATGTCCTGTCAACCACACTGGCAGTCCTTTACCAGTACAAACATATATCAAACCATCATGTCCTCCACCTTTAATGAATATGTTATAGGTTAATTTCTTATGAAACACTGGAGGGAAAATAAAATGTCCATTAAATCCAGCAGGATTACTGTTTAAGCCAGAAACTACTATGAGGAATTTGCGAGGGGCAGTTCCTTCCCCTGCTCTGGAGGAAATGAGACCACCACTGAGTCAGAGTTGCCTCAGAGTAGGGGATGGCACCCCACTCCAGTACTCTTGCCTGGAAAATCTCATGGGCAGAGGAGCCTGGTAGGCTGCATGCAGCCCATGGGGTCGAACAGAGTCAGACATGACTGAAGTGACTTAGCAGCAGCAAGCTCTTTTCCATGGCTTGGCAGTTTAAGGGGAGAAGGTTCAAACCCCTACAGTGGGGTTGAGGCAGGATGGTAGAGCCTGGGACAAGGACGTGGAGCCGAGAGAAAGATGAAAAAACAAAGGACATCACCTTTTCATCTCTTGGCTTTTTGTTATCTGGGGAGAATTTTCAAAATAAGCCAACCCTGGTTGCTCTTTATCTCCTTCCTCTCACATGTTACTTTAACATAAACAGGAAGATGAAACAAAGCAGCACCAATACTTTGCTCAGAAATCTCCTTAGCTATATAATCAGTTTCATTTCTTACAAATTCTGCTTCCCATATAACTGCAGGAGAAAATTCAGCTGAGCTTTCCACTACTATCAATATTTAACAAAGACTTCCCCTTTTTCTGTTTTCCAATAAGATGTTCCTCATTTTCTTCTAAACTCTCACTGGCAGAGTTCTCAAAGCCCTGGTTTCTACCAAGTCTGTTCACAGAAACGTAGGCTTTCTCCAACATGCTTTTCTTGTGGCAGTGCAGGAAGGCTTGTAGGATCTTAGTTCCCCAACCAGGGATCACACCCAGCAGTGAAAGCACAACCAAAAAATAAAAATGTTAGAAGTCTGTCGTGCTTCAGTCCATGGGGTCGCATAGCTGGACACAATTGAATGAGTGAACAACACGATATTAGTTAGTTTTTCATACTCTTTTATCAGGTTAAGGAAGTTCCCTCTGTGGCAGACAGACTCTAAGATGACCCCCAACGATCTTCTTCTAATATTTATGACCTTTCATTATCTCTTTGAATTGTTTCAAACCAAGAGAAAATAGCAGGGACTTCTCTCATGGTCTGTGGCAAAGACTCAGAGCTTCCAATGCAGGGGGTGTGGGTTCGACTCCTGGTCAGAGATGCCACAACTAAGACCACAGGCAGCCAAATTTAAAAAAAAAGTTTTTTTTAGAGAATATGGCAAGCGATAGGAGGTCATGCCTATGATCACATGGCCAGAGTCTGTTTCCCTAGTAGACTTTCTTAAGACATTCTGCTGTGCTGTCTTTGAGGAAGTAGCCGTGTTGAGAGTCTCATGTGATAAGGAACTGAGGGGTGGCCAATAGGAGCTGAGGAAGCCTCCAGTCAACAACCAGTCAAGTCCTTCAGTCTTATGATATAACCACAGGGAACTGAATTCTACTGATGTCTTTAGTGAGTGTTCTTATCTGGAGGATAAGAACACAACTGACATCTTAATTGAAAAAAAAAAAAAGGCTTGCAGAGAATCTAGTTAAGGTATGCTTGAAGTCCTGACCCACAGAAATTATGAAATAACAAATGTGTGTTGATTTGGGGTTTGTAGAAAACTACATATGTTTAATCCATTCACATTTATTACGAGTGGATATGTTTACCATTTTTCATTTTTTCAATGTTTCACATTTTTCTCTATTCCTTCCCTTACTGCCTTTTATTAAGTATTTGCTATGACCCATATAACCCATATAAATTATTTTGTTCAATCTCTGTATAATTTTGAATTATAGTGATTTCTTTAGAAATTACAATCTCCACCTTAACATATCATGATAGACTTTGGATAAATACTACTTTAATTCCAATAAGCACAGAAAACTTGCTCTGATATAGCTTTATGTCTCCTCTCCTTTATGTTATCATATATATTACATCTATGTATATATTATAAAGCTGACAATATAATGTCATAAATACTGATTTATATAATTTTCTTTTAAAGAAGTTGAGAAAAGAAAAAAAAACATACTTGAGCCTTTCATTTTAAACTTTGTATTTAGCATTTCCAGTCCTCTTTCTTCTTGTGGATTCAAATTACCATTTTTGTCATTTCCTTACTCCAAGAGTTCCATTCCCTCCCCCATCTTTTGTCCAATTATTCACATGAATATATATCTGCAGGTGTTATAAGTTCAATACAATAAATTCATTGTTTTATGTAATTTAAGTCAGATAAGATAAAAATACATTTATAATATTTTTCATAATTACCTTCATCTTACCTTTCCTGGTGCTTTTTTTCACGTGGATTGGATAATCTGGTGCCATTTCTTTTCAGTCTAAAGAACCTCTAAAGAACTTGACTTTAATATTTCTCATTAAGACAGCTCTGTTTTTTGAATTAATATAATTGGAGGATAATTACAATATTGTGATGGTTTTTGCCATACATCAACATGAACTGGCCACAGATTTACACATGTCCCTCCCATCCTGAACCCCCCTCCCACCTCCCTCCCCACAGATCTGCTATTAATACCAATAAATTCTCTCAGGGTCTTTATCTGGGAATGTCTTTGTCTTCAGTTTCAAATCATAGTTTTGCTAGATATAGGATTCTTGGTTATCAGGTTATTTTGTGGTTTCTGTGTTTTTAGCTTTTCACTTGGAATATATCAGTGCTTTCTGGCCTCTGTTTTTTCTGATGATAAGTTAGCTGTTATTCTTATTGGGCGTAGGCATGTATATGTTTAATATGCAATGTTTTCCCTTATTGCTTTCAAATTTTTCTCTGTCTTTTGTTCATAATCTTTTGACCTTAATGTGTCTTCATGTGGCTCTCCTTGTGTTTATCTTACATGGAGTATGGTATGTCCCTTGGGTGTACAGATCAGTATTTCTCATCAAATTTGGGAAATTTTAAGCCTTTTTCTGCTCTTTTTTTCCCTTTCCTCCTTTTCTGAGACTATTATGCATATGTTGGTACACTGATGGTGTCCAACAGTATCTGAGACTCTGTTCGTACATTTTTTATCCTTATTTCTTCCAGATCTTCATACTGCATAAACTCTATTAAACTGTCTTCAAATTCTTTCTTCTGTCAGCTCAACTCTGCTATGAAGTCCTTCTACTGAACAGGTTTTGGTTTTTGCTTTATATATATATATTTAAAGACTTCATTGTCTTAGAAAAGTTTTAGGTTTTCAGCAAGATTGAGAGGAAGGTACAGAAATTTTCCACACTTATATCGTCTCCCCCAGTTATCAACACCACTCACCAGAATGGTACATTTTTTACCAAGGATGAACCCACATTGACACATCATAGCTACAAAGTCCACAGTTTTCCTTAGTAATCACTCTTGATGTTGTACATATTAGGCTTTGAACAAATGTACAATGACATATATGGCTTCCCAGGTGGTACATCGGTAAAGAATCCACCTGCCAATGCAGGAGACAGAGGTTGGATCACTAGGTCTGGAAGATCTCTTGGGAGCTGGAAATGGCAACCCAACCTAGTATTCTTGCCTGGATAATTCCATGGACAGAGAAGCCTGGCAGGTTACAGTCCATGGAGTTGTAGAGTCAGGCACGACTCAGCAACTGAGTACACACACACATGATGACATATGTTCATTATTATCACAGCATACAAAGTATTTTCATTGCCCTGAAAACCCTCTGTGTTCTGTCTGTTTATCTCCCTACCAACCCCACCAGCTGCCAGTAGGTTTTCTTGTCTCTGTAGTTTTTCCTTTCCCATGTCATATAGTTGGAATCAGCTTTGCAACATTTATACTCCCATCTAGTTCCCCCCAGTACGTGCAGAATATTTTAAACAAAATTATATCATCTGTATATATATTTTTACTATATCACTAAAATAACTTCATAAATTTCATAATTTTAATATCGTTTCTAAAAACCATAATAATTCTTAACATCATCAAACATCTAGGGCATGTTCACACTTTTCTAGTTATATTATTATTTTTTCCTTAACAACTGAGGTGTTAAATCAAGATACAGAGACACGCTTGTTGCTTTTGATTGCTTTGTCTCCTAACTTACTTTTATTTCTTTTGCCTTTTTCCCTCTTGACATTTATTTGGTTAGAAATTAGCCTTCACTCCTACCACAGCTTACCTACAGCTTCCTGTTTCCTCCTCTTTGAAGTCACAAAATTCTAAGTTAAGACACTAACATTTTCTTTGAAACTTTTTTCTCTAATTTTATTTGGTGCCTTTAACAACTCTTTCTTCATAGTTAGGTTTCAAGAGTCTAGGAAAATATATCCCTTCATAAGGGGGTTTATAACCCACTGTCCTAAGTGAGTTAATATTATCTTTGTATTACAAGAAGCAGAACTGTCTGAAAAGAACACTGAGCACTTGCGGGTAGCCTGAATAATGAGCTAGTTAGAACCTGGGGTTCCTTCTTTTCCCAGTTAGTGGAGCTGCAAGAAGTTACCTTCTGGGACTTCCCTGGTGGTTCAGTGGTGAAGACTCCACATTCCCAATGCAGGGGGCCTGGGTTCAATCCCTGGTCAGGGAACTGGATCCCACATGCCACAACTATTAACAAGATCCCACATGCTGCAATGAAGAAGCAGTACAAATAAATAAATAAAAATAATTATTTTTAAAAAGAAGTCACCTTCTAAGAAAATCAGTGGTGTTTTTAACACTTGGCAGAGGAGACTAATTTGCCATGGGCCCCCAGGTCTCCAGTTATTGGGCAGTTAACATTTCCAAACACCTGCAATGTATTATCTCTGCTGCTGCTGCTAAGTCAATTCAGGCGGATCCGACTCTATGCGACCCCACTGACGGCAGCCCACCAGGCTCCTCTGTCCCTGGGATTCTCCAGGCAAGAATACTGAAGTGGGTTGCCATTTCCATCTCCAATGCATGCATGCATGCATGCTAAGTTGCTTCAGTCGTGTTCGACTCTGTATGACCCTACAGACAACAGCCCACCAGGCTCCTCTGTTCACAGGATTCTTTAGGCAAGAATACTGGAGTGGGTTGCCATTTCCTTCTCCTGTATTATCTCCCACTACATAACAAATTAGCCCAAAACAAGAGGATTGAAACAACTCAAAGCATCTCAGAGTTTCTGTGGGTCAGCAACCCAAGCACAGCATAAGCTGGGTCATCTACTTTAGGGTGTCTACAAGACTGCAATAAAGATTTTGGCAAGAGTGGGGCTCATCTGGACTCAACTAGGAAGGGATCTATTTTCAAACTGACATTTTTTTTTTAGCAGGATTCAGTTCCTTGAGGGTTGTTGTACTGAGGGCCTCAGACCCTCACTGGCTGTTGGATGGGGGAGACCTCACAGTTCTTTACCACAGAGGTCTCTCCAACATGGCAGTTTGCTTCATCAAAGACAGTAAAGGAGTTTCTTAGCAAGATGAAAGTCACAGACTTTTATAATCTACTCAAGGAAGTGATGTCTTTTTTCTTCACCACATTCTTTTGGTTAGAAATAAGTCACTAGATCCAGCCCACACTCAAGGGGAGGGGACTTCACAAGTATGTGAAAACCAGTGGAGGAGGATCATCAGAGGACACTGCAGGAGTCTGTTCACCACATCCTGTCAACAGCTGACACTAACCCAGAATGCTTGGTGCCTAAGCAGTTTGTGTCTCCCCCCTGATAATATGGCTGCCCCCCCTCAAAAAAAAAGGGGATCTGGCTGCACTGAGTCTTGGTTACAGCACATGAGATCTAGTTCCCTCACCAGGGATCGAACCTGGACCCTCTGCATCAGGAGCCTGGAGTCTTAGCCAATGGACCATCAGGGAAGTCCTGGTAAGGTGGCTCTTGTGCTGCTTGCCTTACGATGAGAGCAGTAATGTGGCAGGATCCTTCCACTACCCCATGCTGCCACCCTGCCTGCCCAGAAGGGTGCCCAGTTTGCTTGTTTATGGAAAGAAGAGGAGGAATGGGACTCATGCCCTCTTTTTACTTGCTGACGCTGAATTGAAACCTATTTCTTAACCTACAGCATATGGTACTGTGGTTTTCTGTTGAGTCCTGGTGAAAAGGTGGTGACCCTAAAGGGACCCAATCTCCATGATAATCACATCTGATTTTCCTCTCTCAGCCTTTTTGCTTCCTGAGTCATTTCACCCCTGAACACTGCTTTCTGGCTATTTTCATGGCTTCTGTCTATAGCTTGAAGGACAGATTCTACCCACCCTTTGCTCACCAGCCCATTCTGAAACCCCAGTCTAAGCACAAGATGTCTAGGAGCATGGTTCTGACACTCTTTATCAACTTTCTTCCACACCACCAGCACGCGCACATGCGTGTGCGCACACATACACACACACACACACACACATATTCTAGTGGGAACTGATAGCTACAGTCCTATGTATGCTGCTACTGCTGCTAAGTCGCTTCAGTCGTGTCCGACTCTGTGCGACCCCATAGGCGGCAGCCCACTAAGCTCCTCTGTCCCTGGGATTCTCCAGGCAAGAACACTGGAGTGGGCTGCCATTTCCTTCTCCAATGCATGAAAGTGAAAAGGGAAAGTGAAGTCGCTCAGTCGTGCCGACTCTCAGCGACCCCATGGACTGCAGCCCACCAGGCTCCTCCGTCCATGGGATTTTCCAGGCAAGAGTACTGGAGTGGGGTGCCTTTGCCTTCTCCAGTCCTATGTATATACCCCCTCAAGTACACACACATGTATCTAACAATATATACATCAAATAGTCTTCATGGTTCCCTACACTGTTAACACACAAACTAAATCATGCATTCTTCCTTAACTAGTATTTCCTTTTCTGCTAAGTGTAGGTAAAATCTCCAGCTCTATTTTTCTATTGTCCACACCATGCAGCATTCAGAATCTTAGTTCCCAGATCAAGGATTGAATCTGTGACCCTGCAGTGGAAGCACAGCCATTTGTTGGGGCGGCGGGGGGCGGAGGGGGGGAGTTGCTTTCAATATGCTTTTTGGGTTTTTTTTTTTGGCCACACTGCGTGCCATGTGGGATCTTTTTTTTTTTAAACTTTTTATTTTGTGTTGGGGTATAGCTGATTAAATAATGTTATGATAGTTTAAGGTGAACAGCAAAGGGATTCAGCCATACATATCCATGTATCCAGTCTTCCCCAAACGCCCCTCCCACTCAGGCTGCCACATAACATTGAGCAGAGTTCCATGTGCTATACAGTAGGTCCCTGTTGGTTATCCACTTTAAATACCGCATTGTGTACATGTTTATCCCAAACTCCCTAACTATCCCTTCCCCTCGCTCCTTCCTCCTGGCAACCATAAGTTCGTTTTCTAAGTCTATGAGTCTGTTTCTCTTCTGCAAATAAGTTCATTTGTATCATTTCTTTTTAGATTCCACATGGAAGGGATGTAATACAGTATTTCTCTTTCTCTGTATGGCTTACTTCACTAGTATGACAATTACTAGGTCCATTCATTTTGCTACAGATGTCATTAATTCATTCTTTTGAATGTCTAAGCAATATTCCATTGTATAAATGTACCACATCTTCTTTTTCCATTCTCTGTCAGTATTTAGATTGCTTCCATGTCTTGGCTGTTGTAAACAGTGTTGCAATGAATACTGGGGTGCATGTATCTTTTTGGATCATGTTTTTCTCCAGATATGTGTCCTGGAGTGGGATCATAGGGTCATACAATGGCTCTATATTAGTTTTCTAAGGAACTTCTATACTGTTCTCCATAGTGGTCTGTTTGCTAATTTTCAGTTCAGTTCAGTTCAGTCGCTCGCCATGTGGGATCTTAGTTCCCCAAGCAGGGATTAAACCTGCACCCTCTACATTGGAAGGTAGAGTCCTAACCCCTGGACAGCCAGGGAAGTCCACTTAAATTCAGTACAGTACCTGACACACAATAAACATGGAATAGATTTTAACTCACTTAATGCTCACACCAGCCATAAGTAGTTACTGTTATTCTGTTTCACGGTAAGGAAAATGAGACATATGTGGCAACTGAGGAACTGAGTACACTAATATATTTGACTTACTGGATTAAATTAAATATACTAAAGTTATTTTCACTTTTTTTTTCACTGAATAAATATGGCTACTAGAAAATTTTAAATTGCACACGTATGCATTCTACTGTTGAACTGTGCTCATTTAGATAACACAAACTATCTCCACACTGCCCATATCTTACTTTAGTTAACTCAAAAATTTTCACTTTTATTAATTTCAATTTAAATTCTAAATGTATTAATAATTAGGGGTGGGTGCACTATGCAGCTGGAGAAGGCAATGGCACCCCACTCCAGTACTCTTGCCTGGAAAATCCCACGGATGGAGGAGCCTGGTAGGCTGCAGTCCATGGGGTCTAAGAGTCAGACATGACTGAGCAACTTTACTTTCACTTTTTACTTTTATGCATTGGAGAAGGAAATGGCAACCCACTCCAGTGTTCTTGTCTGGAGAATCCCAGGGACGGGGGAGCCTGGTGGGCTGCCGTCTGTGGGGTCCCACAGAGTTGGACATAACTGAAGCAACTTAGCAGCAGCAGCGGCAGCACTATGCAGCTTATAGGATCTTAGTTCCCTGACAAGGGATCAAACCCAAGTCCGGCACTGGTCTAACCACTGGACCACAAAAGAATTCTCTAAATGTAAATTTTTAATTTTTTAACAGCTTTCTTGAGATGTAATTTACATACCATATAATTCACCCATTTAAAGTGTATAATTCAACACATTTTAATAAATTTACAGAGTTGTTTCAACCAGCACCACAGTTTTTGAAGATTTCCATCAGCCCCCAAAGAAATCCCTAATCCATGACCTTCCCCCACCTAAAATCCCCCAATCCTCTGATAATCACTATTTCCTATTTCCATGGATCTGCCTATTCAAGACATTTCATAGAAATGAAATCATTTGTCATCTTTTGTGTCTGGCTTCTTTTACTCAGTATATTTAAGACTCAACTAAGTTGTAACACTTATCAGTACTTGACTTATTACACAGTAATATTCTATTGTATGAATATATCATATTATGATCATTGCTTAAAATTTATATTTTAAGACATGACAAGAAAAACTAAACACTATAAATTTTCTGTTTGGATCTCCACCCTCCCCTCCCTAACCACATTCTATAAGTGTGAGAGAACCTCCTCTCTCATAACATGCTATTTTCTAAGTGTGAAATAACTTGCAAGAATGACAGTGAATCCCAGTCTTGCACTAAGCATTTAATAACATCTAGCTGCAAAGAGGAGAATGAAAAAGCTGGCTTGAAACTCAACATTCAAAAAACAAAGATCACGGCATCTGGTCCTATCACTTCACGGCAAACATGGGGAAACAATGGAAATAGTGACAGACTTTATTTTCTTAGACTCCAAAATCATGATACCCATGAAATTAAAAGACGCTTGCTCCTTGGAAGAAAAGCTATCACCAACCTAGATAGCATATTAAAAAGCAGAGACATTACTTTGCTGACAAAGGTCTGTCTAGTCAAAGCTATTGTTTTTCCAGTAGTCATGTATGAATGTGCTAGCTGTACCATAAAGAAATCTGAGCGCCAAAGAATTGATGTTTTTGAACTGTGGTGTTGAAGAAGACTCTTGAGGGTCCCTTGGACTGCAAGGAGATCAAACCAGTCAATCCTAAAGGAAATCAGTTCTGAATATTCATTGGAAGGACTGATGTTGAAGCTGAAGCTCCAATGCTCTGGCCACCTGACGCAAAGAACTCAATCATCTGAAAAGATCCTGATGCTGGGAAAGATTAAAGGCCGGAGAAAGGGACGACAGAGGATGAGATGGTTGGATGGCACCACTGACTCAATGGACATGAGTCTGAGCAAGCTCCAGGAATTGGTGAGGGACAGGGAAGCCTAGCGTGCTGCAGTCCATGGGGCTGTAAAGAGTTGGATACAACTGACTGACTGAACAACAACAACAAACAACAAAGCTGCAAATTATTACAGAACCACCAATACCCAGCCCACCTCATCTGCATACTTGGGTTACCTTCATCTTTTCTATAAGTTGTAACAAAACATCTACTTAAGTTCTTTCTTTAGTGCCATTCCTTCAAATAAAAGTAATTTGGTACCCAAAAAGAAAAAGAAATAAAGCGAAGACACTTTCTCGTTTTTATTCAAACTCAGTCTATCTACTTTTGTTTATTCAGCTAAAACGAATCAGAAAAAACAGAAAGACCACACCTTCCCCTCACTCCACAAGAGCCATGCATTAAAAGCAAGTATCCTAACTCTTGAGGCCCCTTATTACTGTAATTTCTAAATATGCCCCACTTGACTTCCAAACCTAACCAGCTCAATACTCAAGAGTCATGCTGTTGTTTAGTTATGTCCAGCTCTTTTGCGACCCCACTGACTATAGCCCGCCAGGCTCCTCTGTCCACAAGAGTTCCCAGGCAAAAAGACTGGAGTGGGTTGCCGTTTCCTTCTCCAGGGGATCTTCCCCAACCCAGGAATCGAACCCACATCTCCTGTATTGGCAGGTGGATTCTTTACCATGGGCCACCAGGGAAGCACTTAAAAGTCAAAGTAGCATATTAACTAATGTTCATAGCCCTCTACAGTGTTCTGTTCCATACCAGTATTCAGTTAGTACACACTAGTAAGCCATACTGATTGCTAAAGAAAACAAAATAGCAACTGAGAAACAGTAAAAAAAAAAAAAAAAAAGTGATATCAATCCTAACATATACTCATTAGCAATGTCTCTGCTAACACAGGGTCTATCAATAGAGGAATTCCTGTCATTGCAGGAGACACGTTCGTGGTACCACCTGCCAGGTCAGTCACAAGCTCTGTGGCTAGGGTTGTACATTCTTCATTCTACATTTATAAAAATCATCACTTTGTTAAATCCTCAGACTGCTAAAATTTCTAAACAATATATTTGTTTGGCTTCTCCTTTGTTACTATTGTTACTGTACTGCTATTCTTGCAGTAATAACAGTTGTGCAGCGTTTTCCTATCTATAAATGCCAAGAACTTAAAATATGAGGAATAAACAGAATGAAGTGAGGAAGTCTGGATACACTTTGTATTTATTTTCATTATTTTTGTTTATTTGGCTACACTGGATCTTAGTTTCAACCAGGCATCAAACCTAGGCCCCCTGCATTGGGAGCCCCCATGGAAGTTCCTGGATACATTTTTAACATTGGTTTTAAATTTTATAAACATTAATCTCATGGATCTGAGAGGGAAAAAGGAAACAATGACATGCATCACAGTCTGAAACACACGATACTGTACAAAAACTATGACAAGTAGTAATGCCTTTAATACTGTATAAGATTCAGTTCAAAGTAAATAGTAACTGGCTTTTCTAATACTTAAAAAAAATGATTTTGACAAAACTCACCTGTGGCTTATAATTGTTAGCAATGTAAATACTGGGTCTAAAGCTGTGTGAAATTTGAAAGCAATCAAAACATTGTCAGTGTTCAGAACTCAAAATAATTAGCAATGATCACAAAGAATTTAAAGAGCACTATGAATTAGGCTCACACAATAAAGTATCTGCTCTAAAACTCTTGAAATAAATTTTATCATAATATCAACAAAACAATGAAAAGGTGCCATAAGAGTCTCAGTCCAACTTTTTAATTTTACTGGAGTATAGTTGATTTACAATATTTGATTAGTCTCAGACATAAAACAGCAAAGTGATTCGAAGTCAAAGTGTTAGTTGCTCAGTTGCATCCAACTCTTTGTGACCCCATGGCCTGTAGCCTCTACCCGAGGAATTCTTCAGGCAAGAATACTGGAGTGGGTAGCCATTCCCTTCTCCAAGGGATGTTCCTGACCCAGAAATTGGACCCAGGTCTCCCTGATTGCAGGCAGATTCTTTTATTGTCTGAGCCACCAAAATCCCAAGCTCTTGATTTATCCTCCCACCTCTACATTTCCCATTTGGTAACCATAAGCTTGTTTGCAATATCTGTGTTGATTTTCGTTTTGTAAAAAAGTGCGTTTTTAAAAATTAGGTTCCACTGAAATCATCTGACTTATGATAATCTCTAGGTCCAACCATGTTGCTGCAGATGGCGTTATTTTCTTTTTTATGTCTGAGTAATGTTTCATTATATACACATGTACCACATCATCTTTATCCATCCCTGTCAATGGACACTTAGTTTGCTTCCACATCTTGGCTACTGTAAATAGTGCTGCAATGAACACTGAGGTGCGTCAGATAGACGTATCTTTTCTAATCATGAGCTTCTGTGGAAATATGGCCAGGAGTGGGATTGCTGGATCATATGGTAGTTCTATTTTTAGTTTTTTAAGGAACCTCCATACTGTTCTCCATAGTGGTTATACCAATTTACATCCCCACCAGCAGTGTAGGAGGGGTCCCTTTTCTCCACATCCTTTCCAGCATTTATTGTTTGTAGCCTTTTTTTTTTAAAGAACTAAATATTTTATATTTTATTGGGTATGTATTCACTTTTTTATTTTACCAATTAAAATACCCTTTATTGGCATCTTGTCTTTCTTTTTTCATGTCCCTACTTTTTTTTTTAATTTATTTTTAATTGGAGGATAATTGCTTTACAACACTATGTTTTCTGTGTTTATAGACTTTTTGATGATGGCCATTTGTCAGAATGGTATAAGGGAACACTTGTCTATAGTTTTTATTTGCATTCTATGATAATTAGTGATGTTGAGCATCTTTTCATGTGCTTTTTTGGCCATCTGTATGTCTTCTTTGGAGAAATGTTTATTTAGATCTGCTGCTCATTTTTTGAAAAGTACTACAGAAGGAGAAAGATGCTAGGTCTTATAAGGTAGGTAAATCCTTTAATTGTTTTGTCTAAACTAGGTATGAACCTTGGGATGGCTTGCTCTGTTACTTTTACATAGTTACAGAAAAATTAACTGCTGTATTCTAAATACAACTTTAAATGCAACAAAATAGCTTTCAATCATGGATTATGCTGGTAAACATTATTTGTGACTGCACACTACAGTACTTCACTTCTGAAATTCCCAGGCACTAGAGAGCTGAAGGTTCTCTACGGGCATGACGCAGAAACATCAAGTGTTCCTGTAAGATTTCATGTTACTCTCCAGAATCTCTAGAGGATTCTGGGTGTGAAGAAAACATCACCAGACACAAAGCTGAAAACAGCAAGAAAGCCCTGAACAGATATGAAGTTTCTGTCAGAGGTTCACAGGAGAAGCAAGTAGGGTAGGGGGAGAGGTGGTGGGGAGAACGGGAGAGACTGCGCAAACCAGACTGTATACAGCAGCGCTCCGAGATGACGGAGGGAAGTGTGCGAGTGGTGTCAGGCACCGCAGTAGAAGCCTAGGGAAAGGCCTCTGGGGACCAATGGAAGACAGTGTGAGTTCAGTGGCAAGAAGAGGGATTGCAGAAGTCAGAGGGGCGAGAACCGAGGAAACTAAACGTACACCATTGCTTTCACCGCAGCAAAGGGAAGACGGCTGCTACACAGGTCAGCAGAGTCGATACAGGCTTTGTTACATGCTGATTTGAAAGCAAAAAAGCAGCAGCACAAGAGGGACTAATATTCTTGAGAAAAAAGACGACTATGAAGACAGTAACGCTAAAGGAGTTATGATCAAGACAACAGATAGTTTGGAACTGGTTATATCTCCAGAGCAATACTTTAGAACTAGCTGTTTTGCAAGCTATGATCGCAGATTCCTGAAGGGAATATGCCTGTCTTGTTCACTGGTATCCACGTGACTGAGCACAGTGTCTAACATAGTCTTTTAATAAAAGTCTGTTCCTGATGGACTCTCTTTTCAGTATTTTGGGAGTACATACTTAATCAGTGTCCTCAGTGGTCCGTGGCCCACCTCTGTTAGTACAAAGAGAAAGAGTAACTTCCATGAGCAGTTTGCAAAGATCTTGGCTTCCCTAGAAAGTACTCAGTTTGACAAAAGAGAAGGATCCCTTTGCTCCTTTAATTGCCAAAAAGAAGATTGTAGAAAGACTTTCTCTCCTTACATTTTAACGGGATCACATATGGAATCCCCAAAAACCTAACTGCACAAAGATGCAGTTGTTTGCTGCTGCTGCTAAGTCACTTCAGTCGTGTCCGACTCTGTGTGACCCCACAGACGGCAGCCCACCAGGCTCCCCCGTCCCTGGGATTCTCCAGGCAAGAACACTGGAGTGGGTTGCTTTCTCTGCAAATGGTCTGTTCTTCCTCACAAATTACCCATCTATAAACTTAGGACCGTCCACCGGACAAGATCATCAAGAGCCTTATAAGCCATTCCAAAGAAACTTAGATTTTACCCAACAGGTGACGGATAAAAGTCATCATTAAAATGACTGAGTAGTCAGATGGCAGAGTTCTGAGTCAGAAACATCACCAAAGACACAGTACAGAGGAAACACTGGGGGTGGGGCAACCGAGGGAGAACAAATGCTCAGATAAAGGCAGGGAGTCAGCGGCCACTATCCAGGAAAGACCTCAAACGGGACAAAGCGGAAATGGAAGGAGACAGCTGAGATGTTTAAAAATGTCAAAAACTGGCAATTAATTAAATGGGAGGGATACAGGAGAGGAATAAGAACATAATTAACAAAATAGTGAAGCACTGAGTATCAATAGCAAAGAAAATACTCTTTAAAAAAGAAAGAAAGAAAGAAAAAAATCTCATCCCAGTAGTTTCACACCCTAAGAGTCAGGCTCTTCATCTGAATCTTTCTGTGGTTCTCTGTGGGAACAGGGAGAGGACTGTAGGACTATCATTTTGGGGTCATTTCCTAAGCAGCAGAATTCTATGGGAGGAAAGACGCTCCAGCTTCTCAGGGATTGACTGAGGTGAATCCTCAGGGTATGATCAATGACAACACTGTGCTGACCCCAGACTAAGGTCTGAGTGTGAGAGATAGTTTCTGAAGTCTCTCTGATAGATTAGCCCATCAGCTTCTGGACCCTACTTAATCCTCCAGTCCTAATCTCCTTAATCCCACATCTGAGTTCAGTCACGCCAGCACCTCTAGAGTAAAGTCTGAGGCCTTATCATCTGCCATTTTCTTTTTCTTCAAGAACCAATCAGGGGATTTCCCTGGCGGTCCAGCAGTTAAGACATCACCTTCCAACGCAGGGGGCAGGTTCGATCTCTGGTTAGGGAGCCAAGATCCCACATGCCTTGCAGTCAAAAAACAAAACATAAAGCAGAAGCAATATTGTAACAAATTCAATAAAGACTAAAAAAAAAAGAACCAATCAGAACCCAAATCTGCATTCCGGGAAACAGGAATTTTCAAGAAGCCCAAGGGTATCTTTTCAGGACCTTGGAGAGCAGAAGGCAGTTGCTCCTGAGGAAATCTCACATCTCAACATGCAAATGAGAAAAAGAATAAAGGGTAGTGGAGTCATCTATGGAGAGCATTCAGGTAAGGTACAAAGACTTGGAATGTAAGATATAAAGCACCTGAACAANTCTTTTCAGGACCTTGGAGAGCAGAAGGCAGTTGCTCCTGAGGAAATCTCACATCTCAACATGCAAATGAGAAAAAGAATAAAGGGTAGTGGAGTCATCTATGGAGAGCATTCAGGTAAGGTACAAAGACTTGGAATGTAAGATATAAAGCACCTGAACAACTCTCTTCAGCTGCTTAGCTTAAAATCAATCTACAGGGAATTGAGACATTTTCAATTTCCTTGGGAAAAACACATACAAAAGGTACCTTTGGTTGATGGTCCTAAAAAGAGCATTACAAACAAGAATCAAAATATCATAAAGGTAAAGAATCGCACCCAGGCAGGATAACACAAAGAGCTGCCAACTCAAGGTTAGTTCTTGGGTCTCCTGACACCTGTGCAGCGCTTTTTTCTTTATAGCTGTTGAGTGATTTAGGATCTAGATTCTCCTTCGGGTGCTGCCATACACCAGCTGTGTGACCTTAGGCAAATTATTCTTTCAAGCCTTGATTTCCTTCTTTGAACTAAGGCTTCCCATGTGTCAAGACACTATGAGGTGACGGCAAAACAAGGAATTTCTGTTCTCAAGTAGCTCCCAGTCTAGTGGAGCACAGATATAAAAACATCAATAATTCAAGAACACTGTAAAAGTACAGAAGTATTCCAGAGAAAAATGTTAATAACTTGGAGGTGGGAGCAAGATTAGGAGGAATCCAGAAGAAACAACAAATATCTAGCTGCAAAGTAGGGCACTAGATTCAGGGAACTGCAAACAACGTAGTTCTGATGGATGGTACTTTGGCAGTGAGGAGAACTGGAGAGAACTGGAGAACTTCCACATACTGCTGTTTTGGAAGTCAAAGGAGTCAAAGCACTATACAGGTAAACATTTAGCTAGGTACTACGCCAAGAGCTACCCCATGAGGAAAGAACTCCTTAATTCAACACACATTTATAGAATACCTTCTATATACTCACTGTACTAAGAGCAGACTCTTCTCCTTCTGGTCCCCTCCCTAAAATACAGCCAGCTTGAGAACCAAGAAAACCAAATTCTGCACTCTTTCCTAGGAAGTAAAAGTGCCTCTTCTGTCCATATCAAGTAAGGGGAGTGGAGGAGCGCTTGACAATCCCATGATTCCTCTACTGAAGTGTCACTCAGATTTGAAAAGAGGCTTTGCCTACAGACGGAAAGATGCCAGAGATGACCTCTGGTATGACCCCTTGGCATCAAGTAATCGAGCAAGGTGGTACGATGACACAGAGCCAGATGATCAAAAGTGGCAAATGTTCCAGGCTCAGCTGACAATGAGAGGATACATAAGAGTGGTTAGAAAAGTCATCTTTATGTCTATTTTCAACCTCCTCTGCTTAGTACCAATTCTCTTAGCTTCCCATAACCAAGTATGTGCATGAGTAGCAGCCAAGGTTCTATTCTACAATCTGACTAGTCCACTGACCAACTCAGTGTCTACACTGAGGACCTCTGGAAATTGTAGTGTCATGGAAACTTCTCTCTGGTGAAGTGTCTAGAGATACCAGTCAATTTTTAAAAAAGATTTATTTCTGTATTTGGCTGTGCCAGGTCTTCAGTGCAGCATGGGATCTTTAGTCGTGGCATGCGAACTCTCAGTTGTAGCAAATGGGATCTAGTTCCCTGACCGAGGATAGAACCAGATCCCCTGCAGTGGGAGCGCAGAGTCTTAGCCAGTGAGCCAGTGGACCACCAGGGAAGTCCCGACACCTGTGAATTTTATTTCTATTATACTATACTGGGTTGAATAGTGGCCCCTCCCAATTCATGTCCACTAGGAACCTCAGAATGTAATCTTTTTTGGAAATAGGATCTCTGTAGGTGTAATGAAGTTAAAATAAGGTCATACTGGACTAACACGGGGGTTAGTCCAAAGACTGACATTCTTATTAGAAGAGGGAGTTTTGGACACAGACACACAAACACACACACACATAGAACACCTTGTGACAGTGGAGAGAGAGACTGCCAGGGAACACAGAGGACTGCCAGCAAACCCAAGAGCTAGAAGACAGGCATGAGTCAGATTCTCCCTCAGAGCCTCCAGAAGCAATCAACCTGACCAACACTTTGATTTCAGTTTTCCTCCAGACGTGTGAGAGAATAAATTTTGTTCTTCTAAGCCACTAGTTCATGAAACCTGGTTATAGCAGCCCTAGGACACCAATATATACCCCCAGAATACACATTTTCCTCCTGCATGCTCTAGGATTTAGGATATTTTCCATCTTCTTGGACAGAAAAGGATAGATAGCAATGCTAGTAACTGTCTTAGCACATGGAAAGGGGTGCTGGCAAGAGCAGCAGAATGACTCAACAAATCAAACCAGCAACTTCACAGGTGATGTCATGGGCAAGAGAATTTATTTCTGAAGGCTCTATAGTGAGACCTTTTAATTTGTGCAGTAGTTTTTAAAATATCTACAAATTCTTTGATACTCCAGAGGGGGAGAGAAGGACAGCAGTTAAGAATTTCTGGAACTCAGTAACACATTAGTTGTGAAAGAGAGAGAGGCAAGAACCTCAGGTTGTACATGTTGAGCTCCAGATGTCTTAGTTTCAGGAAAGAGACAAGCCAGAAACAAATTTTGAGAATCTTCAGCACACAGATTTGCAGATCTCAAATGAGCTTCTCTGGCCAAACGCATAAGAATGAGCTGGGGAAACACATGAAAATATGGAGTGCCAGGAATACTTAAACTCTATATAGTTAGAAATTTACTGTTAGGAAGAGATTATGATAGGGGTCTAGATGTAAGAAATAGTCAAATATCAATTATTTCTTCTTTATCCAAGCAATGAAGCACGTGGTTTGCTTATCAGAAATTGGGGGGGAAATCTCCATGCATAACAGCCAAAAAGAAAAATAAGGTAAAAGAATCTGTTTTTTAAAAATGAGGTTCTTATTGAAGAAATAAAATGAGACCTGAATAAATGGAAGGCAAACCAAATTCCTGACTGGGAAGACAATATAAAAAATGCCAACTATACCCAAATTAAATTATACATTAAACCCTTTTCTGTTTAGAATCACAATAGGTTTTTTAAATTCCTTTGAGGGGAGAGAACAGTTAAAAAAAAAAAAACTGATTTAGAGTTTATATATGGAATACATGTCCAAGAACATCTAAGAAAATTCAATGAAATAAAATCTGTGGTGTTGGTGTAAGAGATAAAATAGATTAGAATACAGAATCAAAAATCCAGAAACAGATCTCACTATGAAACAATTTCACGTAGGACAAGTGTGAAATTTAATTCAACAAAAACAGGATGATTATTTAATAAATGAAGCTAGCACAACGAGCCATCCATCCAATTCATATAANAAATAAAATCTGTGGTGTTGGTGTAAGAGATAAAATAGATTAGAATACAGAATCAAAAATCCAGAAACAGATCTCACTATGAAACAATTTCACGTAGGACAAGTGTGAAATTTAATTCAACAAAAACAGGATGATTATTTAATAAATGAAGCTAGCACAACGAGCCATCCATCCAATTCATATAACACATGCTATTCAACAAAAGCCACTAGCCACATGCGGCCACTGATCAACTAAAATATGCCTAGTCTGAACTGAGATTTGATGTAAGTGTAAAATACACACTGGATTTCAAAGACTTAGTTTAATAATTGTTCAAAATAAGTTATATGTAAAATAATATTTTTATATAATGGTTTAAGTTGGCGAAAAAATATATATTAAGATTAATTTCACCTGTTTTTACTTTTTTTTAATGTGGCTTGACTGAAAACTTAGAATTATATAAGTATCTTGCATTCCATTTCTATTGGACAGCACTGCTCTAGAGAAAAATAAAGATCTTCCTTTACATCATATATTTTTTTAAATTTATTCAATTTCTACAACTTTTTATTCATGGAAAATTTCAAGCTACATCATATTTTTAAAAATAAAGATCTAAATGTAAAAAATAAAAAACATTGTAGGAAAACGTAGGAAGGTAAATTAGAATCTGGGGTCAGACTGGATTTCTTAATGAGGACAGTATGTCATGTGTGGTATGTATGTATAAATTGATAAGCAAAAGACAGACAATGCAACAGGAAAAACAGCCAAAGATTGGAAATGCACAGAAAACAAATCCCAGTAACAAACAAACAGCAACAAAAAGATACTCAAAATTACTAAGGAAGAAAAAAATGTGGTTCAAATAACCAAACATCTCTTTTCGGTCAGAAAGAAATAAAAACATAGATAATAACCATCTCTTCTTGGGGATGTGGGAAACAGGAAAGCTCAAACACTGCTGTCAATGTAAATGTAAATAATAATAGCCTTCTTAAAAATCAGTACGGAAATATTCATAAAAATTAGTACTACAGCTATTCCCCATGGATACCAAAATCCACTGATGCTCAAGTCCTTTCTGAAGAACGGCAGCTCTCCAGATCCACAGATGAGGAGCCCACAGATACAGAGGGCTGATGTAAATTTATCCTTCAACCCAACCTTTTTCACAGTAATAAATCCACTAGCACATAAGGACAAATGTTCAGAGAATCTTTTAACACTGTTTATGCAGCAGCAAAATTTAAAAAAATTTTTATAAAGGAAATTAAGTAAATGCCCATCTGCTGAAAAAAGGCTGGAAAATGTACATTACCTACAGAACAAGATCTGTTATGCAATCATTAAAAACTTTTAATGAAAAATATTAGCAAAAAATTTAAAATATGAAAACATCAACACTAGCTCCACTGTAAACAAAGAGGTCATCTCATAACATGCTGATGTGGGCATAAATAGGTACAACCTTATGGCAAGGAAACTGAAAAGATGATTAGGATTTTAAATTTCCATGCCTTTTCACAAAGAAGCTCAGTTTTCAGGAGTTTGTTCTACTAGTATAGATGTTATGACAATATAAAGATACATATGCAAATATGTCAAATAATTATGTTGTACAACCTAAACTAATACAGTGTGTATACGTCAAGTATTATCAGAGTAAAAATGAGCGAAATAGATATATTACAAGTATGTCCACTATAGCCTTTAATAAGACTTGGGAGATATTCCCTGCCAGTCCAGAGGTTAAGACTTAGCGCCTTCACTGTCAAGGCCAGGGTTTGATTTCCAGTTGGGGAACTAAGATCCCGCGTGGCCAAAAAATAAACACCTGGAAAGGCCCTAACTGTCTTATTTAAACAAATGGCTGAATAAATCATACGTCTACACAATGAAGTAATAATGTAGACTTGAAAAAGAACAAAGTAACTCCAATGTTACTGAACTGGAAACATAAAAGCCAATGTAACTTATAAAAAGACTTAATTTGAATTCTTCCTAACTTAAAAAAAAAAAAAATGGTGGGGGAAAATTAGATGCTTTCCCTTTTTCTGAGTAAGAATTTCAGCAGTACGGACAGCTGAACCCTTTCCCTCCTCAACCTACCATATCTTATATCCGGCCTCAACCAGTTTCCTACCTGCAGTGCTAATACCCCCTTTTCCTCTATATGACTCAGTGGTTCCACAAGATCCTCTATATAAAAGATATGAGATATATCGTTTCCTGATATAAAAACAATATTAAAGTGTATATTTAAAATTTTTGAATTATCCTTCACATTAGTATTATTTTTGCATATTCCTGTGCTGGAAATCCTTTGGTCTAAACCAACACCACAACTAACTTGGTGTTATTCCACCTCTCCTGAACTACAATCCCTTTTTTAGACAAGGAATACCTTTTCTTGTTTAAAGAATGTACCTGTATCTTATTAGTATATTCATAATTCTCACATGATCAAGTTTCACAGGTCATAACAAATACAAATTTGTGTTAAGATCCCAAATTTCCTTTATTATTTTTTGTGTTATCATATAGACAGATGAAAATAAGAGATCATAGCATTGTGATCACCCTCTTTCTCAATTATTCTCTCTTGAAAAATACCGAGTACTTCTTTATTGTTCTATGTAAGGGGTCAGCAAACTATGGTCTGCCACCTGTATTTGTACAGCCCACAAGCTAAGAAATGTGTTTACATTTAAAATGATTGGGGGTAAAATAAAAAAGAGAATAAAATGTTAAAACAAGTGGAGAATTTATATGAAATTCAAACTTCAGTAATGCTCACCGTTTAGTATAATCTGATGCGATTTTCATTCCACAAAGACAGTATGGCCAATAAAGCCAAAAATATCTACCCCTGGCCTATGACATAGGACAATGCCCTTCTAAATTGTATTTTTATAGTATAGTAAACTTCTAAACTATAATTTTATAGTTTTATCTATTCTTCCCCCCTTTTCTTCCATATTGGGCATGAAAGATAAGTAGCTCAGTCGCGTCCAACCTTTGAGACCTGTGGATTGTAGCCTACCAGGCCCCTCCTTCCATGGGATTCTCCAGCCAAGAATACTGGAGTGGGTTGCCATTTCCTTCTCCAGGGGATCTTCCCAATCCAGGGACGGAACCTGGCTCTCCCGCATTGCAGGCAGATGCTTTAACCTCTGAACCCCCAGGGAAGCCCTATTGGGCATGAAGTCCACTTAAAAATCTATTACTCGAGGCCAACACATTCTTCATACTCCTAGGCAATGTTCTTGCTCCTGTTGATTTCCTTAGTACCACATCTGTTTTTACAAACAGAAAGCCAGAGTAAGGTGCTAGCCAACACCTTAAAAGTTACAAATCATAAGCCAGAACCAAACCTCACCACTCTCCCCATAAGGCAAGGCTAAAGAGGCTGACCACCTAGTTAATGGCTTTCACTACCTTCGAATTGAGGCAGTCCGTAAAATAGAAAACATACTGATCCTAAAATTCCTAACAATCAAATAATAGGGTGGAGAAGAGTTAATGTAATTTTATCGAATTTAATCTTCAACCACTGGCTAGTGAAAAAAAAAGTAAACAAAAACCAA
Organism: Neotragus moschatus; assembly: GCA_006410615.1. Classification (NCBI taxonomy): domain Eukaryota; kingdom Metazoa; phylum Chordata; class Mammalia; order Artiodactyla; family Bovidae; genus Neotragus; species Neotragus moschatus. The sequence goes on from SJYA01002764.1 coordinate 66,135, forward strand.
AGAACAGTGAAGAAAAAGCAGATCAACTGTCCTTAGCATGTCTTTAAATCTTTATACCTCCCATATTAGATATTTTCTGCAAGTAAATAGTTCCTAGCTCCCAGGATGCTCGAGGTTAAACACTGCACAGTGTTTGTAAACAGCATCACAACTTACACAGGAACAAGCTGGGCCATATGGCCATTTCCCCTCGAAGGGGACACCAAAATTTGCTTCTTTCAGTCAGCATTCTGTATGACAAATATTGGGGGAAGAGGGGAGGTGGGCTGCCTTTTCTACCAGCCGTGTCTGCGCTAAGAGCACTAACTCCTACCCAGCCGCATCACCCATTCACCCAGCACCCACCCTCCCCAGCTCCATCAACTCCGCACCTCCTCCCAGTCTCATCACACCTCNGTTGGTGATGGACAGGGAGGCCTGGCGTGCTGCGATTCATGGGGTCACAGAGTCGGACACGACTGAGCGGCGGAACTGAACTGAGATGAATAGGAAGCAAGTAGTTTAAAACAAATGGGTTAGGCTCTGAACATAGGCTGTACTGGCCAACTACAAATGTTGTTCTCCTACTTCATACCTCTCAGGAAAAATTGCAGAAGTGCCTGGAGCCTCTGGAGCAGAAGCTGCAGGAGATCAGCCGCTGTAAGTCCACTGAGGAGAAGAAGCCTGGCGAACTCAAGGTAAAGGCAGGCAGTCCCGTTTGGCCTGCCCTATAGGCAATTAACTGAACATTGTTATCACTCAGTCGTGTCCAACTGTTTGTGACCCTGTGGACTGTAGCCCACCAGGTTCCTTCTGTCCATAGAATTCTCCAGGCAGAAATACTGGAGTGGGTTGCCATTCCCTTCTCCAGGGGATCTTCCCGACCCAGGGATCAAACCCAGGTCTCCTGCATTGCAGACAGATTCTTTACCATCTTAGCCACCAGGGAATCCCTGAACATTAGCCACACATTATTTAACTGAACATTATTTAACTAAACATTAATGACGCATTATTTAATCCACTATTTTTGGTTTATTAAAAAATGCTCTTCTCTCAAAAACAATGATATTTTATTAAGCTTGATTGTCATTAAACATTGTACTTAAATTATTTGCCATGGATTAAGAATTGAGGAGAAGGAAACAAGGGGTGAAGGATTTGGCGAGTTGAGGGAGTTCATGGCCGCTGGTCTCCTTTTCTTTGTAGAGCAGGAAGGAGGCTCTCTGCTGGAGAATGTGGAAGGTGCACTGGGGAGGAAGGATGAAGAAGCTGCCCAAGAGCTCCCAGAATCCCCCAGCCACATTAGAACCACATTCTCTTAATTCACATAAGCTCGAGTATGCTAGGTAGTATGGTTTCCTAGAATGTTCTTCCCCTTCCCATCTTCTACCTATAGGATCCTGTCCATCCTAAAATGAAAACCATTTACTATGTAGCCTTTCCTGACCCTTCAGAAATTCGCTTTCTTGATGTTCATACAATTTCCCATCTTTTCTATAGTATTATCATATTTGTAGACTGGTATTTTGATACCTGCCTTATTTCTTCTATTGGACAGTGAAACATGTATTAATTGTAACAGTAATAATAGGACATTAATTCATTAAGTGTTCATGACATTCCAAACTTAAAGTATTATATTAGGTCTTAGGCTTGGTTCTGCCCAGTTTTAAGTTCTAAGAGGTCAGGCTAGACTTGGCCCCAGGGGAACATAGAGAAAAGGGAGTCCAGCAAAGCATATTAGGCAAGAGTGAACTTAGATACCCTATAAGATAAGTCTTGTTATCCCCAGTTTACACAGAAGGAAACAGAACTTGGATCAGTGTGTAGTCCAAGATCATACAGCCAGTATGTGGCAAAACCAGAGATACTAATTCTGCAGGAATCAAATAAATATTTATTAAGCTTCCAGTATAGGCCACACCCTGTCTTTGACACCGGGCCATTGATGACCAAAAACATGGTCCTTGCCCTCCTTGAGCTTATTGTCAGGTAGAGAAAATAGAAACAACAGACGCAAAAAGCACAGCTGCAAATTCCCAAGAATATGGCAGATAAACTCAATATTATTAAAGCCTTCCAGAAGAAATAAATGAGATTTAGGGATTACCAAGAACTAAGCACAGGTTTGAAATTAGTGGAAACACTAGTGTTTGTTTGTTTGTTTAACAATGACAACATTTAAAGAAGAAGCAAGTATTATTACCTTAGTCCTTTATGCATTTTAAAAACAAACATTTGAATTTTTAAAAAGTTGAACTAATTTTGATTGCAAAGGTAAACTTAAAAAAGTTATTGTCCTGAAACACTTAAAATCTGTGAAAATGAAGCTTATTCCTAATCATTAGCTTTCCTCTTCCTATTGATCACATTCTTAAGGATAAAGGACGGAGAAGGAAATAAAAAGTTTAAAAACCTGCTAAATGCTTGAATAGAACTGTGGTGTGGGTATTTTTTTTTAATGTAAATTATTTCAGTGGTCTCAGAAACTGTCACCAATCACCAACTTTTCTTCAGTGACCTTTTGAATTCTCTTTCCTCCCTCCCTCATCTCCACCTCCAGACCCAATGCCCCTTTTATTTTTTCATATCTATAACCCATTCCTGGGGTGTAAACTGTCAATCTCTGAAGTGACTTGAAACTGTTTAGCAGGCTCAGCCCTGAAATCTAAATTTATATTTTATAACAGTCCATTACTAAAATCTTACTGATTCTGATACTTTTCCAGTTTTTCCATCTCTGGTTTTTATAAAGTAGATGTCTTGCAGTGTACAAATGATGACAATCTCCAACTTCCCAGTATTTGTGCTTTCCTTTTTTCCACAATTTGCGTTAGCTAGAACTTANTATTTTATAACAGTCCATTACTAAAATCTTACTGATTCTGATACTTTTCCAGTTTTTCCATCTCTGGTTTTTATAAAGTAGATGTCTTGCAGTGTACAAATGATGACAATCTCCAACTTCCCAGTATTTGTGCTTTCCTTTTTTCCACAATTTGCGTTAGCTAGAACTTAGAGTAAGAAATAGCAGAGATATCTCTGCTATCAGTACTTGTCATATGATTACAGAGGTATCTCTGTAATAGTACTTGTCATATTATTGAGTTCTTATGTCTTGAATTTTTTTACTAAAACATAAAAGTATACCTTTTTTAGAAGTTAATTTAATAAATAAAATGATTTTTTCAGCATTGTTTTATTTTTTTATCTCAATGATCTTCATCCCAAATTATCAGTAAGGGTGCTAATGGGGATGGAGCCATTCTTTACAGAAGGAAATATCAATGGAGAGAAACATGAGTGTCCTTTTAAACTCTTTCCAACGACACTTGAAGTCTGTGAATTCATACACATGGTGGGTGAGGAAAGGTATCCTATGCCGCACTGACCCTGTTAAACATTAACACCCACCCTCTGTTCTCAGAGACTAGTGGAGAGTCGCCGACAGCAGATCCTAAAGGAATTTGAAGAGCTTCACCGGCGGCTGGATGAAGAGCAGCAGGTGTTACTTTCACGGCTGGAGGAGGAGGAACAGGACATTCTACAGCGCCTCCGAGAAAATGCTGCTCACCTTGGAGACAAGCGCCGGGACCTCGCCCACTTGGCTGCTGAGGTGGAGGGCAAGTGCTTACAGTCGGGCTTCGAGATGCTTAAGGTTCGACCTCTGCCCCTGCATAGCCACTCAGGCCAAGCGCAGTCTAGCTTTGCACAGGTCATTCTGTCAGCCTGCAATGCTCACTCCTCCACTCTGCCTCTCTAAATCCAGTTCTTTCTTCCAGACATGCTCAAAGGATCTTTCTCTACAGAAAGGCTTCTCTGATTTCCCACATCCCCTTTTGATCACTTCTGTGTTCTTATGTCTTGTCAACAATTACGTGCTTAATTTGTACCAAAGAAAAAACTCAAATTTTTTTGAGAAGAGGGCAATCTAGTCTAAATTAGTGAAAAATCTATGCATTAAAAATTGTGTAAAATGCAGTAACCATTACTTTTAAGTCCTAGTGCTCAAAAAGAATAGAAATATAGTGTGATGACACTTGAAATAATGTATAGTAACATGCTGCTTTTGCTTTGTAAATAGTGCCTCTAAAATGTTTGAAATAGTCTGTTTTCTTAAGCTAATGCATGGTGTTAGCAAGAGTCCAGGAAACATATTTCTTATCTTAGAGATCACATTACCAGCATTTGAATCAGTGAGGCTTCGTTGTATATTTATCTGCATGTTATATATTGCTTGGTATTTATTCTCATGTCCTTTCATGTATGTGTGTTCTGCCTTCCACATTAAACTGGGAAATCCTTGGCGGGGCAGAGATTTGTCTTCTTTGTCTTCTGGACCCCAAGTATTCACAAATCAGGATTGGCACACACTTATTAATATTTATTAACCAATACTAGACAAGGGATACCAAACCACAATGGGAGAGAGTGATTCATTCCTATGCCAGCAGTCTAGAACTATCTCTACTGATTCTCAAGGAGGCAGGTGTGTGGTTGGTACTTGGGGGACAGAGCAAAGAGCAGACACAATCCTATCCCTGGCATTGAGGTCCTGGTGTTCTTGAGGAACAAGGACAAACACACAGGAAACTATTTGGAAGTGACATCAATTACCAAGTTTCATGATGACTGAGAGCTGAAGGTCGGGGTTAGGTTGGGAAAGATGTACTCAGATCCCTCTGGAGTTAGTCCCCTTTGCACTGTGACCTTTAGTTTGTCCTGTGCCTGTTTAATAGTTCTAGAATTTTGGGGAGGAGGGGAACCTTTTGCCTGCAGGGCCCTTGACTACCAGGACCAATATTGCTTTCTTTTCTCCTTCCTCTAGGATGTCAAAAGTACCCTGGAAAAGTAAGTGATTCTTATATCTCTTCGAGTGAGTTAGGTCTTGGCTTAAAGACTAGGGCTGCAATAGGGAGCTGGGGGAGTAAGAATGGGAAAGTCATGCAGTGTTTGGGTAGAAAAAGGGAGAAGGGTTTTTGCATCCACGAAGCCAATTACAGAGCAAATGATTGGGAGTACTAGTCTGTTCCCCTTTACCCTTTGAGCATCAGGACTTCCTTGGTAGGGTAGATACCAACATAATGTAATAGAACCAGATTCTGCCTGGGCCTGTGGGTGGAATCATGTCCAAACAAGATGGAAGGAGGAATGGGTTGGGGAGTAGGGGTGGTATCGTTTTGCATGAAATATAACAATACCTCCAGAAAGTTCTAAAACTCATTCTTAAGGATTTGTCCAGGGGACCATCTCTCTTTCCACAGATAGGCAAAAGAAAGCAGTGAGTACTTGCCTTGAGAGAGGAAAAAGTGTGAGGATGAATAATTTTAGTTTCTCCCTAAAGATGATAGCATCTGAATAGTGACTAAGCTGCAGCTTCCCCTGACCCTGCCCTTTCTTCCCCTATCTCCCCATCCCTCCTAGATGTGAGAAGGTGAAGACCATGGAGGTGACTTCAGTATCCATAGAGCTGGAAAAGAACTTCAGCAATTTCCCCCGACAGTACTTTGCACTAAGGAAAATCCTTAAACAGCTAATTGGTGAGTTGTTCCCAAAAGGAAACTAGCAAAGGGAATCAACAGAGAGAAGGAAGTCTTTAGGTCCTACTTTATCTGGACTTCAGTTATCCCTGCGGTCACTTTTCATGCCTGTATCCACATCCATTCCTTTACCTGGCTTCTAATCTCACTCTGAGTTGCAGAACTCAAAGTGAGAAGCCTCAGGTGTCATCTGCTCTTAGTCCCACACTTTTGTAAATAGGGACCCAGAGAGGTTAAATAATTTGCCAAAAATTGGTCTCCTCTTAGTCCCACACTTTTCTAAATAGGGACCCAGAGAGGTTAAATAATTTGCTGAAAACTGGTCTCCTCTTAGTCCCACACTTTTCTAAATAGGGACCCAGAGAGGTTAAATAATTTGCTGAAAACTGGTCTCCTCTTGAGAATGAAAGGGAGTCTCATTAATACTTACTCAGAAAACAGGCATAAGCCAGACTGTTACAGGAAAACAGACACATGGTCACCCTATCGCCAGACTAATGCTCCCTTGCTCTGTATCCTTAACATTTTTCATTGTTTCTGGCCCTTGGTCTGTGCCTTGTGCTTCTCCACCCAGTGAGATGCATGATGGTCTCAGAGGAATAGAGGGAGGACCAGGCAGGAGCCTCAAGCAGCAGCCCTTGCAGAGTCAAGAGATCATTACCTGTTTATTTTAGGGCCAGGATGAGAAGCCATTGTTCCTTTCCCTCCTCCCCTCCCCTCCCTTAGGTGGCACTGAGGATTGAGAAGGTTAACCAAACCACGGGGTTCTAGGGGCTTTCACGGGGCAGGCTCTGTAAAGGCAGGCTGGAAGAGTGAGGCGGGGCGTTTAGCTATTCCCATCCTCATCTAGCTCCCCACTGTGGCTTCTCCCGCCAGCGGATGTGACCCTGGACCCTGAAACTGCTCATCCTAACCTAGTCCTGTCGGAAGATCGTAAGAGCGTCAAGTTCGTGGAGACAAGACTCCGGGATCTCCCTGATACACCACGGCGTTTCACCTTCTACCCTTGCGTCCTGGCTACTGAGGGTTTCACCTCAGGTCGACACTACTGGGAGGTGGAGGTGGGCGACAAGACCCACTGGGCAGTGGGCGTGTGTCGGGACTCTGTGAGCCGAAAGGGTGAACTGACCCCGCTTCCTGAGACTGGCTACTGGCGGGTGCGGCTATGGAACGGGGACAAGTATGCAGCCACCACCACGCCTTTTACCCCTTTGCACATCAAGGTGAAACCCAAGCGGGTAGGCATATTCCTAGACTATGAGGCTGGCACACTGTCTTTTTACAACGTCACAGACCGCTCTCATATCTACACCTTCACTGATACTTTTACTGAGAAACTTTGGCCCCTCTTCTACCCAGGCATCCGGGCCGGCCGGAAGAATGCTGCACCACTCACCATCAGGCCCCCAACAGACTGGGAGTGACAGGCCGGGGCATGGGAGTCATCAGGGTTAGGCAGGGTCAAGAGCTACGGGCCTTCCTTCCTGTGACCTGCTGGAATGTCTTCGTGTCTGCCTGGTTCTGGTTCTGAACCATGTGGGAGAACCATGTGGTTTCCTGAATGGTTTATATGGAAGAGTAGGTAGGACTGGACTAGGTCGAGAGCACTGCAGTGTCTCCCTCCTGACAGGGTGGAGAGCTGGTTCTCAGGGGGTGGTCTCCCCTGAAGTCCATCAGGTTTGCTATTGCACAAGGACCGGTTGGGAAGGAAGGAGAGACTTTTCCAGAAACAAGTCTGTGGAAGGGTTTGACTCGCTCAAACCAGAGGAGGAAACAGAAACCCCTGTACAGCCTTTCAGGGGGTTTTTTGACCCAGAACAGACTGTTGTTTGGTTTTTTTTGTTTGTTTTTTTTTTTAGGAAGATCACAGGGGTCTTTGTACCTCAAAAGGTGAATGACAGTTGTTCTCACGGGTCTAGAAGTTGAGTTATTTTCAGGGCAGAGATTGGGCATCAAGAAGTTTAGGACGAAGGTCAGGAAAGAGGGCTAAAGAAAGAGAGAAGGGTTTCTTTGGTTTCATTTTGAGTAGGATTGGCCAGAGGTAGGACTGTGAGGAGGAGGGAGTAGGAAGAAAGAGAACCCAGGTCCCTGCCTCCATCTTCAGCAGGCCTGGCTTATCACCTGCCTTGTTTGTCTCCAAGAGCTGTTACCTTGCTCATCTGGAGGGGCAAGATGCAAGAGATCATGCAAGACATGTCTACCCTCTCACTGCATCCCCAAGGGAACTTGAAAAGGAGAGAGTCAGAGAAAAGCATTCCTATCCAAAGCCTTGGCCTTAAAGTATGCCTCCAAGTAGCTGCTCCCGAGTTGTCAGCCTTGTTACCTGGCTAAGGTATCCAAGCCAGACAGGGAGAAAGAAACTGGTGTCTTCCTTACCCTGGGGACAGGGTAGAAGAGTGTAATATGTTTAGGGAAGAGCCAGACAGGCAACTTCCTTTGGCCTATGTGCATCTGGCCTGAAACTAGTGTTCATAAGAGCCGGTTTTTTGTTTGTTTGTTGCCATCCTTCACGTTTTGCCATTTCTCCTATCAGAGAATGTAAATCATTTTAATGTTAGGCCAAAATAAACAACCTATAGGGTACATATGTTACAGAAAAGGTAACGCAATGCATGCCAAACCAAACTAAAATGACTGGATTATCTGCTACTGGCTAATCAGGGGTTCACAGAAGACTGGGACAAGAAACTGCAGTTTATTGAGGGCATTTCAGCTCCTCCTACCACCTCAACAGGACTTCGTCCAGACTCTCTTACCTTTGTGCCTTGACTGTGGTTCTTTGTGGCAAGATGCTTTGGTTGGTAAAACATAATATGGAACAAAGGATCCACTGAAGTAATCTTTGTGTCTTGTGGTAATTTGACAATAACCTCTGTTGGTGTGTTAGAAACTTAAATGTTAAAAATGCATGTTCCTTGGAATTCCCTGGCAGTCCAGTGTCAGGACTCCACACTTTCACTGTTGGGGGCCTGGGTTTGATCCCTGGTGGGGGAACTTTAGATCCCCGCAAGACTTGTAGTGTGGCCTCAAAAAAAAAAAAAAAAATATTCCTGGTGCCTGCCCTCAGTGATTGATTGAGGTCTGGAGTGGGCCTGGGCATATCTGCCTTTTAATCATACGCCTCATTTGAGTCTGGAGGCCTTTGTGAAAGTAATCTGAGGAAATTTCAGCCATTTCTTTCAAACTGGAGTCCTGATTGGGGCAAGGTGTGGGGGGCAGTGTTTGAGAGAGGAGAAAATTCTCACGCTCTCCTGACATTGCTACCCTCTGCCGGTCTCAGGGTTTATGCATATTCTGTCCCTCTACTTCTAACCTCAGGAAGGAGTGGTATTATGAAGCAAAAGTAGGAGGTCAAACAGCAAAGGAGAGGCAGAGATTGAAGGGAGGGATGTGAAGTACTACAGGGGATGTTTCTTAAGGGGGATGCTGTTGAAAGGTTTCTGTGCTCAGTTCCTAAGCCTAGGGGTTAGTGAGGATCCCCTACTGTGGCCAGCACTGCATCTGGTAAGTGGAAAAGATTGGGAGCAAGCTGTGCTTTCTAGGGGCCAGGACCCCTCTTCCCTCCCTCCACTACCCTCATGATCCTTTCCAGCGTCACTCCCACTGGCACCAGTGCCTTTTTTTAAAAAAGGGAGACCTGCTGTTCTGTACGGAGAAGGAAATGACAACCCTCTCCAGTGTTCTTGCCTGGAGAATCCCAGGGACGGGGGAGCCTGGTGGGCTGCCGTCTGTGGGATCTCACAGAGTCGGACACGACTGAAGCGACTTAGCAGCTGCTTCTGTCTGTAGGTCTTCCATGCATCTGCCTTTGTCTTCAGGAGCATAGGGCAGAAAGTCTAGCTGGGTATAAACTGCACCTAACCGTCTCCCAACCTATCTGCCTAAAAAGAAGAATCTTCTGTCCTGACGATATTTAGGGCTTTAAGGCTCTTCTGCTCAACTAATTTCTCCAGTCTCTGCCTAATATAATTATTAGCTTGAGAAAGACTAGGAGGAGGCCCCTGGGCTCTGATTGCAGGGGCGGGGTGGGTTTGCGAACAGTTGGGTCTGTGAGGCCCATAGGGTGGCGCCAGAGAAAGGAAGGTCAGAAAGAAAGGAGTGCGCATGGCACTCCCCGGAACTACAATTCCCAGGAGGTCTTGCGCGGAAGCCGGGGCGTGGCTATCCTGGGGGCGGAACCTGCGGACGGTCGCGTGTGGAGAGCTCGCGCGGGGCGGATGGCGGGGACGGTGAAGGACCGCGAGGCCTTCCAGAGGCTCAGCTTCTTGTACCAGGTGAGTCTGCGGCGCACGCAGGGCGGGGAACCCAATGCAGAGGACCCCCAGTGACGGCTCACTTCCCCAGGCCGCCCACTGCGTCCTCGCGCAGGACCCAGAGAACCAGGCGTTAGCGAGGTTTTATTGCCACACGGAGAGGACCATAGCGAAGCGGCTCGTATTACGGCGGTAAGAGGGGTGATGGAGCCCGGCAGCGGACGGGACGAGGGAAGGACTGGAGAGGGAGAGCGGGTGTCCAGACCACCACCTGCCTACGCCCCCAGGGACCCCTCGGTGAAGCGAACTCTCTGCCGTGGCTGCTCTTCCCTCCTCATCCCGGGTCTGACCTGCACCCAGCGCCAGAGACGTGAGTACCCTCTTGCTGAGGTGGGATGTATGAGGAACACCTGTGGGCTGGGGAGGGGACGGGCACTGATCCCTTTCTCGAGTCAGATGCGTGCCAGGTGTGGGATTTGGAGTCGGTGGCTTTCTCTGAGTTGTTAACTCCACTTGGACAGACAGATATGGGCAGTAGAAAAATGATGTTGCCCTGAGAGGCAGCCTCGCCCGGCCATGATAATAGATGTTATTTGACATCATAGAGGATGATTCCCATCTTCATTCGTTCACTCAAGAATTACTTTTCTGAGATGTATCAAGGATTGCTCTAGAATCAACATTCTCATTGAAATATGGTCTCATGGGATGGACTAAGACAGGAATGATTAGAATAGCCTAGAAAAATGCTTCAGTTAGAGGAGTAGAATACTAAGTTACTTAAAACGGTGGTGAGGTTCATTATAAGGGCAGGGGAGTAGGAGATGGAAATCCTTGCCATTTGTGAGGCCTCAGGAAAGAAAGCCTGTGGTGCTGTCAAGGAACTGAGAGTTCAGGAGGCAGGGTTTGAGGTGGGCAAGGGCAAGACCTGAGGTGGGAGAGGGAAGCAGGGCAGATCTTGAAGAGTTTTGTTAAGGAGTTTGGACTTTGTCTTAAAGGATGCCAAGAAAATGATAGACTTTGACACCATCAAATTTGCGTTCGAGGTGGGGAAGGAAGAGAATCCCTACTAGAAAACAGTGGAGGCAACACTGGATTCAGGAGACCTTTTCTTCTCCTAAACCTGGGCACTCTCTTTCTCCCACATGCATTCCAGGCTGCAAGGGTCAGCGCTGGACTGTACAGACCTGCCTGACATGCCAGCGCAGCCAGCGGTTCCTCAACGACCCGAGGCATGTGCTCTGGGGAGACCGACCCGAGGCCCAGCTGGGGAACCAGGCAGGTGAGAGGTGGTTGAGAAAATGGGAGTTAACCCAGGGAGTAGAGACANAACCAGGCGTTAGCGAGGTTTTATTGCCACACGGAGAGGACCATAGCGAAGCGGCTCGTATTACGGCGGTAAGAGGGGTGATGGAGCCCGGCAGCGGACGGGACGAGGGAAGGACTGGAGAGGGAGAGCGGGTGTCCAGACCACCACCTGCCTACGCCCCCAGGGACCCCTCGGTGAAGCGAACTCTCTGCCGTGGCTGCTCTTCCCTCCTCATCCCGGGTCTGACCTGCACCCAGCGCCAGAGACGTGAGTACCCTCTTGCTGAGGTGGGATGTATGAGGAACACCTGTGGGCTGGGGAGGGGACGGGCACTGATCCCTTTCTCGAGTCAGATGCGTGCCAGGTGTGGGATTTGGAGTCGGTGGCTTTCTCTGAGTTGTTAACTCCACTTGGACAGACAGATATGGGCAGTAGAAAAATGATGTTGCCCTGAGAGGCAGCCTCGCCCGGCCATGATAATAGATGTTATTTGACATCATAGAGGATGATTCCCATCTTCATTCGTTCACTCAAGAATTACTTTTCTGAGATGTATCAAGGATTGCTCTAGAATCAACATTCTCATTGAAATATGGTCTCATGGGATGGACTAAGACAGGAATGATTAGAATAGCCTAGAAAAATGCTTCAGTTAGAGGAGTAGAATACTAAGTTACTTAAAACGGTGGTGAGGTTCATTATAAGGGCAGGGGAGTAGGAGATGGAAATCCTTGCCATTTGTGAGGCCTCAGGAAAGAAAGCCTGTGGTGCTGTCAAGGAACTGAGAGTTCAGGAGGCAGGGTTTGAGGTGGGCAAGGGCAAGACCTGAGGTGGGAGAGGGAAGCAGGGCAGATCTTGAAGAGTTTTGTTAAGGAGTTTGGACTTTGTCTTAAAGGATGCCAAGAAAATGATAGACTTTGACACCATCAAATTTGCGTTCGAGGTGGGGAAGGAAGAGAATCCCTACTAGAAAACAGTGGAGGCAACACTGGATTCAGGAGACCTTTTCTTCTCCTAAACCTGGGCACTCTCTTTCTCCCACATGCATTCCAGGCTGCAAGGGTCAGCGCTGGACTGTACAGACCTGCCTGACATGCCAGCGCAGCCAGCGGTTCCTCAACGACCCGAGGCATGTGCTCTGGGGAGACCGACCCGAGGCCCAGCTGGGGAACCAGGCAGGTGAGAGGTGGTTGAGAAAATGGGAGTTAACCCAGGGAGTAGAGACATGGGTAATGGAGAGCTGCAGAAGACAAATGGGTGAATTTTGGGTTGGTGTGAAAAGTGCCAGTCTTCAAAAACTAATTCTGCTCATCTACTTAGATCCCAAACCTCCACAGCCCTTGCCAAACACAGCCCACCCCATTCCAGCCCAGCTTCCTGAGGAGAAAGTGCAACCTCAGAGCTCTAGTCACCAGTGATGGACTCACTCCGTCTTCCAAATAAATTTTAATTCTGCTTAACTTTGTGTAATTCTGTTCTGTGAATGTTTCAGCTCTTTCCTCTGTTTCTGCCTCCATTTCTCTGTCACCAATTAACCTCTTCTTTGTGCTTTTTATCTTTTGTTGTTGTCATCCTGTTAGTCCCACCATTCAGGGAGATAGATCCCAGTTTCCACTTGGCCCTGGGGAGTAGCTCTCATTTCCAGGACCCTGCCTCCCAAGTGCCCCTCCACCCTTGCCTCCTTGGTGCAGTACCATGGTTGGAACTCAGGCTCCAGGGATGTTTGCAAAGCCCTGAGCCTTAAGATAGTCCATTTTTAGGTAGCTCTGACTGTTGACTAAAGAGCTGGACAGACAAACTGCTGATGCCACTGGTGCTGGTTTGGTTTTGTTTTGTTTAATATCTATTTATTCTGCAGCACTTGAACTCTCTAGATGTGGCATGCAAGGCTTAGCAGTGGCATGGTTTCTTCGTGGTATGTGGGGTCTTAGTTCCTCGACCAGGAGTAGAACCTGCATCCCCTGCATTGCTAGTCAAATTGTTAACCACTGGACTACCAGGGAAGTCCCTGATGCTGTTTTTATTTTACTCTTTTTTAAATGTTATTATTGGAGTGTAAGTACTTTACAGTGTTGAGTTTGTTTCTGCTGTACAACAAAATGAATCAGCTATGTGTGTAGATGTATCTCCTCCCTCTGGAACCTCCCTCCCACCCCCTTATCCCATCCCTGTAGGTTATCATAGAGTATGCAACTGAGCTTCCTATGCTATACAGAAGCTTCCTACTAGCTAGCTGTTTTACACATGGTAGTGTATATATGTCATTGATGCTGTTTTAACAGACAAAAAGAAGTTAGGGTGGGGTTGGCGGAGGGAGGGTTCAGATTCTGCAGGCCACTTTGTGTTGGGTCTTTTCCCAATCTCTGTTTTCTTCTATAAAATTCTAACAAGAGACACTGTTCAACCTGAACTAATTAAAGTCAAAAGTACTGACAGAAGGACATTGGCAGATATTATACAATAAGTTCTGTAGGTAAACCTTCAAAGTTTTCTTGAGAATCAGTAAACAACAAAAATTGTTTTATTTGGTATCCCTGAACAGTTTACTTGAGGACAATATCAGACTGACTTCTTTGCTGGGTGCCAGCTACTCAGCTTACTCCAAAAGTAGACAAATAAGATTCACTATTCCCAGAATGCAGTTTTCTTTCTTCCCTTTTTCTTGTAAATCTTGGTTGCAGTTATTCATTGCTACATAAAAATCACTGCATGATGTTGTAGCTTAAAACAATATGTTATTTCCCCTGATTCTGTAGGCTAGACTGACTGAGGCCTTGGCTGGGTGGTTATTCCATTCTGTATGGCATCAGCTGGAATCACTCAGCTGCATTTAGCTGGTGGCTGGTACCTGATCTGGAAGACTCAGGAAGCTTCATTTGCCTGTATGATACCTCACTGCTTCTCCATGTGGCCTTGCTATGTAGCTGGCTTTGACATCCTCACAGCATGGCTGTCTCTGGGTGGCTGGACTTCTTACATTGCTCTGGCTTCCACAGAGAGTAATCCAAGAAGACAAGCTTCAAGGTATGAGTGCTTGTCAAGCCTCTGTTCTCATCAAGCTTGCTAACGTCCCCTAGATGAGAGTAAATCACATGGCCAAGTCCAGGTTCAGTGTGGAAGGGGCTACGCTGGGGTGTGAATACTGGGAGGTTCACTGATTCCCTAACAACCACCAGTGTAGCAGTCTACCACATCCTCATTTTGCCTTTGTGCCTAACTCATTCTCTCCACTGATTCCCTCACATGTGGATACATTATTTGCTTGGAAAATACTAATCTCAGTGCAAGTAGCTAAATGTTTCTGAGTTATTCTTTAACATTTGTTTCTGGAGGTAGTGCCCAAGGAGTCAACTGTAGCAGCCAACACAAATGTGTAGCCTGAAGGTACACTCTGTGCAGGCCTGGACCCTTTGTGGCCTCAGCTCACCTTCCTTGGCTCCCTCCTGGTCATTTCTGAGCTGGTTGGTTCTCGCACACTAAATCTGACTCTTGGCCAAGTGGTTTCAAGTGTGATTTATGAGGACACATGACTGAACATGTCCACAGTGAGATAGAGGTTCCTCTCACTAGACATCATAGCCTCTTCCTCCTCCCAAAACTCTGTCCTTTTTCATGTTTACTTATTATGACACAATAGTCAATATGTGCAAAAATGGATTTCCTGTAACAAAGAGGAAATCAAAGTCCTAGTATGCAGTAGTCAGCTTTCTTTAATGTTTCTAAGCAATTTAGTTGGAGAAGGCAATGGCACCCCACTCCAGTACTCTTGCCTGGAAAACCCCATGGATGGAGGAGCCTGGTAGGCTGCAGTCCATGGGGTCGCTAAGTCAGACATGACTGAGCGACTTCACTTTCACCTTTCGCTTTCATGCATTGGAGAAGGAAATGGCAACCCACTCCAGTGTTCTTGCCTGGAGCATCCCAGGGACGAGGGAGCCTGGTGGGCTGCCGTATATCGGGTCACACAGAGTTGGACACGACTGAAGTGTCTTAGCAATAGCAATTAGCAATAGCAAGCAATTTAGTAGTCCAAAATCTGTGCTCTTTTAGGACTCGTTAGATAAAATTAGAGGAGAAGAAACTTATGTCATCACAGTTGGTTCAAGAAAACAAGGTCTGAGAATTCCTTGGCAATCCAGTGGTTAGGACTCAGCGCTTCCACTGCAGGGGTCAAGGGTTCGATCCCTGGTCAGAAACTAAGATCCCATATGCTATGCAGCACAGCCAAAAAATAAGTAAACAAAGTCTTCCAAAAGCCATAGAAACTAAGCCTTAATTATTCCTGAACCTTAGATATGCTTAGCACTTTTTAAAACTGGTTAAAAAAAAAATAATAAGTATAGTTATTGTCAGGGGACAGAGAGGAGTTGAGAGACTGTTCTGAATTTGGAAGGGAATGCACAAATTACTTAGATTCTCAACAAAGGGAATAGTAAATAATTTTAGCTTTATGTGACAAAGTTGCTTTAACTATCAGATGAGATAATATATGTGGTAACACCTTGAAAACTGAGTATTAAGGGGACTGCAGTAGAGTTTAGTAATCAAAATTATACTATGGTTATAATAACAAGCAGCAAAGTATTTTAGAAAAGACAGGTCCTGGACATCAATGAATCTGAGTTATTGTCCCCATAGTACACATTTGTACATGAGGCAGTTTGACTGTGTTCTTTTCCAAAGCTTCTTCCAACACTGAAGACCAACAAATGAAGTTATCCAGTTTTCCCACTAGGTATCAAAAAGCCAAGATTTCATGCATTTATTTAATAACTACTTTGTGAGGGCCTACTCTATGCCAGGCCGTTTGGTTAGGAATTAGGATATAAATCAATGAACAAGAGTCAAAAGTAAGATAAAAAAAAACCAACGTATGACAATAAATTATGTATTCTAAAGGGATATGTGCAACAGAAAAGGCCAAGAGAGCAAAGAAGCTGTGGAATACAGGTTCCAGGTTCAGTTAGAGTAGCCCAGGCAGGCAGCACTGAGAAGGTGTCCAGCAGACTCTGAGGGTGCCTCTTCCATACCCCCTCAGACAACTTCAGACGAGGTTACCTCCGGCAGATCCTTCCCACCTGTGACAGCAGCTCCTGTCTCAGGCTGAGACTGTTACCTGGAAACAAGCCATGCAAGGTAGGCCTAATCTGCCAGGGAGTAATATTCCTGGGAGTGACCCCAAACAGTGAGGGATGAGTATCGGTGGTTAAATGTTCTACATAGTCTCTCAGGGTCTCCAGCAGAGTGGAGCCCTGGTGGCACTATTATTTAGATGTGCCCTCTATACACTTTTCTCCCTTTCTCCTTGTTTTACTCCCCATTCCCTCACCATAGTTCCTAGGATTATCTAGGTAAACTACCTGCACCCAGGTCTTCATCATTGAGTTCGCTTTGAAGAAATCCCAACTAAGAGTGCCATTTGAAAAAAAAAGATTTGAGACTTCCCAAGTGGTCCAGTTATTAAGACTCCATGCTTCCACTGCACAGGGCCAGAGTTCCATATCTGGTTGGGGAACGAAGATCCCACATGCTACCAGCTGCGGCCAAAAGAAAAGAAAAAGACTTGAGGGAGGTAAAGGATCTAGTTGTTGGTTCAAAACCTCCAGGGCTTCCTAAGTAAACTCTGAAAGCAGCACCCATTCACGCAGGGCAGGGAGAGATGAAACAAAGAGGTAGACCGCTCCAGGTTGGTAGGTGACAGGTTTAAAATAAGCAAGAGAACGTATTATAATAATGGAAGCTTATTCTGGACAGCAACAAGACAAGTAGATCTCCCTACTCACCCACAAGAATCTTTATTATATAGAGGCCTTGACAGGCTTCAGTCACGCCTTTAGTCCAGATGATCTCAACTAGACCTCGCTCTCTCAAAGCTGTGTCCTAGGAACAGCTCCCACTATGGGAACGATGGGCAGAACTCACACTTGAAGGACAGGGGAGGACTTCCCTGGTGGTCCAGTGGTTAAGAATTTGCCTGCCAATGCAGGGTACACAGGTTGATCCCTGCTGCTTATGCTGCAGGGCAACTTAGGCCTGTGCGCCACAACTACTCGGCTTGCGAAATCTGTCATAACACTGATGGGTATGTCATTTAGCATGCTAATACGTTACAGTGAGTATATACTGAGGCTTAAGGTCTACTGGAGGTTGACTTGTCTGCCATCTTGGACCTAGTTGGTTCTAACCAGTTTTTGTCATGTCCTATTGCTGTGTCATTTTTTTTTAAAGGTTGTGCCCTGCCCCCTTCCCTCCTGTTTCATATCCAGTTGTTTCTCTCAAGGCCTCTTGCCTTCCAAGATGGCCCACACTCTGGGGACTGTGTTTTTCTCTAAATAAATCCACTTCTTTGCTGCCACTTTGTCAATTGCTGAATTCTTTCTGTGAGGAGACATCAAGAACCTGAGCTTCATTACGTCCTCAGACCAGGTGTGTAATCTCCATCAAAAGATCATGGTTTCAAGTCTTAGTCTGAGTTGCACGATTTCAGTTCCTCACAATCAATCAGTGTTCTGGCCTCTTAAAACAATTGCTGGGACCACCCTGGTAGCCCAGTGGCTAAGACACCACACTCCTAATGCAAGGGGCCTGGGTTTCCCTGGTGAGGATGCTAGACTCTATGTGCCGCAACAGTTGGCATGCCACTGCAACTAAGATCTGACACAGCCAAATAAATAAACTGTTTTTAAAACACAATTGCTCATGTAAGAAGCACTCAAGATCTCAAAGTTCTCTCTTGAGTTTTGTTTGTCATTTCTTGCATCACTGCTGTTTTCCTGATGCGTTTCAGCACTTATCTCATTCCATCTAGTTCAGTAAGTGTGTGAGTGATGCTTGAATTTCTGTCTCAACTGCTACATTTGGGTTCTGCCCTTTCTGTCGTATTATACAAGAATTAGGAAGCATTCCCTGAATACAAGAATTTTCTGTCATCAGGATTGAATATGAATTGCTGTTAACATCTTGGGTGTTGTGCAACCAAGCCTCTTAAACTTGCAAGCTCTCCAAAGTTATCTAAACCACAGTGTCCAATTTCCTCCAGTGTGCAGGAGGAGCTGATAACATCCATTCCAGAGATGAGTTTTTTCCAGAGTGAATGATCCTGAACTGTTTTGAGTTCTGATAAGCATATATCCAACATGAATTCCATACTGACTGCAAGAGTCCTGATCTCTCAATATTCTTGCACGAAAAATCACCAGGAGCTATGACTTAGGCATTTACAGGTTTCTTTCTTGGGCGGTGGCCTGAACTTGTCTCAGACACCATCCATTTCTTTCTTCTTCTGCCGTTGTTGGGGCTTCCACTTGGCAGAACCTTGCCAAAGCAGGCCAGGGCTAGGGACTGGGAGTGCTGACTGGGATCAACTCCCCACCCCCGCCCCGGGCGAGTAGCAACAGAGCCCAGAGGCGCGTGGTTCTGCTTGCAGCTGGCCATGGTGCCAAATCTGTGTCACCAGGTCAATGTCTCTGCAAGAATTCTGGAGTTCTGTACCTGCACAGCCCAGCATTGTAGCTGGTAGGTAGAGGATGTAAAATAATCATTGATTTAAGGATTTATTCAAATAACCATTGAATAAGCAACACAGCAATGCATCTGAGCTGCACAGCCGGGAAGCCACAAACATTCCTGGACCACGTCAGGGTCTGGCTCTTGCCCAGCTGCTGAGATTCTTACTTTCCATTTCACTTCACTTTCTCTTGGAGGTACAGCTGATTCCCACTTGAGAGCTTCCACGGGTTTCTCCCTATTGTCATACTTCATAGACCCTTGTACCATCCCCGCCACATGCACGGATTTGGGATCCTGTGTTTTGCAGGTTTCTTGGTTCTCCCAGCTCAGATGTGTTCCCCAAACTTGGGTGTGCCCTTTGCTTCCCAGAGATGTAGGTGTAAAAGAAGAAATTCCACTTTATCCTTTGAGCCTTTTGTGTCTGGGAAGTGTGGGAAGCTGTGGGTTAGTGAGAAACGTGGAGATTCAATGGACAGGATTCACTGCCCTTATTGTCCCTTAACTCTGGGAGATGGTGGAGGACAGAGGATCCTAGCATGCATGGGATCACAAAGAATCGGACACGACTTAGCTACTGAACAACAGATGTCCCTTATTGGAAATTTGCAATATCTCAATAGGAAGATTTTTCCACAATATAAGAGGAAAAGTCAAATTGCAGAAAGAACCAGGAGGAAGAAGAGAGGATAATGGACTCTGATGCTAGAAAATGGTTCACAAGAAACCTAATACAATTGAAAAAAGAAAAATAAAAACAAGGAAAAGTGGCTTTCCTGAAGTTCCTCTACAGTTGCAGGTCACAGATTGTCAGCATCCCTCGCCCAGAGTCTGCTCCTTTAGCACCACCTTGTGGCAGCTCCACCCCCCCGATTATGCTTTTATTCTCAGCTGATGTTGCATCCCTGCCCTCATTCCACTAGCACCACTCACTCCAAGTCCACAAATACTTAGCACTCAAACCCAATATACCTAACAGTGCCTCAACTCAGGAGATCCATGTCCCTTGGAACCTGTGACTCAGCGTGGGCAGGCTTCTACCCAGTGCTGCCCTGGTTTAGCCTTCCCTCCCACCTTTTGTGGCTGCTTCATCCCAGGTATTTGACCCTGGCAGGGATGCCAGTCACAGTGTGTGGCCACTGCCCTAGCTGAAACCGTCATTATCTGTCCCTGAGATTCTGCCAAATTTTCCTAACACATTTCTTTCCTTCCAGTCTTCCTCTCCTCCAAAGGCACTGCCAACACACAGAGAGAGATTTGTAAAGCAAAATGTTATTTGGTCCTTCCTCTTATAATTTTCAGTGACCCCCCACAACCATTTCTAGAAAACATAGCTCCAAATTGCATAGTCTTGAATACATATATAGCAAAAGCTATTGATATGTTCAATTCAGTTCAGTCACTCAGTCTTGTCTGACTCTGCGACCTCATAAATTGCAGCTCGCCAGGCCTCCCTGTCCATCACCAATTCCCAGAATTCACTCAGACTCACATCCATCGAGTCAGTGATGCCATCCAGCCATCTCATCCTCTGTCGTTCCCTTCTCCTTCTGCCCCCAATCCCTCCCAGCATCAGGGTCTTTTCTAATGAGTCAACTCTTCGCATGAGGAGTTACCTGCCAAAGTACTGGAGTTTCAGCTTTAGCNAGTGAACTCCGGGAGTTGGTGATGGACAGGGAGGCCTGGCATGCTGCAATTCATGGGGTCGCAGAGTCGTACACGACTGAGCGACTGTACTGAACTCAACTGAGACTGTGGTAGTTAAACTGATGATCTGACTGACGACTGACGACTGACTGAAATCCCATTTCTGCTGTGTATAACTTAAAATAACAACTATAGGACTTCCCTGGTGGTCCAGTGGTAAAGAATCTGCCTGCCATTGCAAGGGACACGGGTTTGATCCCTGATCCAAGGAGACCCCACATGCTGCAGTGCAGCTAAGCCCTTGAGCCACAACTACTGAAGCCCACACACCTAGAGCCCATGCTGTGCAACGAGAGGCCACCACAGTGAGAAGCCCATGCACCGCAATGAAGAGCAGCCCCTGCTCACTGCAGCTAGAGAAAGCTCGAGCACAACAACGAAGACCCAGCACAGTCGAAATTAGTTATTTTTAAAAAACAGTAACTACATCTGGAACTCAGGTTCTCTACGCCCAGCTACACTTGATCTTTCCCAGTATCAGAGTTTCCCTGTCTGCCGACTTCTCTGTCCCTGAAACCCGCCTTGTTCTGTAGTCCAAGGAGTGGTCTGCTCCTCTAGTCCTTGTTCTACCACTTGTTAGTTTACTTACATTGCTGGAGACGGGAAATAAGGATTTTTATCTGCATTCACTTCAAATCTGGTTATCAAATCTCAATATCAAAAGTAGCTCACACAAGTTGAACTGAAAACATCTTTGTTTTTCTCTTGCGACTACACCCATAATTATACACTTTTTCATACCTTAGACCTACTCAAAGATTTGTAACCATTGTCCAGATAGGGTAAATTCCTGGGCATGCATGCTAAGTCACTTCAATGTGTCCAACTCTGAGAGTCCATGGACTATAGCCCACCAGGCTGCTCTGTCCATGGGATTCTCCAGGCAAGAACACTGGAATGGGTTGCCATGCCCTCCTTTAGGAGATCTTTCAGATCCAGAGATTGAACACACATCTCTTAAGTCTCCTGCATTGGCAGGCAGGTTCTTTACCATTGCACCATTTGGAAAGCCCCCTGGGCTCCTCACACCCTACCAATCCAGTCTACCTCCTACCTTAAGAATATGTTCCTGCCAGACCAGTCTCCTTGGTATTCCCCACTCCCCATTCCTGCTTCTGGACCTTTGCTCTTTCCAACCTTCTTATCAGTTCTCAAGAGTTAGCAGTGACCTCTACTTTCAAACATAATGGACTTTTCTGCCTTCATTTCCCTCAACCTCTCTAGGGTTTTTTACAGGGTACAGTTGTCCTTCTTGAAGTGCTTACTTTGGTCTAAATGCTGTTACTGTAGGCTCACTGTAGATGGGCTGCCTGGCAGAAGAAACTCAAGTGATTTACTGCCCCTGTGATTCACTTCCTCTTCTGCACAAACAGGCTCTCCTGTTATAGTGACATCATGGTTAATGCCATGTTAAAAGTGGGAGAGATTCAGAATTTGAGATTGTGATTAATGACTGTTTAAAATCACAATTTAATGACCATTAAGGTTTTCCTTAAACTTTCCACTCTGGTATGCCATTGTGTCCAATTGAGAGAGAACTCCAGCTCCATATACACTGCATATACAGTACATAGAGTCCATAGACATATAGATCTGTCCAGGGTGCTGAAAGTCTTAAATTGGCAGGTTCCACCAATTCCATGAATAGTCTTCTTACTGTGGAAAACTGCTCTAAAATTGAATTTATAATTCATAATTTATAGGTTTAGATTATCTGAGTTACTGAACAACCCAGCAATAAGTTGAGAGGACAACATACAGAAAGATCCACAAAAGATTCTCTTATGCCCTATACTGAAATGTACAGAACAAAAGAAAAGTAGATGACATAATGAGTGAGTTTATGTCTAAATTTTTTATCCGACTATAAAGAAATTCAGTATTGTTGCTGAGGAAAGAGATAAAGAATGCACAGTACCTTGCTGGTAGTAAAATATGATCTCTCCTCCACTTCCTCCCAACCATTCCCAGGGCAAGCAAGGGCCCTGAGGCTGCTGCAATGTCAAAGGAACCAAGAGGAGACTCTAACCTGACCTGAGTGGGTTGCTACACTCTAGTGCCCCTCGTGGCTCCAATACTGGAGTTAATGTAACAAATGGCTTCAAAATTCATCTACTTGAGTGGATTCACCCCACATACACTTTCTGTACCCCTTACCACCACCATTTCCGAGAAGGGTTGTTCTACACATTGTTCACTGATTTGTTTTTGCCAGCTGGAGAGAGAAAGGATAGACAGGAAGCCCACCCAGCAAACCCCTGCATTGGCAGGCAGATTCTTAAAAGAAAAAAAGAATGTGGATCTTCGTTGCTGCACATAGTTTCTCTAGTAGCTCCAAGGACCTACTTGAGATGCACAGTGAGATTTTTCAGCTCTAGGGAAGATATCTGCAGGTCTTTATTTCACAGAGAGTGCAAACCAATGGGAAAGCATAGAGAAAAACAAAGAGATTACCACAGAGGGTGGAACCATGTTTCTTTTTAACTTTTTAAAATATTTATTTATTTTCAGCTGTACTGGGTCTTCATTCCTGCACACAAGCTTTCTCTAGTGGAGCTACTGTCTAGCAGTGGTGCACAGGGTTCTGATTTCGGTGGCTTTCTCTTGTTGCAGGACATGGGCTCTACCTAGAGCATGAGCTCGGTAGTTGTGGCACATGAGCTTAGTTGCCTCCCCTTCCCTGTCCCAAATGTGGAATCTTCCCAGATCAGGGATGAAACCCACGTTCCCTGCATTGGCAGGCAGATTCTTTTTTTTTTTTTTAAGATTTATTTTATTATTAAATAATACATTAAATAAATAAATCTTGGAAAAAAAGATTATTTTTGGCTGTGGTGGATCTTTGTTGCTGCACACGGACTTTCTCTAGTTGCTGCACGCAGGCTTTTTCTAGTTGTGGCAAGTGAGGGCTACTCTTCATTTCAGTGTACAGGCTCCTTATTGCAGTGGCCTCTCTTGTTTTGGAGCACTGGATCTAGGCACATGAGCTTCACTAGTTACAGCTTGTGGACTCAGTAGTTGCAGTGCCCAGGCTTAACTACTCTGTGGATTATGGGATCCTCCTGGACCAGGAATTGAACTGGTTGTCCCTTGCATTGCCAGGCGGATTCTTGCCACTGGGCCACCAGGGGAATCCTGGAACCATGTTTTGACAGCGAGGTTTCAATGGGGAAGCGGTACTCGGAACTTCCTGGGCATTGACTGAGGTTATAAATCTTGACTAGGAGATAGATTTAATAGAATTACTAAATGAAGATTACATATATGTTTCTGTTGTTGTTTAGTTGCTCAGTTGTGTCTGAGCGACTCCATGGGCTACAGCATGCCAGGCTTCCCTGTCTTTCACTACCCTCCATAGTTTGCTCAAACTCATGTCCACTCAGGCACTGGTGCTGTGACCTGGTAGACACCTAACCCTTTCACTTGCAGTTCCTTCTCCTGTAATGAGACTAGCAATGGCTAGGACAAGAGGTGGATGATGGAAGGGCCCCAGTTGAAGCCAAGTCAGTGCCTATAGATGTGAAACCCCAGCCTAGCTAGATAGAGGGTCTCGATCTCCAGAAAAATAAAAGTTTTATCCCAACTCGGGTTTTCCCCCCTCAAATCCCCAAGTGCTGAGGACCAAGACCAGTTGGAATGTCCTTCTCCTTGGCTCTGGGACCTCAGCTTTCCCCCTTCTTACTTCAGACCCCCAGATCCATGATACCTACTTTAGGATCAGCATGGGTACTGCTGATGTGGGGAAACTTTTGGTCCAGCCCCCTCTAGAGGGCACCCACCTTGCTCTTGGCTGACTTGCTGGGACTAAGGGAGGGAACAGCCTTCCCTGGTGGCTCAGACAGTAAAGAATCTGCCTGCAATGCAGGAGACCTGGGTTCAATACCTAGATTGGGAAGATCCCTTGGAGGAGGACATGGCAACCCACTCCAGTATTCTTGCCTGGAGAACCCCCAAAGACAGAGGAGCCTGGTGGGCTACAGTCCATGGGGTCTCAGAGTTGGACACGACTGAACAACTAAGCACAGCACACAAGACTGGGCTGGGACAGAAAGGGCTGCTGTTATAAAATCTCCCCACTGCAGCCTTACTTGGCTCTGAACAAAGAAAAAACCTCTGGGTTTATCAAGTCATGGTGAAAAACTGCAGCCACCACAAACCAGAACCCCAGATGTTTTAAAGCTGTCTACCTGGTTGCAGGGGCTAGCAGTAGGGGAAGAGCAGGTGAGACCCTGGCCATCCAGGATCCCAGGGGCTCAGGGAACAGGGTTCCTGCTCCTTCTCTCTCCAGTGGAGGAGACTGCAGCATGAGCAAGCCTGACCTTGGGCTCCAGGACATTCTTATGGCTCCAAATCCGGGCTAGCCAATCCTGGAAGCCCTGCAACTCAGCCAAACCAGACTGACAATGAACGTGGGTAGGTAGAGCCAAGGTGCTCAGGGACCAGGTAAGCACAGCCTGGAAGGGCCTGGACCATGTTGATTGCAATCACTGGGTGGAGCCTTCCACACCAGGCTACCCAGTCTACCCTCCCTCCATGGCTTGGGGCAGGACTGGGCCAGTTGGGTGCTGTGAGGACAGGATCTGCATTCAGCAGGCTGGAGAAACAATCTACGCTTTGAGGGTCCACACCCAGCTTCCCTGGGAGAGTCAGCGCTGTGACAGGGAAGACAGATGGGGCAGGGGTTGGGGGTGGCGTGGGTGGAGCAGGGCTCTGGCCACATGTCCTGGCCATTCTGTTTCCTATATCCTGGCCTTTCAAAATAGCGACCTCAAAAGGACTGGGATTCTGCTGTTTCTGTCCAATGCAGGCCCCTTTCCCCTTTTACCCGAACATGAGGGTGTCACTTGGGGCAGGCCTGGGTGGAGGTGAGGTTTCAGGGGATAGCATGGAGCTCAGAGCTGGGGATTGTCCCCAGTGACAAAAATAAATACTCTTGACCATTGTAGTCAATATGGACTGCATAAGCTAAATTTAAATTTCTCAAAGATCAGTTCAAAGACAAAAAATGTTTAGTTCACCCATAAGAGCCCCCTTCCACTCTTCCTGTAGCTCCTAGCTTCTCAAATAGGGGTCTGACTGGCTGGGGCACCTGGAATGAGTCCTTTGAATGTCCAAAAAACATCTATGGGGACAAGTGAGACTAGATACGAAGAATGGGGAAACTTGGGGCTGAAGGGTTGGGCTCCTGGAAGAGATGAGAAACCTCCCCCAACTCCAGGGGAAGTGACCAGACTATGGGCACCACAAGCACAGGAACACCAGGGCTCAGTTGGAGCCTCACAGGCAGTTTTATTCTGTATCTGAGCATCCAAGGGTCGGCAGCTCTGTCCTCAGTAAGTTCTGGCCGCTCTTGGGGAGAGCTCGACCTGATACTTTATTTCCCTGGAAGAACAAGGTGTGGGACAGACCCCTCTGTGCCCAGACAAGGAAGCCTTTGAAAATAGTTACACAGAGAAAAAAATGAAATTCATTTTTCTTTGCCCTACTAACTACAGCTTACCTATTAACTGGTCCCAAGGGAGACAGTGCCTGGACTAAAACAGCTTCTGGGTT
Organism: Neotragus moschatus; assembly: GCA_006410615.1. NCBI lineage: Eukaryota > Metazoa > Chordata > Mammalia > Artiodactyla > Bovidae > Neotragus > Neotragus moschatus. The sequence goes on from SJYA01002764.1 coordinate 91,985, forward strand.
TCCATCCAGTGCCTCTCATAAAGCCGGGTCTCCGCTGCCTTTTCTTGGGAATAAGTGACCATCCCCCACCCCACCCCACCCTACCCCAATCCCCAGGGATCTCAGGCCCCAGGCCTCCAATTCAGCCTTGGCATGCCCCGCACCTGCCACACTGCCCAAAAGTGGAGAAGCACACCTAGCAGGGATTGTAGCTCAAAAAGCCCTGAACTGTGCTGCGGGGCAGTGAGTGCAGAGGGCACAGACGAGTATTGGATTCCCAGGGATTGGCTGCCACAGACTGTCCTGCAACTCCTCACAGGCCCATTTTGGAGCAGGACCGCCCAAGGAAGGAAGGAGAGGCTATAGGCTGGTGAGTTTGAGGCTGCCTGGACTTTCCATATAACGGGGGATGGAGGTGAGAAGCGAGAACAGTGACCTTGGCATGGAAACCTAGACCACGGTGGAGTAAGGGAATGGGTGCTTTGGCAGTCTAGCAAGAAAAGCAAGGGAGTGGCAGGGGAGTGGGGGAGACCTGCCTGCATGTGGGATCTTAGTTCTCCCACCAGGGATCTAAATGGTATCCCCTGCTTTGGAAGCATGGAGTCTTAGCCACTGGACTGCTAGAGAAATCCCTCAGGTGAATACAGTACAGAAGGATATACTGTATATCCTTCATGGTAAATATTCTAAAGACTAAAAGAACAGCAAATAAAAATATTAAATTTCACTTAGTTTATTATCAGTAGTATTAAACACTAATTTTGAAACTATATTTTATGAATATTTTAGGATAAAGCAAATAGATAAATGTCAAGCTTATTAAAATTTTAAATTATCCTGATGAAAGACATAAAATACATCAAAAAAAGTTAAATTACAATATAAAATTTGAATTGGAAATATCAATATGAATTCATGATTTTTCTTAACATTAAAAGTGTCTGAAAGCAGTGATACCCCTGCAGTAATGAGCTCTCCCAGCATCTAAATATTGGTTTCTACATACCATTTTTCATGAAAAGAACCAGTACTCCCTGGAGAAATGGCTAATTCCATATTTGGAGCTTGGGAAAGTAAAAACTGAGCCTGGGACATCGTCATACCAGAAGCAAGAAAGTAGTCACAGATAACTTTGGAGCATGTCAAAAGGACACAGGAGTCAGCTTAAAAAGGTGCCTACTGTACACATTCGGTACAGTTTGAGAACAAAAGGAATAATGGCTGTGATTGGAAAATACTAATGGATAAAACCCGGGAACCTATAGGTTTTTTTAAAAAAGGCTAACTTTCCAGTTGATGAGGGAAAGCTCCGCTCTAGATAACTATCTCCTTATAAATGGAGTAGTGGGAGAAGTAGAAAAGCACCATTTTGTAACCCTTGATGAAATAACTCAGGCGAGGGTCACTATGGATGCCAATTATTGGGTGAAAGTTTTTTAGATTATTTACAGTGTCAGGAACTTCCCAGCAGCCTACTGGTTAGAACTCCAAGCTCTCACTGCCAGGGGACTGGGTTCGATCCCTGCTCAGGGAACTAAGATCCCACAGGCTGCAAGATGCAGCCAAAAAAAAAAGTCACAGTGTCAAAGAACCATGCATATAACTTGCTAACTGCAAAGGGGAACACTTTACTTTCATGGGAGTTGATTACACATCACATCACTAGCTATGGGATGACCTGCTTTATATGCACTCCAATGTGAAACAATGTGACAAATGCAGCACTTTTGAAGAATTAGTCCCCAAATTGGGTAACCAGGACCTAAATTTTTTAATTAAAAAATATGAGCTAGAGGAATGGTTAAATGACAACACGGAAACAATAAGACAAATCCAGAACATAGTATATTCTATAGAAGAGACTGGCCTAGTCTCTTCAAAGAGTCAATTTTATGAAGACTGGACTGTTCTGGATTAAAAAGAAAAGGGGAGGGACCTCCTGGCAGTCCACTGGTTAGAGCTTCTCTCTCCCAATGCAGGGATGCAGGAGTTGAGGGTTCGATCCCTGGTCAGGGTACTGAGATCCCACATGCTATGTGGTGCGGTCAAAAAAAAGAAAGAAAGAAGAGAGGAAAGAAGAGGACAGAATCATAATCACAACCAAGAACAATATGTGGAACTTGATTCCTGGTTTCTTTAATGCTGTAAAAGACATTTTAATTGGGAAAGCTTGAATATATTAGGTTAGATTAGGAATTACTAACTCATTAGACATGGTAAGTCTAGTGTGGTTGTGCAAGACATATACTGATGACTTAGGGATGAATGAGCATGTCTACAACTTGCTTCCAACCAGTTTAGGGGAAAAAAAAATAAAAGTAGACAGGATAAACAAGATAGAGACGAGTGGCAAAATGTTAGATTTGTCAAATCCTTGTATGAGAGTTTGGGTGTTTATTGTCCTTTCTTTCAGTTTGTGTGTTAGACAATTTTCAAAACAAAACGTTAGAAAGAACTTTGATCTTTTTTTTTTTAAAGGAAAGAATTTTGATTTTTTTAACATAGTAACAGAAGACATCATGAGCAGCAGCTCGTGAATATTTCTTCTTTGTTCTCCCGTGGAACCAAAGCATTCCCATTTATGATATTTCTGAAAGCACATTAAGAGACATATTCAAACTTTATCTCTTTATTCAAGTTTGGCTTTAATAGTTTATTAAAAACTCTTAAATTTGTAAATATTAAAACACTGCAATTTACTACTGATGCAAGAATGACAATGTACTAGCAAGAAAATCAATGCAGAAGCTAAACTATTTAGAAGCAATAGCAACTCCATAATTCAAAATTTGAACAGGCAATTTTAAAGAGTTTAATAAGGCTCAAAGCAGCCGCTTAGCCTGCAGTGACGCTACCCCACCGGCAGATGGCGCTGCAAAGCGTCTCAGGTACAGCGGGAAGCCCATTTTGCCAATGGCTGTCGCGGTCTCTTATTACTTGAACTGATGAGTTCATATTATAATGTATTTTATTAATCATTTTTACTGCTTATTGCAGTTACTCTTATACTACTTACTAACTGGTACAGAAGTGTTTTAACAACTGGTTGAAGAGTACCAGTGCAAACCGGCTGAATGTCAGCGCTGTCTCCTCCAATTAGGACAGAAGCCACCAGGCTCCCGTGGGAGGGTAATCCCTGCGCCGGGACTGTCAGTGCCGCCCCCGCCCGCTCTCCAGGACTTGTTCCATCACTTTTCCACAGTTTCCTGCATTTTCAGTCTTTCCTCCTCCACTCAACCCTTCTTCTACACAGTTTGTTAAAACGTTCAAAACTTAAAGCAAATTTTCTCGATTTTATATACTCTGCTCTCCATTTTTCTCTCCTTCCAAACACAACCAAACTTCTTTAAAAATTATCTCCTTTTCTCCACTGCCTTCACTTCCTTCCTCCAAATTATTCTCAATCCCCTGACTCTGGGACTTCTGATCCCACCTGTCCAATGCAGCTGCTCCCACCAACACCAGCAAGGCTTCTTTTTACTAAACCCAGTGGACATTCTTCCTTCTTGTCATTAACCCTCAGCAGCATTCTGTGCCCTTCCTTCTTCCTTCCTTGACTTTCAGTGCACCACACTTCCCAGGTTTTATCCTGTCTGCTAGTTCCTCTTTCCTTGCCCTCCCTTTTATAGTCGCCACATTCTTCCTCAGCTCTCAAGGATCTCAGCTACCCTCTTCCCACCTGTATGCTTCTGATGCCCAAATCCGTCTGCAGCCACACCTCTCTTCCCCCAAGCCCTTTAATTCTGGTTTCCAGTCTTTCTCTGGGATCTCTGCAGAAGTCTCTGATCTCTCTCCCTTTTCCAAACCAATCTCCACAGTGCAACCGAACTGACATTAAGGCACAAATCTCTCCTCCTTGGTCTTAGGCTTGAAGTTCTTCAATGCTGCTCTGGATAAAGCCTTCATCTTTAGCACGGCTGATGAGGCCCAGCAAGAGCTAACCCAAGGCTACCTCTCCAGCTTCACCTTTCCCCCCTTGCATCCTCTGCCCCAGCCATGCTGAACCAGTTAAGTCTTCCGAACTGTCACATGCTTGTTCCTATCCTTTGCTTTCCCCTCTGGAATGCTCTTTCCCTCTCAATGCCTGGCTAACTCCTGCTCAGTTTTCAGGCCTCAGCTTGAACCTCTGTCCCTCTAGACTTTTCTGACTCACCAAGACTGGCCCATGTTGGGTGTTCCCACAACAATTCTTTACCACAGACCACTGATTTTTTTTTTCCCCAGTCTTATATAACTTGCTATACAAACACAGTTTCCAGCTCTCTCCTCCACTTCTTTCTGAGCAACATCACAAGACCCTTCTACATGAAGCCACCACTACCCCACAGAACCCTGTACCACCCTTCTCACAGCACTTATCACACTTTTGGGGTAATTATTAAATTGTTTTCATATTCCAATAAATTGTGAGCTCCACAAAGGGTTAGTTCTGTATCACTTACTACTTAGCAGTGACTGGCAAATAGTAATTGTTGACAAATGGACAAATGTTCAAATTGGTGAATGGATTCTTGGGGTGATTATAGTTCTAGACACTTAGTTACAATTCAGTACTCATGTACAGCAATTCTTTCATAATTTACATAGTGACATGGAGGAGTATCATTCATTCGTATCTGGCTGTTCTGTTCTTGGAGGGTGCAGTCTATGCCTTGACTCAAGTGTTTTTGTCCCAGAACTCAGCATGCCTGACACACATTGTTTTCAACCAATTTTGTTGATTGTATCCATGAACTACTCTGGACCACACACAGCTACTTTGTCTCAGAACCATGACTGGAACTCAGTCTAGAGAAAGGGAAGCTCAGAAGCAGCTGCTCAACATCTAAATGGAATTGCAGCATGAATAAGATGTACTAATTTCTGGCCATCAAGAGGAGACTGGCCAGCTGTGCAAACTCCCAGAGCCTGAGACCTCCACAGTCAGGTGTCTCCACAGTGGCTATGTCCCAGTAGGGGTGTGAGCACAGGAGTCCTGGGTCTTTCAGAACTGGACCCCTGGTTTCCTTTGCCCTTTTAGTCAGTTTCAACCTCCGGCACTGGTGTTGGGTTATTTATCCTTCTCCTCCCAAATCTGTTTGTTGCTAAGATAGTTCTTTTCCCAGTGTTACTTTCCTACAGAGTGAGTACTGATTGGGAAGAATCATTTGCCATCTCCAGCCCCTTGGGGATGTTAGCACTGCTTCCATCCAAGTCGTCAGCACAAAAACCCTTTTCCTTGGCTTCCCCTCCAGCATCAGGTCTCAACTTTCACCTCCACCCCCAGATCTCCCAAATACTCCTGGTGAAACTCATAAGACAGAACAAGATAAAGACAAGTGAAGAGAAGTGGCACAGTGACAAGGGTATAAAAAGAATTCTGATTTTTCTCACTTTTCTCCACTTTTTGAGACAATTCCAATGTCCCACCTCCAGCAGCAGAGAAGTCCCCTGAGCTTCCCTAACTATTACAAACCTTCACAGGATGCTCAGTAAGGGTCCCCCTTTTGTCGTCAACAGACCTAGCCCTGAGGGTACAAAGTGCAAGATGGGAGCCAGGTGGGTTTTTCTCTCCACTGAAACTTTTTCTTTTACAGCACATTGTGGGCAACTTTCGCACACATTCACATGCTGTATTTAAACTTTGCACTGGAATACAAATTCCAGAGCTTATGTCCTCACTGGGACCAGTGGAGGAGGGAGCTGGAAGAAATGACCCAAATATGGGCCACTTCACCTCCGCCTCTCTTGCTCCCGGGGTGACTGGGTCTCTGCTGGAATGGAAAGCAGCCTGAGACCCAGAACCTGAACAGAACGCTTTAGAGAGAGGAATCATATGCCCTCTTCTCTTCACCCTTACCTCTGACAGCTAACCTATCAAACATCACTTTTTGCTACCACCCAACCCAGACAACATTGTGGCAGCCAATGAACCAAATGTCATCCTTCCTTTTCTCCAAGAATGAAATCTAGGCGTCCAGCTGCTTGCTTATCAAGGGGGATGTACAGCAAGGCCTAAAGCGCCCTGACTCACAGAGGAGCTGACCTCTGCTGAACTGCGCCTGATATCATAAGATAGCCCAGACCATGCACTGGGTCTCCTTGGCTCCATCCCAAACCAGGGTAAGTGGGATTCAGGAGGCTGGGTGTGTGCCCTCCTGTTTGAATCTAGTAGACCCTTAGTGTTAAAGCTCTATAATGAGACTTAATACTGCACTTACAGGGCTCTTCTGCTCAGATCATAAATGTGCCCCCACTTGTTTGCCAGTAATTAACACTACTCGTACACATTTAATTAACATTTTCACAAGCATCAAGTCTTAGCTAAGTATCTCCACCAACAGGAAGTTCTAGGATTATACTGTACGAGCCCTAAGGATTTGGAGAACATACACCCATCTTAATCCAAAAAGTTGGGTGCCTGATTAATGAGGTCTTGGCCAGGCTGTATATTTAGGTCAGCCTGTTTGTGCAGCATTATATGCTCAGTGCTTAGCATAAGTCTAAACACACAGTTGGACCTCAATAAATATTTGTTGAATTTGAATAAATCCTGTTAAAAAAAATCTCACTTGGAGACATCATCTGTGACATCTCTTACTGCTGCTTCTCCCAGAAGTTCCTGGTATAACCCAGGACTGACAGCAGGGGGCGCACAGGGGTTGTTCCAACACCAGAAGGACCAGCACAAACTCCCAAAAGGGACTGGATTTTGACCAGGCCTCAGAAGCCTGAAGTGACCGCCCCCTCCCCCCCCCAATGCTGATGACACAGTTCCTAAGGTACAAGTGGGAGAGTGAGCAGAGGGAGTGGTTTTGGGCCTCAGAGCCCACTTAATTAACTCCTAAGAGAACTCTTCTTTTGCAAAGAGAATGCACGAAAAGAGAAGGAAGAAGAGCAGCCAGCCTCCCACAGCTGTCAGCCCGAGACAGCTGCTCTCACCTCAGTCCATCTAGGGAAGGGGCTACAAAGCAGACAATCTTTATTCACAACTGGGGCGGCAGACGGGAGAGACCCCCGGGTCAGTCCAAAAGCAAAGATATTGGGGAAGTAGGGAGATGGAGTAGGGCAGGGACTCAGCACTCATCCTCGCCCAGCAGGGCATAAGGGTTTCGGGCGGCCAGGCTGGACCCTGGAGCCGAGGTTGGGGTGTCCTCATCCCCTTCCCCCTCCTCATCCGCATCCCGGTCCTCCTCTCCCTCCTCCTCACAGGAGCTGCTCAGCTCTTCCTCTTCCTCCTCCTCCTCCTCGTCACCCGCTGGCCCCACCCTGCCCTGCAAAACCACCAGCTCCATGGTCTCTGGATGGGACTCCCAGGTGCCTGGGGAACCAAAACAGAAAAAGAATGGGGGAGAGTTTTGAGCAAGGAACTAACACCAGGCAAAGATGGGAAAGAGGCAAAGACTAACAACCATTTTTATAGCTGCTGGCATTCATTTGTTCACTCATTCATTCACCCTCTCCTGTGCTGGACACAGAACAGAAGCTTTGCACACATTAACTCCCATCTTGACCACCTCCTTGCCAGGGGCAACTAAGTACCCTGGTTTTATAGATCAGAAAGTCATCTCAGACTTGCTTAGTCACACAGAGCTGGCCGACGGGGGCAAAATCCAAATCCTCACACAGTGTGGCCCCCAAGCCCACACCCTTCTGCCTCTCCTACAGCAGGGGCTGGGGAGGATCACCAGCTGACTGACCTTTCTGCTCATTGTAGCCTGGGGGATGAAAACATAGGCTGAGGCGGCCGTCCAGTGCCAGCCGCAGGAGGCTGTTGGCTGCTCTGTACACATCGTTTCGGGCAGCCTTTGCTGTCTTGTAACCACGTTTCTCTGCCCAGGCTGGAGGGAGAGAAGGATAGGGATGGAAGACCATCAACTGGGCCCAGTCACCATCATCCCACACCCCTAATACAGTCCTTCTAGTTTTTCCCAGAATATTCCAGGCCCAAGATCTTGCTGGCCCTGAGACAGGGTCTATAGGTGACCAGTCAGCTGCCCCATCAGGATGGCAGGACTTCTGAGGAAGGACAGAAGAGAAGACAGGGCCAGTGGAGGAAAGCCAGGCACATGGAGCCCACCTTCACAGATGTCCCAGGCACACCAGGGGTGTTCTGCGGAGGGGTCCTCGGCCTCTGGGTGGCGCAGATGGAGCAGGGCCTGCACAGGGATGCGGGAGGCCAGGTAGCCCACGGCGGTGTACGGCTCCTGGATCTGGGCGACAGGGTAGATCCCCGCCAGGACCTGAGGGGAAGTAAGAGCACTCAGCACCTGCCTCTATCTCCTGCCTTCTCCCCACTGCTGGCCCTCTGCCCTTGTACCTGCAACTGCCTGGGCAGAAGCGAGGGGAATATGAGGCCGGGACAGTCACAGAGCTTCACAGAGGGCGTGAGAAAGTAGGTCTGAAAGTATCGGGTGTGGCCCGGAGTTCTGGAGACACTCACAACCTTCCGGCCTACCAGCCCATTGATCAGCGAGGACTTGCCCACGTTGGGGAAACCTAAGGAAGACAAGGAAAATTAACACTAACAGATCCTTACTCTGTGACAGGTAGGACACAGTGCTGTAGCTATAGATGAACCAGAAACTAAGGCACATAAAGAAAGCACAGAAGTGGCACCATGTCAAAAGTTACAAACCAGGCTGTGGCCTCCCAGTGCCAGGATCTCCCAGAGGTTTCCTCCACCCCTCTCTGTGGTCTTACCCTGGGCCTGTCACTTCACACCTTCCAAATCCCACCTATAAGCACCTCTCTCTCTGCCTGACACCTCATCTTTCCAGCTCACTTATTCTGGATCCTCTATTCCAATGAGCCTCTGACCCTGACCAACACAGGCTCATGCCCTCACCTCCCTTCTTACTCAACTTAGATTCCACGGTCCAGCGCGCCAGCCAGTCCCTTTCAAGGAGCTTCAACTCCCTGGCCCTGCCTCTCCCCTTCTTCTTAGTCATATGGCAAAACTCCAGCCTCGTAAAATGCAACTCTGCTCAGTCAGCAGCTGACTGAGGCCAGGCAAAAATGCACCCTGGTGCTGACTGTGCTCTCTTTACAACACACTCACGCACAGCTGGTCCTTGCTGTACCACAGGTACCAAACTCCAGGGAGGCTCACGTCCCTTATAGAAAATGAAACAGTACAGTTAGCCCTCCGTAGCCATGGGCTCCTTGATTATACCTCCTCTCGAAAGGGGCTGGGGAGACAACTCTCCTTTGACATCTCCATTCTTCCCTTTACAGTAAAACTCCTTAAGACTTGTCTATTTTTTGTCACCACCTCTTCACACCATCTTCTTTGTGACCATAAATTGTAACACACACAACATGTAAAACATAAACATGCCTGATGAACCTCCACATCACCCACCCCTGAGCACAGAATGACTCACTTCCTCAGAGGCCCCATCCATTCCTTCTTGATCATAACCCTCTCCCTGTGCTCATGAGAGCCTGATCCTGAGGGGTACCATATTCTGCTTCTTCGCTTTCCTTTCAGTTCTGTGGCCTGTGAATCCTGAATAGTTTGTACAGTTCAATTCTACAGCTTTGGAGCCTTACACAAATGGGATTGTACAGTATGGATGCTGTTGTGTCTAGCTCCTTTCTCATACAACAATACTATGTCATTTCCCATCTTCTCGTCCGCCACCCTAATCTGGCTTTCTCTTCTCCACCCACTGAAACCGCTGATCTCCATGTTGCCCAACTTGCTGAGCAAATCTCTGTTCTTACCGCTCTTGACCTGTCACCAACAGTCAACATGACTGAACCCTCCTCTCCTCTCCAAACTTTCTTCATTGCCTGTTGGAACACTCTTGATTTCGTTCTCCTTTGTCCAGCCTCTAAATACTAGCCTGGTCTCTTCTCCATCTATCTCCTCTCCCACATCTCATCCCATCCCATGGCTTTAATCACCATTTATGTCCACTACTGGCTTCCCAAGTTTAAATCTCATTCAAATTCAAATCTCCAGCTCTCTCCTCTAAGCTCTTGGCCCACTGCCTAGTCAATGTCTCCAACCTGGGATATTTAAAAAGACTCTCAAACTTAATTTGATTCCCTTCCTCAATCCCTCCAAATCTGCTCCTCTTCCATTCTTCTTGTGTTCCCGCTGCTCAGTATAAAACTTTGTAAGTCCTTCTTTATTCTTTGTTTTCTCTTATGCAACCCAAGTGCAACTCCTCAGCAATCTTGTGTTTTCTACCTTCAAAATATATCCTGACCTGTCTCCCCACCTCTGCCTCTGTTCTAAGCAAGTCTCATTTCTCCCCTAGACTGGGACTGCCTCTGACCACACTCTCTGCTTTGTCTTGCCCATCCCTACTAAATCATTTACATTCCTTTATCCCCCACTGAGAGTAGAGACAAAGCTCTTAATTAAAAGATTCTCTTTACAATAGACTAAAAGAGTTAAGACCAAGAAAGAACCTGACACTTGCTAAGCTCTTGCTGATTTATGACAGACTATTACAACTAAAAAACTTAATATATAAGTTACATAACAGTGACCACTTCACAGCAAGCATCACACAATTTTAAAAATTGTTGTTATTGTTATTATCACTATTTGTCAGACTTTGTTAAGCTCTCTCTACACTTTTCTCCTGCTTCCTCCCATCCATTCTTTTAACTGAGCATCACTGTCCTCATTTTTCACATCAGAGTGCCTGAGAGTTGGTAGATCCCTTGCTCGAGATCAATAAGCTAAGAAGGCAAACTTAACTCAGGTGTCCTGTGATCATTCTGCCAATGGGAGACAGCCTCCTCTGGCCTCAGAGACCTTGGAGCCTAAAGGGACCTGACCACCTTCTCTGTTTCCCAAATACTGAAACCCTGTGCCTCCCAGGCAGCCGCTGCTTCCTTACCCACGCAGCCAATGGTGGCCACCCCGTCCTTGTAGCGCTCTCGCGCAGGGCCCGTTGGCTCCATCGCAGAATCAGTCTGCTGCTCCACCAGGACGGCCGGCCCATCCTCCTCCTCCTCCTCCTCCCCGGAGCCGCTACCCCAGGTGGCCCCGGCCACATCCCGGGCAATCTTCTCCCGCCAGCTGCTCAGGTCCACTGTGCAGGGAAGGAGAAAGAGGAAGTGGTTCTCCCCAGGGCCGCTGCCCATGATGGTGGAGATCATGCTCCGCACAGCCGAGGTAAGTGGCGCCCTCTGGGTCTCGCAGAGCCAAGCTACATAATAGCAACCTCCCCAGCCTTCACTTCACCCCACCCCAGAATCAGGGGCATTTCTGAGTTTCTAAAAAGCACCAGCAAGACTGAAGGCAGTCAGCCACAAGGGCTCCTGCCTCCCTGCTGCCTCTCTTGTCCTACCAAGTCAGGCAGCTTCCTCTCCTGGCCCTCCCTGTGGCCTCTTGCCTGAGTCGATACTAGAGAGAAGGTATNGGGGCATTTCTGAGTTTCTAAAAAGCACCAGCAAGACTGAAGGCAGTCAGCCACAGGGGCTCCTGCCTCCCTGCTGCCTCTCTTGTCCTACCAAGTCAGGCAGCTTCCTCTCCTGGCCCTCCCTGTGGCCTCTTGCCTGAGTCGATACTAGAGAGAAGGTATGCAAAATGATTTGGGACCCTGGGTACCCCCCACTGGCCCCCATGCCTCCCCTGGAAGGGGCACATACCTTTCCCCGCAGTGATGGCTTCACAGGCTCTCAGCAGCTGCTCTGGCCCCAGAGCCCGAGTCCATCCTCTTCCCCGCCTCCGACTCTTCTTCAAGACTGAGATCAGAGGGTGCAAAAGCATGAGCCCACCCCATGGGGCTCAGGTACTCCCTCTCTCCCACCACCCTCAGACCCCAGATCAAGTCCTCCTTTTTGTCCCCTGCCCCTCCCCCAAATCTCCCACACTGCCCTCCTCACTGCCCACTCACCGCTGCTAGGGTCCTGTGGGGTGCGGGGATCCCGAGGGAAAGAGGTGAAAAGAACAATGTGGAGCTGGGGATAGTGTTGATGGAAATAATGCTTCCAGGCAACCACAAGAGCTGGCGGGGCCAGATCCACCTTGTTCAGGACAAGCACCAGGGCCAGCCCAAGCTCTCCAGTCACATACTCGTAAAGTGCTGGTGGGAAATTCACAACCTGGCACAGGATGTAAGAGGAGGGAGTGATGCAAGGTCAACCCAGAGTTCTCTGCCTGCAGTGCCCTACTCACCAGGCACAGCTTGGAGAGAAGACCCTGGGTGTAGCAGATTCTGGGGCAACAAGGATAGATCAGCCAAACTGAACTAGGGAGACAAAGCAGCAGTGAGCATCACCTGTATGTCTGTCTCTGGGCATTCCCTGTGGGCCTGATTAGGGATGGTAAACAGCGAAAAACAAGGAAGCGGACCTAGCAATCGGGGATAAATGCTAGGATCACTCACAGGGATGAGGGCTGAGACAGAAATTAGTATCTATTTTTACATACACATGTCTGCATGTGTACACAAGCTTATGTGTCAGCATGCACGTGTGAGGTTTGCATTAAGCACGTGTAGCTGTTTTAAGTGAGTGTGTGAATGCATACATATGTCTCCGACTATGTAGGGGTGTATGTGTACATGTTAATGATCTCCAACCTAAATATCCACACAGACTTCAGACCTCCCTTTCTCCCCTTGGCGAACAACAGTGAAGTAGCACAGCCAGATCACACAGAGCCATCCAGCAGCATGTCTAGAGCCTTAACCACTACCCTAGCATCCCAAGTGAGGCTGAGTTCTGTAGTGACTCATATGGCAGGGAAGCCCACTTCACAGACTCCCCTGGAGCTCCACACTGAGACTTCCTATTAGCCCTGGTGTGCTAGGAAACAGGAACAGTTTTCCATCAAAGGATTAAAGAACAGGAGAGGCAGCTGGCCGGAGGAGGAGTGACAGGCTCTGACACTAATGAATAAAGACTGAGTTCCCAACTGCAGACTTCAGCAAGGTAGAGGAGACTGGAAAGGAAGGGATTACCTCTCTGTCTCCCAACTACTGCCTCTGCCCTTTACCCCACCAGAACCTCCCTCCCTCCTGCCCCTTGCCCACCCTCATCCCAGGACTCACTGGATGTCGGATATCAGTAATCAGCAGAACAATATCAGACATCTCTAACACTCGCCACAGCTGCCTCCACGTCTGAAAAGACAAAATCAGTGAAAGAGAACTTGAGCCCAGAGTCTCTCTCCTGACTGACTCAAACCAATTTGGCCATAGGTGACTATGCCCCACTCCTGTCCCCACGCTAGTCCCACCTCCAGATTGTGCTCAAAGTAGCTGAGTTTCTCCGAGGTGTAAGCCCCATGAATCTTCCCAAGATACTCCTGGAAGCTTCGTTCCTCCTGGCTCATCAGTTGCTCCTTAGACATCTCATAGCTCCAAGGAGGACGTCGGGGAAAGTCCAGGACTGAGTAATCAAGAAAAAGTCCAAATAAGTTTTGGGATAGTTTCAAAATTCAAGGGTGCATGTCTCCCAGATCCCTTCTTCCTCCCAGTCGGCTCTTACTCTTCCAAACTCCTTTCCCCAGCCCACTGCCTGTCCCAAGCATCCAGGCACTGAGCTCTCACTCACCAGAGCCGGGCTGGTAGACTTCCCGGATGTCCAGCTCCAATAGCTCAGCACTGACGGGCTGTAGCACTTGCTCCCGGGCAGCTCTCTTTCTTCTCTCCACTTCCTCCCGGCTGTCTCGCTCAAAATGCAGCCGGTACCTAACAGGGAAGGGACCACAGCATCCATCGCAATCCTTGGCCACAAACTCTTCTCTCCAGACTTCAAGTCTCGCTTCTCAGTCGGCCCTCCCCCAAATCTCTTTCGTGCAACAACAGGCCTTCCCCTAAGTTTCGTCCAGAAAAAGCCAAACTCTCTCCAGGCTCTGCGGAAGGGAAAACTGTGGCCCGCTCCACAAGCTTCCCTTGTGCCCTAGCGGCCCGTGGAGAACCGTGGCATCCCAGCCCTCCCCCCATCTCCAGTTTCAAGCCTCCGCCAGCACCAGCCTGCTTTCCCCCAACGCTCTGACTTCCGGGTAGGCGGGGAAACCTGGGCCAGAGCCCCCCGCCCACTCTCACCGATTTGGGTCATAGCCTCGTGGGCCCAGCCCTTGGGAAGGTTGCTGGTTGAGCCTGCGGATGTGATGGNATGCACATATATCTATCAGTTTTGTTATATTTCCGATTTCTTGCTACTTGAGAGTTCTGCTTTTCGCTGCTTTCGCATATCTTCCGTGTTTCGTTATATCTCTTTATATCCGTATAAGCCTTCTATTTATTTCTTCTAACTTTTGAATGTATTCGAGTCCTCTATCCTTTCTCAAACCTCTTCGGCTCCGGTGTACGTACACCTGAAAAGGAGTCTTGTCGAATGTGCGTGGGCGGGAAGACAAGTCCCAAGCTACTGGCCCGGTTTCCGGTTTCATCTTTTCTATCAGATCTTGAAGGTCTATCTGCTGNACCCAGGTGGGACAAGGATTTTGGGAGGGAGGTCATAGGGCACCAAGTTGTGGCTGCAGCTGTTACCATAGAAACCGGGGACCGGATATGGCGATCTAAGGATGCGACAGCCTTCTCTTCTCAGGCCTTCTGGCTAGAGAGTCTGTCGACTCTATGGCAGGCTGTGAGGAGCAGCCGGTTGTGGATTTTTTTTTCAGCGAGGGGAGGAGCGAGCAACTTTTTCAAAGCGTTTATAGCAACGCAGCAAAGGAAAGATACCTGAGATTCCTGCCCTGCCTGGCAGAGACTGCGGGAGGCGGCTTATGCGAGAAGAGCCGCACAAAGATTCCCCGCAGCCTTCCGGAAGTAAAATGGCGGGAGCCTCAGCCTCAGTGTCCACCGCACCCCCCGGAAGCGGAAACAGAATCCCAGCGTGCCCCTTCCTCACTGCCCTCCAAATCCCGCTGCAGCCATTGCCGCAAGCACGATGCCGAAACGAAAGAAGCAGAATCAGCAGCAGCAGCTGCAGCAGCAGAAGCAGAAGCAGCAGCAGCAGCGATGGCCAGTCCTTCCTGCTGCACCCACTCCACTTCTCCTCTACAGGGGGCTCTCCACCTCTTTCGCTGCATTGGTGCTTGTGTTATTGCTGTATATAAAGCAAACCTTGCTGCATTTACTACGCTTTCACCAAACATATGTAATCGTTCTAAATGCCGCAGCAGACGTTCTTCAGCCTCTTTCTTTTCCTTCTGCTCTTCCTCCTTTTCCTTCTCTTCTTCTTCTTCTTCTTCTTCTTCTTCTTCNCCCGGAAGCGGAAACAGAATCCCAGCGTGCCCCTTCCTCACTGCCCTCCAAATCCCGCTGCAGCCATTGCCGCAAGCACGATGCCGAAACGAAAGAAGCAGAATCAGCAGCAGCAGCTGCAGCAGCAGCCCCCACTGCCAGAGCGGGATGAGACTGGAGACGAGGAGGATGGGAGCCCCATCGGTGAGGAGCCCCGGAGGGGCGCGCACATGCCTGTCAGCCTGTCGAGGCGAAGGGTTAAGAGGCTGAAAAGATGCGGGGGAGAGGGGTCTAACGGGAGGAAGGGCGCACGCGCTGGGGCGGGGGCTGGGGGGTAAGGCTGTGTGGGATGGAACACTAAATGAGTTCTCTTTCTTGAATCCTCAACTTTAAACTGGCCTCTAAACCTTTCTAAAGACGGGAGAGGAAATAAAAGAACTTATGTGCGCAGCCGCAAAACGTCAGGGGGAGAAGGGCCCTGTGGAGAAGTTGCAGATTGTGATAACTGGGTTGACAGTTTGTAACCTCATTTGCATGGGGAAGGTGGAAGTAGAGCTTTCTGTGAACTCCTTGCGGGAAGGGTTACAGGAGAGGTATCTGACTGGCCAGCAGTTAAAGAGAGGGATTGGTTTTACCTCTGGAATCACTTGGGATCTATTGGATAGCAACAATGTAAGGGAGAGAGAAAGTTTGTAGGTATCGTTTTCTCATTATATGCCGTGACAGGGCTGAGTCTCCACTTTGCAAATCCCGAAAATGCTTTGGAAATAGATGGGCATCAGAACCCATAAAACTATTGAGAATATACCTGGCTTTACTGGTTAGATTAAGAGATGAGTAATAGAAGGAAAGCATATAAGAACAGGATCATCAGTTTTTTAGTCCATTCTGATGACCATATTTTCATGTCTACTCTTAGGACCACCCAGCCTTCTGGGCCCTCCCCCCATGGCCAATGGAAAGCCTGGTGACCCCAAGTCAGGTGAGAAGAAAGGGGCCCTGATCCTTTGATTAAGTCCTGAAAAGGGAGCAAGGAAGGGACTAAAACCCACAAGGGATGTAAAAAAAAAAAAAGATCAAGAATTCTGTACTTAAATGAAAAACTCAATGTTGTAAAATGACAGTTCTTCCAAAATTGACCCATAGATCCACTCCATTCCCACTTGTAATCCCTACAATGTTTTTGTAGAAATCAGCATTCTGCATTATTATATAGAAATACAAAGGGTCAAGGTGAGAAATTGCAAAGACAGTTTTTTAAGGGGAAGGGCTTACTCTGAATATCAAGATTTTTTTTAAAGCTGTAGCAGTTATGACAGTGTGGTATTGGCCCAAAAATAGACATATAAATTAACAGAATGGCATAAAGAGTCCAGTAACAGGCACACACATATGGTTATTTCATTCTTGAAGATGAAATAGTGGCCTTTTTAGCAAATCATGATAGGTTAATTGGATATTCATGAGTAAAGAAATAATTTTAGAAAACAAATGTATTTCATGGTCTTAAAGTAGATTAGAGTTTTTAAACAGACAACACACTAAGCATAAAGGAAAAATAAACTGAGTTACATTAGAAAATACAAACTTCTGTTAACCAAATCACATCATTAATAGGAAACCATAGAGTAGAAGATACTTGCAACAAATATAACCAGTAAAGAGTTAAATCTTGAATATATAAAAAACTCTCTGACAATCTGTTAGAAAAGTGGGCAAAAGACTAGAACAGCCACCTAATTAAAACTGAGATCTAAATGGCCAAAAACATGAACAAGAACACAGCATCATTAGTCATCAAATAAGGGCAAGATAAAAGCATATAACTTGGAAATCAAACCCTTTGTTGGGATTGGTGATGGGATTGTACTGGGTACTGTAAAGTGGTGAAACCACAATGGAAAACAGTATGGAGATTTGTCAAAAATTTAAAATAGAACTACTGTGTGATCTAGCAGTTCCACTTCTGGGTGTTTACCAAGAAGAATGGAAAGTTCATAGCAGCACTATGCACAGTAGACAAGATATGGAAGCCACCAGATGCCCATCAAGGGATGATGGGTAAACAAAGTGTGGTATAATCATGTAATGGAATGTGATTCTGCCCCTCAGAAGAAGAAAGTCCTGTAGCAGGCCACAGCGCTGATGAACCTTGAGGCTAAGCCAGTCACACAGAAAAAGTGCTGTATGGTTCCACTGATCTGAAGTATATAAAGTAACTAAATTCCTACTAACAGAAAGTAGAATGATACTTACCAGAAGCTGGGGGGAGGAGAGGGAGAGAGTTGTTTAGAAGCTACTAAGTTTCAGTTTTGCAAGATGAAAAGTTCTGGAGATCTGTTTTCCAACAATATGAATTTACTTAACACTACAGAGATACATACTTAAAGTACTAAAGTGGCAATTTTTATGTTATTTACAATCACAATTTCAATACAAAAGACCGCTTTTCACACCCACCAGAATGGCAAAAATGAAAAAGATCGTTACCAAGTGTTGTCAAGCAATAACAGCTTGTTTGTGGTGGTGGTGGGAGTGTGAATAGGAACAACCCAAGTTTTGAATTTCTTAAACGTAAGCATACATATATTCAAGGATCCAATAACACTTCTCCTACGTATATACTCAACAGAAATGCATCCATGTGTGTACCGAAGACTTAAATAAAAATGTTCATAGCAGCATTTTTTTTTTTGTTATGTCCCCACACTATAACGAAAATGTGGAATCCAGTAGCATGTCCACCATCAGTAGAGTGGCTAANAGCAGGCCACAGCGCTGATGAACCTTGAGGCTAAGCCAGTCACACAGAAAAAGTGCTGTATGGTTCCACTGATCTGAAGTATATAAAGTAACTAAATTCCTACTAACAGAAAGTAGAATGATACTTACCAGAAGCTGGGGGGAGGAGAGGGAGAGAGTTGTTTAGAAGCTACTAAGTTTCAGTTTTGCAAGATGAAAAGTTCTGGAGATCTGTTTTCCAACAATATGAATTTACTTAACACTACAGAGATACATACTTAAAGTACTAAAGTGGCAATTTTTATGTTATTTACAATCACAATTTCAATACAAAAGACCGCTTTTCACACCCACCAGAATGGCAAAAATGAAAAAGATCGTTACCAAGTGTTGTCAAGCAATAACAGCTTGTTTGTGGTGGTGGTGGGAGTGTGAATAGGAACAACCCAAGTTTTGAATTTCTTAAACGTAAGCATACATATATTCAAGGATCCAATAACACTTCTCCTACGTATATACTCAACAGAAATGCATCCATGTGTGTACCGAAGACTTAAATAAAAATGTTCATAGCAGCATTTTTTTTTTTGTTATGTCCCCACACTATAACGAAAATGTGGAATCCAGTAGCATGTCCACCATCAGTAGAGTGGCTAAATCAGTTGTGCGTACATGTAGTGGAATACTACACTGCAGAGAAAATGAAGGAACTCCTGCTACGAGCAACCTGGATGAAACTCATAAACGCTATGTTGAACCAAAGGATCCAGACAGAAAAGAATCCAAACTATGATTTCCTTTACACAGAGTTCAAAAACTAAGCTATAGTGCTAGAAGTCAAGATAGCTGTTACTTTGGGGGAGGAGGGTGGGGTAGTAGGGGAGGAGGGACACAAGAAGGTAGGGCTTCTGAAGGGCTAATAAGGCTCTGTCCCTTCTCTTGCCTGTCTTAGTGGGAACTCAGGTGTGTTTACCTTGGTAATAATTGAGTTGTGCACTTAAAATTGTGTATTTCTGGTGTATATATTGTACTTCAATAAAAAGTTTTTAAAACAAAATCAGGGTTTCATTATCTGTATTAAGCTGGCCATTGATCATCTTCCCGTGTCTCTCTGTCTCTGTCTCTTCAGCTTTTCACAGAGGTCCTCCGGGATCAAGGGGACCAATGATCCCACCACTGCTGAGTCTCCCACCTCCTCCCCGGGGCAGAGGCCCAATTCGGGGAGGCCTAGGCCCCAGGTCTGGCCCATATGGTCGTGGTTGGTGGGGGGTCAATGCCGAGCCTCCTTTTCCTGGACCAGGCCACGGGGGTCCCTCCAGGGGAGGCTTTCACAAAGAACAGAGAAATCCTCGAAGGCTCAAAAGCTGGTCTCTTATCAAGAATACCTGCCCACCCAAGGATGGACCCCAGGTTATGGAAGGTGAGGTCCATTTTTTTATGCCTGCACACATTTAATACCCATCACTCCCAGAGCGACCTCATGCCTCAAATACCTGTGGCTCTTGTGCTTTGGGTTGTCCTTTGTCCTTTTGAAGTAAGAGTAGCCCTGAATGTTTCTTCTGCGAGAAAGAGTGTCATTCCATAATACCTGGAAATGGTAGCAAGTAGGAAATCTGACCGCCTTCTCTATTTCTGCTTTTTGTTAGATTTGTTCGTTCTTAACATTTTAAACTGCCCGATTTTCACTTGTTCACAGACAAATCTGACCGCCCCGTCTGCCGACACTTCGCCAAAAAGGGCCACTGTCGATACGAGGACCTCTGTGCCTTCTACCACCCGGGTGTCAACGGGCCCCCGCTGTGAGGCCGCCTCCCCACCCAGACTGGAAGGGGCCCCCGGCCTGGCGGCCACGTTCTCCCCTGCGGCCCTGTGCTGGCCACCGTGGGGCTGTTCCTCGCGCCACCCCCCGGTCAGTGACGCCCACCCCCCTCACCGCCCCCTCCCACTGGGGGCCCAGAGTTGTGTTCCATGACTGGTGTGCGGCGTGCACTCTTCTGACCCAGCCTCCAGAGACGTCTCCAGGACCATCGCTGCTCCGTTCAGCTGCCTCCTGGGTCCTCTTCCCCCTAGCCGGCTGATTGCGGAACAGGAAACCTCTTTGGTGCTGCTGCTTGCGCATCTGTCCACCCAGCCCCCGGTATCGCCCTGGATTCCTGAGAGCCCTGGAGCGGTTTCTACCATTCCCTCCTCGCTGCTTGTTTTTAAGTCCACTTTGTGTGACACCCCTGCCCCAGCGTGGTCAGCAGCCCTGTGACGTTCACCTGGTTGGCTGA
This sequence comes from Neotragus moschatus, assembly GCA_006410615.1. Classification (NCBI taxonomy): domain Eukaryota; kingdom Metazoa; phylum Chordata; class Mammalia; order Artiodactyla; family Bovidae; genus Neotragus; species Neotragus moschatus. The sequence goes on from SJYA01002764.1 coordinate 112,122, forward strand.
CCTGGGGTCAAGTGTGGATGACTGGTGCAGAGACACTTCCTGAGAGGCCACGCTTCCCACTCTTGGATCTGGTAGTTCCTGCGTCAGTAGCATGATCCCCCACCGCTGTGGTCTGTGGTCGCTGTGCTTTGTGAAACTCTGCATCCCCCTGCCCCCCACCCCCATAGCCTTTCTCAGTGTCCGTGGCATTTTCGTGACTTCCCAACACTAGAGTAAGTTTTTCTGCCAAAATGTGTGGGGCCGTTGGTGCCCCCTAGACTTTCCCCACCCCCCTGACGAGGAAGAACTGTGAAACTCCACAAGACCGCCTCCCTGGTCGTCTCATCCTCCCCGTGTTGGTTTCTCGGGATTGACACAGGCCCGAGAGATGTCGTCTAAAGGCTCAGATGGGCCTCTCCTCTCTCCAGCCCATTTTAGTTAGACTGCATCATTGTGAGGCCACCAGCCTTTTCATTTGAATTCTGTGAATCTCCACCTGGCCAGTGGGTGGAACTCGGACAGTACTGTCGCCCTCTTCCAGTCTTCTTCCCCTGCATCCCTGGCACTGGTTGTTTTCTGTGAAAACGGCAGTGAACAGGTTCAGTTTTGAACTGGCCCTGAGGAAATGGGTCAGGAGTTGTGTGGGCAAGAGGGAGGGATGAGAGCTGTTGGTGAACTGAGAATGAATTTTTTTTTAACATTTTTTTATATTAGTAATAAATGCAGTGAAAACAAGCATTTTCTTTAATCCCTGTGTTGCGGCCATCTTTCGAAGTGCAGAGGAGGCTGGGAGTCAGTGTATGCTTCATTTAGAATGTTGACAGATGTTCCTCCCAGTCTGAAGAAACCAGTGGGGCCCCCTTACCCTGTGGAGATCAACCGGACCAGCTGCATTATATTCAAGGCCTAAGTTTTGTTGGAGAAAGGAATGGCCTGTCCATGGAGTCATTTTTAAACATTTTACCTGTGTTTATGGTTAAAGAGTGGAGGTGACAAAGAAATCTTTGAGCAAATACTGGTAGAGTGCCTGTGGGCCAGGCAGCATACAAGACACTATAGTGATAACGGAGAGCCAAAATCAATGAATTTAATATCTACAAGAGGAGACACGTTCGTCAAGTCACAAATATGTGTAAAGTACCTGTCAAAAGTGCTGTGAAGAAGCGAGACAGGGTGGGGGGTTGGGGGGGAATACGTAATGAGTCTACAAGCTCTGAGGACAAGCAGAAGGCGAGGTGGGAAAGCAGAATTGGGGCAGAGGTGTTGCTAAGAGGAGATGGGAACAGTGGGAAGTCAGGGAGAAGGAAGAGGAGCTAGCACTTAGGGCCGTCCAGGATATGAGGTTGTGGGTCATAAGACAAGCCTTTGAAGAGCCTGTGATACCTGCCTTTTTAGGCAGGTGAGTAACGTAGATTGGTTTTACAAAAAGATCACCTTATGGAGCTGGCCAGCTTGGACATGGCATTAGCAAGTTGAGTAGCCTGAGTGAGTTGTTGGTATGGACTTGGGTAGCAGGATGGAAGAAAAGTAGACATTTGGAAATAGATCAAAATGAAAGTATTTGAGATTTCTGAGGGTTGTTGACTTGCATAACCAAGTGCTGTTTGAAAAGAAAGTGGAAGAAACAGGTCAAAGGCCACCAAACTGCCTTTGGAATGGTCAAATCAGCTGCTTTTTAAGACATCCAAGGAGAGAGACAAAATAAGTAGTTGGATATACAGGTTCAGTACTCGAATTAAAACGAGACATTAAGTTATCTGCATCTAGGTAGTGGTTGAAGCTATAAGCATCTGTACACGAATTCCCTTTGTAAATATTTAAGCACCTGTGATGGCCCAGTGTATCAGTTTTAAGTTCAGTTGTAACAGAAACCAAAATTAGTCTTAAAGCAAGATTGGAGTTTATTTTTCTCACAAATCAAGGGACAGTGCAAAGCATGTGTGACGATCATGCCGCCAGGCCCTTGGGCATTCATTCAGGACCCTTGCTCCCCGCACTTCTCAGGCCCGTGGTTCTTGGGGCCAAATCCTCCTATTCGCAGTCTGAAATGAAGCTCTAGCTCACTTATCCATGTTCCAAGCCTCAAGATGGAGGAAAGGCAGAGGAAATTACCTCCAAGCTAACATTCAGCTATCTAACTTCTATGTCATTGGCCATAAGTCAATATGTCCTGTGGCCTATAATACTCAGCTCCAGCGAGGCTTGAAGAGTACTCTTTATCCAGGCAGCCATGTGCTAACCAGCAAACTCTTGGCCCTTCAGCAGGTGAAAACATTAGGGAAGGGCAAACATCCTCTGCCAGCCCTCCCTGCTAGAATTAGGGTGAGAGAGAGAGAATGGGACAGTAAAAGTGTCCGTGTCCTCCAGCCAAGGCAAACAGCAACCGCCTCTAGTTAAACAGTTGGGTTTTGTCACCTGCAGAGATCTTATAAAAGAAAGAATTAAAATGACAGGATGAGGGTTTGTGTCAGGTGATTTGGGGGACGATTCAAGGAAGAGGGGGATCTAGATTGAGCACTCCCAGGAAGTGAGGACAACTCTATGATTGCACATCTTAGTACCATTTTATTTTATTTATTTTTATTATTATTATTTTTTTCATCTCAGTTGTACATGAGTTCCCAATCTTGAACACCCCCCCCCCACCTCCCACTCCACATCAACTCTCTGGATCATCCCCGTACACCAGTCCCAAGCATCCTGTATCCTGAACCAAATATGGACCGACGATTCGTTTCCCACACGACAGCACACATGTTTCAGTGCCATTCTCCCAAACCTTCCCCCCTCTCCCTCTCCCTCAAAGTCCAAAAGTCCATTCCATGCATCTGTGTCTCTTTTGCTGTCTTGTATACAGGGTTATCATCACCATGTTTCTAGATTCCATATATATGAGTTAGTATACTGTATTGGTGCCTTTCTGGCTTACTTCACTCTGTATAATTGGCTCCAGTTTCATCCACCTCATTAGAACTGATTCAAATGTATTCTTTTTGATGGCTGAGTAATACTCCATTGTGTATATGTACCACAGCTTTCTTATCCATTCATCTGTTGATGGACATCTAGGTTGTTTCCACGTCCTGGCTATTATAAACAGTGCTGCTGTGAACATTGGGGTACATGTGTCTCTTTCAATTCTGGTTTCCTCGGTGTGTATGCCCATTAGTACCATTTTAATACCGTTGTCTCTCAGAGTATATGGGGCACTGGTTCCAGGACCCCTTTATGTGCCAACATCCAAGGATGCTCAAGTCTCTTGGGTAAAATGGTATAATATCTGCATGAAACGTGCACACATCCTCTCCTATACTTTGTCATCTCTAGATGATTTATAATACTGAAAATAATGTAAATGTCATGTAGATAGTTATAAATTCAATGTAAATGCTATGTGAATAGTTGTAAATGTGTAGCAAATTTAGTTTTGTTTTTGGAACTTTCTGGAGTTAATCTTCTCCCCTAAATATTTTAATTCTAGGTTGCTTGAATCTGAATATGTGGAACCTGCAGATACAAAGCCTCCTCTTGAGGGGAGAGATGAAATATGGCTGAAGCTGTAATTGGAAAAAAAAAAGCACCCACTCCTCATTTTAGCTGAGAGGTACTTGTTCAGAATTTATGGTTTGCACAGTTACCTTGTTTTTGTCTNGGCTGTTCCTCGCGCCACCCCCCGGTCAGTGACGCCCACCCCCCTCACCGCCCCCTCCCACTGGGGGCCCAGAGTTGTGTTCCATGACTGGTGTGCGGCGTGCACTCTTCTGACCCAGCCTCCAGAGACGTCTCCAGGACCATCGCTGCTCCGTTCAGCTGCCTCCTGGGTCCTCTTCCCCCTAGCCGGCTGATTGCGGAACAGGAAACCTCTTTGGTGCTGCTGCTTGCGCATCTGTCCACCCAGCCCCCGGTATCGCCCTGGATTCCTGAGAGCCCTGGAGCGGTTTCTACCATTCCCTCCTCGCTGCTTGTTTTTAAGTCCACTTTGTGTGACACCCCTGCCCCAGCGTGGTCAGCAGCCCTGTGACGTTCACCTGGTTGGCTGACCTGGGGTCAAGTGTGGATGACTGGTGCAGAGACACTTCCTGAGAGGCCACGCTTCCCACTCTTGGATCTGGTAGTTCCTGCGTCAGTAGCATGATCCCCCACCGCTGTGGTCTGTGGTCGCTGTGCTTTGTGAAACTCTGCATCCCCCTGCCCCCCACCCCCATAGCCTTTCTCAGTGTCCGTGGCATTTTCGTGACTTCCCAACACTAGAGTAAGTTTTTCTGCCAAAATGTGTGGGGCCGTTGGTGCCCCCTAGACTTTCCCCACCCCCCTGACGAGGAAGAACTGTGAAACTCCACAAGACCGCCTCCCTGGTCGTCTCATCCTCCCCGTGTTGGTTTCTCGGGATTGACACAGGCCCGAGAGATGTCGTCTAAAGGCTCAGATGGGCCTCTCCTCTCTCCAGCCCATTTTAGTTAGACTGCATCATTGTGAGGCCACCAGCCTTTTCATTTGAATTCTGTGAATCTCCACCTGGCCAGTGGGTGGAACTCGGACAGTACTGTCGCCCTCTTCCAGTCTTCTTCCCCTGCATCCCTGGCACTGGTTGTTTTCTGTGAAAACGGCAGTGAACAGGTTCAGTTTTGAACTGGCCCTGAGGAAATGGGTCAGGAGTTGTGTGGGCAAGAGGGAGGGATGAGAGCTGTTGGTGAACTGAGAATGAATTTTTTTTTAACATTTTTTTATATTAGTAATAAATGCAGTGAAAACAAGCATTTTCTTTAATCCCTGTGTTGCGGCCATCTTTCGAAGTGCAGAGGAGGCTGGGAGTCAGTGTATGCTTCATTTAGAATGTTGACAGATGTTCCTCCCAGTCTGAAGAAACCAGTGGGGCCCCCTTACCCTGTGGAGATCAACCGGACCAGCTGCATTATATTCAAGGCCTAAGTTTTGTTGGAGAAAGGAATGGCCTGTCCATGGAGTCATTTTTAAACATTTTACCTGTGTTTATGGTTAAAGAGTGGAGGTGACAAAGAAATCTTTGAGCAAATACTGGTAGAGTGCCTGTGGGCCAGGCAGCATACAAGACACTATAGTGATAACGGAGAGCCAAAATCAATGAATTTAATATCTACAAGAGGAGACACGTTCGTCAAGTCACAAATATGTGTAAAGTACCTGTCAAAAGTGCTGTGAAGAAGCGAGACAGGGTGGGGGGTTGGGGGGGAATACGTAATGAGTCTACAAGCTCTGAGGACAAGCAGAAGGCGAGGTGGGAAAGCAGAATTGGGGCAGAGGTGTTGCTAAGAGGAGATGGGAACAGTGGGAAGTCAGGGAGAAGGAAGAGGAGCTAGCACTTAGGGCCGTCCAGGATATGAGGTTGTGGGTCATAAGACAAGCCTTTGAAGAGCCTGTGATACCTGCCTTTTTAGGCAGGTGAGTAACGTAGATTGGTTTTACAAAAAGATCACCTTATGGAGCTGGCCAGCTTGGACATGGCATTAGCAAGTTGAGTAGCCTGAGTGAGTTGTTGGTATGGACTTGGGTAGCAGGATGGAAGAAAAGTAGACATTTGGAAATAGATCAAAATGAAAGTATTTGAGATTTCTGAGGGTTGTTGACTTGCATAACCAAGTGCTGTTTGAAAAGAAAGTGGAAGAAACAGGTCAAAGGCCACCAAACTGCCTTTGGAATGGTCAAATCAGCTGCTTTTTAAGACATCCAAGGAGAGAGACAAAATAAGTAGTTGGATATACAGGTTCAGTACTCGAATTAAAACGAGACATTAAGTTATCTGCATCTAGGTAGTGGTTGAAGCTATAAGCATCTGTACACGAATTCCCTTTGTAAATATTTAAGCACCTGTGATGGCCCAGTGTATCAGTTTTAAGTTCAGTTGTAACAGAAACCAAAATTAGTCTTAAAGCAAGATTGGAGTTTATTTTTCTCACAAATCAAGGGACAGTGCAAAGCATGTGTGACGATCATGCCGCCAGGCCCTTGGGCATTCATTCAGGACCCTTGCTCCCCGCACTTCTCAGGCCCGTGGTTCTTGGGGCCAAATCCTCCTATTCGCAGTCTGAAATGAAGCTCTAGCTCACTTATCCATGTTCCAAGCCTCAAGATGGAGGAAAGGCAGAGGAAATTACCTCCAAGCTAACATTCAGCTATCTAACTTCTATGTCATTGGCCATAAGTCAATATGTCCTGTGGCCTATAATACTCAGCTCCAGCGAGGCTTGAAGAGTACTCTTTATCCAGGCAGCCATGTGCTAACCAGCAAACTCTTGGCCCTTCAGCAGGTGAAAACATTAGGGAAGGGCAAACATCCTCTGCCAGCCCTCCCTGCTAGAATTAGGGTGAGAGAGAGAGAATGGGACAGTAAAAGTGTCCGTGTCCTCCAGCCAAGGCAAACAGCAACCGCCTCTAGTTAAACAGTTGGGTTTTGTCACCTGCAGAGATCTTATAAAAGAAAGAATTAAAATGACAGGATGAGGGTTTGTGTCAGGTGATTTGGGGGACGATTCAAGGAAGAGGGGGATCTAGATTGAGCACTCCCAGGAAGTGAGGACAACTCTATGATTGCACATCTTAGTACCATTTTATTTTATTTATTTTTATTATTATTATTTTTTTCATCTCAGTTGTACATGAGTTCCCAATCTTGAACACCCCCCCCCACCTCCCACTCCACATCAACTCTCTGGATCATCCCCGTACACCAGTCCCAAGCATCCTGTATCCTGAACCAAATATGGACCGACGATTCGTTTCCCACACGACAGCACACATGTTTCAGTGCCATTCTCCCAAACCTTCCCCCCTCTCCCTCTCCCTCAAAGTCCAAAAGTCCATTCCATGCATCTGTGTCTCTTTTGCTGTCTTGTATACAGGGTTATCATCACCATGTTTCTAGATTCCATATATATGAGTTAGTATACTGTATTGGTGCCTTTCTGGCTTACTTCACTCTGTATAATTGGCTCCAGTTTCATCCACCTCATTAGAACTGATTCAAATGTATTCTTTTTGATGGCTGAGTAATACTCCATTGTGTATATGTACCACAGCTTTCTTATCCATTCATCTGTTGATGGACATCTAGGTTGTTTCCACGTCCTGGCTATTATAAACAGTGCTGCTGTGAACATTGGGGTACATGTGTCTCTTTCAATTCTGGTTTCCTCGGTGTGTATGCCCATTAGTACCATTTTAATACCGTTGTCTCTCAGAGTATATGGGGCACTGGTTCCAGGACCCCTTTATGTGCCAACATCCAAGGATGCTCAAGTCTCTTGGGTAAAATGGTATAATATCTGCATGAAACGTGCACACATCCTCTCCTATACTTTGTCATCTCTAGATGATTTATAATACTGAAAATAATGTAAATGTCATGTAGATAGTTATAAATTCAATGTAAATGCTATGTGAATAGTTGTAAATGTGTAGCAAATTTAGTTTTGTTTTTGGAACTTTCTGGAGTTAATCTTCTCCCCTAAATATTTTAATTCTAGGTTGCTTGAATCTGAATATGTGGAACCTGCAGATACAAAGCCTCCTCTTGAGGGGAGAGATGAAATATGGCTGAAGCTGTAATTGGAAAAAAAAAAGCACCCACTCCTCATTTTAGCTGAGAGGTACTTGTTCAGAATTTATGGTTTGCACAGTTACCTTGTTTTTGTCTTTGACTAGAAAAGATGATAGTCTTTATCTTACTTCATCACAGTCACAGGTTGGCCTTGCCTGACTTGGGTGTTCTGTGAGGTTATGACCAGTGTGAGAGCACCATGGCCTGGATGTGAGGGCCAAACCAGCTCTTAGCAACACCAAGGCCTACCTGCCAGGGTCAGGTCAGTTTCCAGTTGTCAGGCACTGTTTTTCTCAAAAGTAAACAAATGAGTAATTATAGGTTGTGGTTAATGATATAAAGAATATAAATGGGGCACTATGTAGAGACTAATGGTTGGGAGCCAGTGGTGGTTAGGATAGACCTTACTGAGGAATCTGTAGCTGAGGTCACCTGGAGGAGAATGTCAGATGGCAAGAGGAGAGGGCCCAGGATTTAGCCTAGAGGACAGCTGACATTCAGCGGCCAAGAGAAGAACGACAAGAATGACCTGACAAGGAGGAGGGATGGTCAGAGAGGCGGGATGAGAGCTTAGAATGTGTTGTCTGGTTGCTAGCCCTGTGCCAGGTACCATGCTAAGTTCCCGACACGTAGTCTTATTTAAGCCTCACATTCATCTAATGAATACTTAGTGCCTACTCTGAGCCAGGCTCTGTTTTAGGAGCTCAAGATATATCAGTGAACAGTGAAAAAGGCAACATTTCTGTGTATATGGTGTTTATAGTCTGATGAAGATGGTAAACAATAAATACGTATATAATTTTAAGAAATACTTTCAAGACAAAGTGAGAGGAGAGGTTGGAGGGTGACAAGTGGAAGAGAACAGGTCAATACTACAATAGGTAGTGGTTCTTTGAGGAGATAGCCTGTGAATAGAGGCAGAAATTAAGTGAGGAAGCAACCATAAGAGTATCCTAAGGAAGTGCATTCCAGGCATAGGGAACAGCAAGGGCCAAGGCCCCAAGGCAATAGTGAGTTTGAGGGATTTGAAGTAGAAATAGAAGGCCAGTGGGTCTAGACTGGGAGATGAGATCAGGAAGTTCAGCAGGGGCTAAATGATACAGAGCTGTGGCAAAGCGTTTGGATTGTGTGTGTGTGGAGGGGGGTAGGCTGTGCTGGCTCTGTGTTGTGGGCTTGGTATCCTTTCAACATGTGGAATCTTAGTTCCCTGACCAAGGATCAAACTGGAGTCCCCTGCATGTACATGCACCGACCTCAGAGTGTCCTGAAAAAATGATTTTTGTTTTAAAACTACCATTAACTGTAGGTTGGAAGGATAAACTAGAGAAGGAGAATGACAGCAGGGAGAACAGGTAGGAGGCCACTTTGGTGGTCCAGAGGAAAGAGACGATGTAGAGGTGGAGAGAAGTAGGAAGATTTGGGATATGTTTTTGGGATATATTTTAAAGTCTCAGTTGATAGCATCTCCTTCTAGTTGTTCACACCAGAAGTCTTGAGGTCATCCTTAGTTTTTTTTTTTTTGTTTTTTTTTGGTCACACCTGATGTCTAGTTCATTAACAAAGCCTGCTGGCTCTTTCTGTCAAATATATTCAGAAACCAACCATTTTCACTACCTCCACTACTATCACCCTGGTTTGAACCTTCACCAACACCTCCAAGAGGTCAGTCTGCTTCTGCCATTTCTCCCATCTCATGCCCCTCCATCAGTGTGAACCCAAAGTCATCCTTCTAAAATATAGGTCAAGTCAGGTCACTCCTCTGCTCAGAATCTTGTAATGATTTCCATTTTAGTCAAGAGTAGAAACCCAATGATCTAAAAACCCCTTTCCAGTTCACAGCCTGCTTTCCTTTTCCATTTGCCTCTCCGGCAATCCTTGCTCATTCCTACCACTAGAGCCGCCCTGGCCTCCTTGCTGTTTGTTCCACAGATACGCCAAGCACACTGCTTCTACAAGGCACCACACTAGCTGTTCCTTCTACCAGAATGCTCTTCTAGAAGTCCTTGTGGTCAGAGCTCTCACTTTCTTCAAGAATTTGCTTGAATTTCACACCACTGAGGGCTCATGAAGTCTATTTAGCACTGAAACCTGCCTTCCTGATACTTTTTACCTTGATGTATATTTTACCTAGTAGTAATTCCTCTGCTAGAAATGTAAGCAGAGATCTTCATTTTATTCAGTAATATCCCAAAGGCCTAAAAGAGTGCCTGGCACATACTATGCACTCAGTATACTTTTGAATGAATGACTGAGGCAGACATGGCTTGCTGGTGAGCGGGAATGGAGAAAGGATGACCTTTTAGTTTTGGCCTCAGTAACTAATGAAAGATAGTGTAATTTCTTGACATGGGGAAACCTGGAAAAGATACAGCCTTGAGGAATAAACATAAGAGCTCAGGGACTTCCTCAGCAGTCCAGTGCTTAAGAACCTGCTGGACAATGTAGGGGTTTGCTCCCTAGTCCAGGAGGATCCCACATGCCACAGGGAAACTAAGCCCATGCACCACAACTACTGAGTCCCCACAACTACTGAGCCTGCACTCTAGAGCCTGTGAGCCATAACTACAGAAGCCTGCATGCCCTGGAGCCTGTGCTCACAGCGAGAGAAGCCATCGCAATGAGAAACCAGTGCACGACCAGGAAGAGTAGCCCCCGCTCGCCACAACTAGAGAAAGCCCTCACGCAGCAACAAAGAGCCAGTGCAGCCAAAATAAATCAAATTATTTTAAAAAATTAAAAAAGTAGCGTCTGAGGTCAGGGGTGGCGGCCAGGAGGAATCTACCTGAGAAAGAATTCAGAATATTGATAGTGAAAATGATCCAAAATCTTGAAATCAAAATGGAATCACAGATAAATAACATNTTTTGGATATCCCGGTCACACCGTATTCCACAACTGGCAGGAATATATAAGCTGTGCCTCGACCTATGCTTCCGTGCCAGCGCAACTCGCACTCACCGGGGGTTCCATCTGCTTCTCAAGAGAGGCTGATTCCTTCATGGAGTCGTGCCCAAGACAGCTTTCATAAGACACCTTTTTGACTCAAGTGGAGCAAGAAGGTAGATACTGGGTATTGGAGTGGAGGATTATGTTTTACTTAAAAACAGCTAATGTTTGTTGAGCCACTTGTGTTTAATTATGCACTGTGCTTTGGAGAAGGGACAAAAAAATATGAAGACCTTCTCCCAGACTTGAAGGTATTTCAAGAGGGAGATAAGATGGACGGAAATAATTATAGTGGGTAAACAGTGAGTAATTTTACAGAACTAGAGATGTAGGGATGAAAAGACTTGCCTATGGAGAAGGGGCAAGTCTAGTATAAAGGACAGAGCTTTAGTCAGGGAATGTGCTTGAGAATGCTGTGGGACTAGAGAAGACAGGGGCAACATATAGGCAGATAGGATGGGAGTGTCAGCAAAGCCTCCCAGGAATATGTGATAGCTGAGTTCATTCTCCAAGGATCATTATGAGTTAGCAAAGGGAAGAAGGTTTTAAGCAAGCAGAGGGTACAGTTAATGCAAAGATAGAGATGTAGTTGAGCCTGGCTGGTTCCCAGTATTGTATTGACTCGTGATGGTATTGAAAATTGTGCAAGACAAGATACTGAAAGGCTTTATACACTATCCCAAGGAATTTAATCCTAAAGACATTAAGAAGGAAGACCCATTGAAGTGCACATAAATGATTGGTGTTCTGGAGATCATTTAGGAGGCCCTGGTAAAGATCCCTGTGAGAAATGATAAGAGAGGAAGCCAGGGCATTGACTGGAGCTGGGAACCAACTAAGGAGAGAAGAATTAAGGCTGACACTGGACTAATTCCTCGGGTACTAGGCTCCTCGTTGAAAGTTGTAATGGGCTATGGGTTGGGGAGCAGGAAGAGGTAAGGTCAGCTACTGAGTGCTAAATTGGAGATTTCTGAGATGGCAAGGAGAGAGTTTGTTCAGTGGCCATGGAGAGAGCGGTAGACTGGGAGTGAAGACTCAGGTGTAGTTGAGCTGTTGGATCCAGGGAGTCCCCTAGAGAGTGTCTGTGGATTGAAATGAAAAGAGGTCTAAGATGGGAACCCAAGAGAACTTCAGCAATCAAGGGAAGGCATATAGGAGGCTGAGGATATGAGACTGAGAAAGACGAGCAGCCAGAGAAACTAGAGGCAGACCATTGGGATCCCTGACGCTAAGTAACAACAGGAGAGAAGAATGAAAATGATGAGGGAAGTAGCACGAGATGTTGCTGAGTAATCAAGCAAAATAAGGACTACAAAAAAAAAAAAAACACACAACAACAGCCCTTTTTGAATTGAACAACTAAGAGGATGGTGGCAGCTTTGACAAAAGTAGTGTTCATTAGAAGGTAACGCCCAAATCAGGTTGTGGTATATTCAAAAAGGAATGGGAGACGAGGAGAGGGGCTAGTGTGGACTGCACTTTTGAGACTCAGTGAAGACAAGAATAGAAACAATAATTGGGTGGGGGGAGTGTAAGTTTTCAGAAAGTGGTTCACTTGGCTTTGAAATGAAGAACCGCTTCAATGGTGTCCTTACGAAAGGGAGGAGCCGTTGTGGTCAGGGGAAGATGTGGAGGGTACAGGGTAGCTTTAGCCACACTTAGCCTTTTCCTGCTCCTGGGTGATAATACTTCTCACACTTGAACCAGTGGTCAGGAGGCATGGTTGTATTAGTCCATGGAGAGAAATTAGTGTCTGAGTCACTTCTGAGTGTTGTCAGAGTGAGCCAATTGCATCATTCCTGCTTGTGTACTACAATGGGTCCACCCTCTTAGTGGCTTTAGGATTAGACTCCTCAGAATAGCATATATAGAAAGTCTTTCATTATTTCTCCACATCTTTTCGGTTCCATCACACTAGTCACCCAATACAGGGATCAGGTTTTGCAATGTGTTCAGGGTGGAGGTCACCAATTAAGCAAAGACAGACATAAGCATGCCTGGGAGTTACCAAGGAGCAGGGAAAAGCCAGTGTCCACAACATGGGTATGGGTAGGGAAAGAGCAGAAGAAATAGGATACGCCCTTCTCGTTTGTGAGACCCTAAATTATAGGGCTCGACCTTCGTTTTATCCACTTTTTGACACTGTAGATGCTCAGCATCTGATAAATGATTATTGTGGACTCAGTGGCATCCTGGTCTGAGAATACTTAATGTGGTGGATAGCAGAAGGCTTTGTTTTGGTTTTGGGATGGGGGAAACTTAAGTGACTGCAGGAGTACCTTTGGATAGAATCAAAATAGCAGTAGGCGGTGGGATGGTTGGGGGTGAATGTGATGGTGGATAGGCTTAGGAGTGGAGAGAAATCACGAGGCTGCTGGCTGCCTCCCCGTCTTATGTCAGGAAGGAGTTAGACGTAACCCTCTGTCTTCAGGGAAACACAGATAGACAAAAAGGAGAGGCTGGAGTTTGTCAGTGAACTTTTCTCGACTTCCCACTTTGCTCGCTGGGAACACGAGCTAAGCAGTATCTCAGGTCACTCTGTGATGAAGGACTGATGCCCAGTTAAGCCAAACACAGCGTGGTTTGTGCCGGAATTGCAAGCGGAGCAGGTATGGCATAGACCTAGGTGTTTGTTGACTTAGCAGACGGCTTTGTTTCCGTTGCCTGCAGGTTCCAAAAATGACATATAATACTTTGTCCTACTTTTCTCTCTCCTGGGTGACTGGGGTGGGGAAAGGTCTTTCTCTCCCAGTATATCCCGAGTTATTCATAGTACCTCTAGCTCAGCTAATTTTGCCAGCTAAAAACATTGGAATCATCTCTGAAAACTGTCTTACTTCCCACCTCTGGCACCATCACCTTGTGGATTCTCCTTTTCTGCCTCCGACTAGACCAGCCATCATTGCCCGTGTCGTGGGACAGTGTCCAGGGAAGAAGCTAGAAAAACAGTGATGAGGAAGGGTAGAGTCCACCGAGGGTTGGCAGGTGAGATCAGGGTGGCTTTGGAATTTGTAAATCATCATTCACAACGTCTGCTTAACCCTTCTAGACAAAGTGGTGAAGAAAGGGAAGAAGGACAAGAAGACCAAAAAGACGGTGAGGCAATGAGGGGTGAGGAGAGAAGGCTGTGGATGTTTCCCAGCAGAAGATGGCCCTGTAAAGTCGGTGGGGGCAGGAGAGAGGGGAAGAGGTCTTGTCAGGAGAGGGAGCAAGGTGGGATGGCACGCGTGGCAGGTCCCTAGGTACATGCATGGTGGTGAAGGGCTTGATTGGTCTCTGAGCCGTGTTTACCTAGCTCTTAACTCCTGTTTTAGTTCTTCGAGGAGCTGGCAGTAGAAGACAAACAGGCTGGGGAAGAAGAGAAAGTGCTAAAGGAGAAGGAGCAGCAGCAGCAGCAGCAGCAGCAGCAGCAGCAGCAGGTACGGATGTCAGCAGACCCACCACTCCATGGGGGCATCTTCGGTCCGCCAGCCCCTCCGCAGCCTGCACTGGTTCACTCAGCTGATGGAGAGCGCTCTCTGGGGCAGAGACACAGCAGCGGCCCAGGCTTCATTCTCTCACCCTGTTTGGCTTTCAGCAACAAAAAAAGAAGCGAGACACCCGTAAAGGGAGGCGGAAAAAGGATGTGGATGATGACGGAGAGGAGAAGGAGCTCATGGAGCGTCTTAAGAAGCTCTCAGTACCAGCCAGCGATGAGGAGGACGAGGGTAAATGCACTGAGGGGAGATGGGTACCTGGAACCCTTGAGTCAGGAAGAATCCGGTGCCTCATTCCTTGATCTGGAGTTGGAGTAGATTGAGGAGCGGACATGGTCGTTCTCTTTCCCAGCTCACCTTCTCCCCTTGTCATTTCAGTGCCTGCCCCAGTACCCCGAGGAGGGAAGAAAACCAAGGTAAGCCATCTGTCTGGGTGGTAAACAGAGACCCCAGGGGTGCAGCCTTGACCATCCTACTGACTTCTGCCCTTTCATTCTCCAGGGTGGTAATGTTTTTGCAGCCCTGATTCAGGATCAGAGTGAAGATGACGAGGAGGAAGAAAAACATCCTCCTAAGCCGGCCAAGCCAGAGAAGAATCGGATCAATAAGGTGATAGTGCTGGCTCTGCCGGTGCCTCCCCACCTCCTCTGGCACCTCTGACTACAGTGTGATGATTCCCTGGCTTCTTTTCCTGCTTTTCAACTAGCTCTTCTAGGCCGGGCCAGTCTTGCTTATACTGTCAGCTTATCCTGTCAAAATCAGCTTTTTAAAAAGTACTCTTTATCACTCAGAAATTTACAGCAATTCTGTTGCTTTCAAACTCAAAATCTAAACCAAAGACCTTCAAGTCTTTGCCTTTTCACCAGGACCCCTCTGCAGGATTACTTGGGACTTGCCTTGTATACCGATCAGCCTCATCAGATGTTTGAATCCAGCCTGACTGTGTGCTGAAGCCTTTATTCTTTACCACTGAGCCACCAGGGAAGCCTAAAGCCTTTATTCTTTATGCCTCTCCTCTTCCTAGAACACCTTCTCCAAGCCCATGACCATTATTTCTTCTCAAGATTTGCCCTCTGGAGGAAGCCCTCCAGTGTTAGGACCAGCCCATCCACATGATTCATTTGCCTANATTCTTTACCACTAAGCCACCAGGGAAGCCTAAAGCCTTTATTCTTTATGCCTCTCCTCTTCCTAGAACACCTTCTCCAAGCCCATGACCATTATTTCTTCTCAAGATTTGCCCTCTGGAGGAAGCCCTCCAGTGTTAGGACCAGCCCATCCACATGATTCATTTGCCTAACTCACAATCCCTTAGCTTCACTGTTCACTGTTCGTCTCTTCACTGTCTGTCTCCTGCTGGAGGCCAGGTTTTTTCTCCCTGGCAGACTTAGTATAGTTAACTGCTACTCCTGGACTACCTAGAAATTCTTGTCATGCTTCTGCTGCTACTAAGTCGCTTCAGTCGTGTCCAACTCTGTGCGGCAGCCTATCAGGCTCCCCCGTCCCTGAGATTCTGCAGGCAAGAACAGTGGGGTGGGTTGCCATTTCCTTCTCTGCTACATGAAAGTGAAAAGTGAAAGTGAAGTCGCTCAGTCGTGTCCGACTCTTAGTGACCCCATGGACTGCAGCCCACCAGGCTCCTCCATCTATGTTATAGGAAATTAATCTGTGTGTCTTCTTCAGGCTGTATCTCAGGAACAACAGCCAGGGTTGAAGGGCAAAAAGACAAAGGAGGAGAAGTCAAAGGGGAAAGCCAAGGTGAGGGAACATTGGCGGGAGGTGGGCTGGTCTCAAGAATCAGAGCAATTGCATCCGACCTGCTGCTTTTTCCCTGTAGCCTCAAAATAAGTTTGCTGCTCTGGAGAGTGAAGAGGAGGAGGATGAAGACGAAGTAACAAAAGAAAGGGAACCGCCCAAGCAAGGGAAGGAGAAGACCAAGAAGGCAGAGCAGGTGTGTGTTTCAGTGTTGGGGGGAGGTGGGTTGAGGGGCCCAGGCTTAGTGGCCCTTGGGCCAGGGGCAGGACGTGAGCTGCGACCTAGGGAGCTCTTACTCCCCAGAGCAGAGGTTGGCAAACTTCTGTAAAGGATCTTCTGGTAAATACTTTGGACTTGCAGACCGCATATAATCTCTGATAAGTATTTTTCTTTTCTGTTTTTGGAAAGACTCTTTGAAAATGTAAAAGCTGTTTTTAGTTCAAGGGCCCTAATTTGCACCTCTTGATCCAGAAGAGCAAGGGACATGGCTGGCACCCCTAGCCCCGGTTCTGGCTCTGCCACTCCTTGTGTGATCTTGAGTACGTCTTGCCACCTCTTCGGGCCTCACTCCTCTCATCTGTGTCATCGAGTGATCTCTGAGCTCCCCTGTACCGCCAGCACTTGCTAGTTCTCATTCTGTTGGATTCCTTAGTGGCTCTGCACAGGGCTTCTGGACCTCTGTTTTGCATGTTTACCTGCAGAGAAACTCGTTTGATACTGAGGAAGAGAACCTGTTCCTTTTGTTCTGCCTTTAGTTACATTATATCGACAGTTACATAGGTATAGGTACATAAACGTCTTTACACTTCATGTATACATACATAGGTACCTTCCTGGTGGCACAGATGGATACAGGGCTACAAGGAAACCAGAGTGGGTATGAGAATGTGAGCACTGCCAGGATAGTTCAGGATTCTGGGAGAGAGGAGCTGACTGTGGAGCTGGGAGTGGATGACATGAAGTTCTCAAAGGGCTCCCTTGTTTTTACCATCGCCTGGTTCTCACAGGGCTCAGAGGAAGGAGAAGAGGAGGAGGAAGAAGGGGAGTCCAAGGCCGATGACCCCTATGCTCATCTTAGCAAGAAGGAGAAGAAAAAACTCAAGAAACAAGTAAGACCTTGGGTTCTTAGTGGTCAAAGGCAGAAGAAGTTTTTATTTTAATGCTTCAAGTAGGGGACGTGTGAAGGGAGAGCTTTGGGTGCTGGGTTGAGTACAAGAGCTGGAGTAAGGAAACAGCTGTGTTCTGTGAGCACAGTGTCGTGGTGTCTGGTGACATGGGTCTGTGTTGTGGCAACGGGAAAGTGGCAGGCAGTGGCCTCAAATATGATCTTTTCTTCCTTCTCAGATGGAGTATGAACGTCAGGTGGCTTCATTAAAAGCAGCCAATGCTGCTGAAAATGACTTCTCCGTGTCGCAAGCAGAGGTGTCTTCCCGCCAGGCCATGCTAGAAAATGCCTCTGACATCAAGGTAAGGTCCGAGGGGGCCCCTCCTACCAGCTCAGCCAGGGACCTGCCACTTCTCCCCTTCCCCTGAGAGGCCATGGTGACCGAGGAAGTGGGTGTGAGGGGGAGGTCCGCTGGGAAGCAACCTGGGAGGTGTTCTCCACATCTTGAGTTCTGCAAACTTGAACAAGTAGAAGAACCAGCATAGAAGTCCAGCTTTGGAAGGAAGCAGGGTGGGACAGGCTGGCCACGCTTAGGGTGTGGCCTCCGATTAGAGGCAGTAGATGGGGAGGGGGCTTCCCCGCCGAGAAAAAGGTGCAGCTGCTAGACATATGGAAGGGAGTTCTCACATGCTCACTCTTTCCTAACCATCACAGCTGGAGAAGTTCAGCATCTCCGCCCACGGCAAGGAGCTGTTCGTCAATGCAGACCTGTACATCGTCGCTGGCCGCCGCTACGGGCTGGTGGGACCCAATGGGTGAGGAGAGGCGGGCTGGAGCTATGAGAGGGGAGGGGCCGGAGGAAGAAGAGACTTGTTCTCAGGGGCGGCCTGGTCCTCAAAGCTCTCGTTCCCCAGCAAGGGCAAGACCACTCTCCTCAAGCACATCGCCAACCGAGCCCTGAGCATCCCTCCCAACATTGATGTGCTGCTGTGCGAGCAGGGTGAGGCCGCTGGCGGTAGAGGGGCTGGTGGGGCGGGGGAAACGCAGTGGCATGCTGGGGGCTACCACTGGGGTATATGAGCCAGCCAAGAACAGAAGAGCCCGTGGTTGTGGAGTTGGAAGGGCTATATGGGGAGACTGGGGACTGGGAAACGGGTGCCACAGAAGGGGGTGGGGGTGGGTGCTGTGAGAGGCTGGAACAAGTGCCGAGAGCTGGGCAGGGTCAGGCAGCCCAGAGATGGAGCTGCAGGGAAGAAGGGGCAGAAGCCTTGGCCCCTGGGTGCACCCTGACTGCTCCCTGGTTCCCAGAGGTGGTAGCTGACGAGACGCCAGCCGTGCAGGCTGTCCTTCGAGCGGACACTAAGCGCTTGAAGCTGCTGGAAGAGGAACGGCGGCTTCAGGGACAGCTGGAGCAGGGCGACGACGCAGCTGCCGAGAGGCTCGAGAAGGTAGAGGAGATGGCGCAGGGGACACGAGCTAGGATGGGGGCTCCTGGGACCCCCCCAACATGTGTCCTCTTCTCCCTCCTCCCAGGTGTACGAGGAATTGCGGGCCACCGGGGCGGCCGCTGCAGAGGCCAAAGCCCGCCGGATCCTGGCCGGCCTTGGCTTTGACCCTGAGATGCAGAATCGACCCACACAGAAGTTCTCAGGGGGCTGGCGCATGCGTGTCTCCTTGGCCAGGTGGGCTCCCACCCCCTGCCCTTCCGGCCTCTACCCACCCTTCTCTTTTTCCTGTTCTTCCAAGGCTGTCCTCCCTCCCGTACTGCCTGACTTGTCAGATTCAGGGGCTTCTCTCCCTGTCTGGGGGTGTGTTCTCATCTGTCTCAGGCACTCTCAGGAGAGATTGGGAAGGAGTGTTTATGGGCTCAGGTTCCACTTAGCAGAGGCTTCTGTGGTTGTCTGAGCAAGGGTCTTCCTCCCACTGACTCTGCCTTCTGCCACCCACCCTCTAGGGCGCTGTTCATGGAGCCCACGCTGCTAATGTTGGACGAGCCCACCAACCACCTGGACCTCAATGCTGTCATCTGGCTTAACAAGTGAGTGGCCCCGGATTATAGGTTTGTATCGCTGGTCTCCACTCTGCCCCCAACAGCTCTCACCCTAGCCTCTCTCTTTCGCTTCCTGCCCCTGTCTGCACTCTAACCTGGAGATTGTGACATTTCCACACTCTTTAAAACCCAGCTACCTCCAGGGCTGGCGGAAGACGCTGCTCATCGTCTCCCACGACCAGGGCTTCCTGGATGACGTCTGTACTGACATCATTCATCTCGACGCCCAGCGGCTTCACTACTACAGGGGCAATTATAGTACGTGGGACGTTGGGGGCAAAGAAAGGGATGGTTCCTGGAGAAAGGCCTGGGAGGGAGGGACATAGGGACATGGTGATAATTCTGAGTATTTCAGAATTCTGGACATGACCCCTGCCCCCACCGTGCCCCATCCTCCTGGGGACAGGGACAAACATTGATGACCCCCCATCCCCTTGCCCCAGTGACCTTCAAGAAGATGTACCAGCAAAAGCAGAAGGAACTGCTGAAGCAATATGAGAAGCAGGAGAAAAAGCTGAAGGAGCTAAAGGCGGGCGGCAAGTCCACCAAGCAGGCGGTGAGCACTGGCTCTTCCTGGGCAGAGATCTTCTCGGGAGAAGGAGGGGGCCTTGGACCCTACCTGCCATTCAAGGCCTCCCGTCCAAGGCTTGGATGTCTCCCTTTCCCCGTCCTCCTTAGGAGAAGCAAACTAAGGAAGCCTTGACTCGGAAGCAGCAGAAGTGCCGGCGGAAAAACCAGGATGAGGAGTCGCAGGAGGCCCCCGAGCTGCTGAAGCGCCCCAAGGAGTACACCGTGCGCTTCACGTTCCCCGACCCACCGCCGCTCAGCCCTCCAGTGCTGGGCCTGCACGGTGAGCGGCCGCGGCCCTGCCTTCCCGCCCCACCAGGGCTCTCGGGTGCCCTTGGGGGACTCTGAAGAGAAAATAAAGTGCTGCTTTTCTTGCCTTCTCAGGTGTGACCTTTGGCTATGAGGGGCAGAAACCACTCTTTAAGAATCTGGATTTTGGCATCGATATGGACTCAAGGAGTGAGTTAGGAGGAGGTTCAGTGCAGGGTTCGTGGTGGGACTCAGGCCGTGGAGCAAGAGCCCCGGGGAGTTTCTGGGGACCTCACCTCTGACCTCTGTGTTCCCTCTGGCAGTCTGCATCGTGGGCCCTAACGGTGTGGGGAAGAGCACCCTGCTGCTGCTGCTGACAGGCAAGCTGACGCCGGTGAGTCCAGGAGTCAGGGAGGGGTGTGGTGACGGGCGAGCGGAGGCATGAGCAGCCGTGTGGCTGTTTCCTGGAGGCTCCAACTGGGGAGCCCTCTCTCCTGCAGAGAACTTGTCATGGATGGTTCTTTTCCTTAAGAGGTGCTGTAGAGGAGGACAGTTTAGATCAGTCAGACCTGGAGACAGACCTGGAGAAGTGGACCCAGATGAAGGGCTTGCCTCCCCCATCCTGCTTGTGTGTTCTGATTATATAAGAAATATATGCCCATTGTAGAATCCTTAGAAATTGTGTGAACCAGGGAATTCCTGGCAGTCCAGTAGTTAGGACTCAGGGCTTTTACCGGCATGAGCCCGGGTTAGATCCCTGATTAGGGAACTAAGCAAAGGACAGATGAAAAAAAAATTGCATAAGTCAGAGAAAAATCTAGAGATAACCCATATTAATTTTAATGGATCACATTCCTTTTTTTTTTCCTTACAAGTATATATGTAATTATTTTTCTTAACAAAAGTGGGTTATCCTGTGAATTGTTTTGTAGCTAGCTCTTTTCAGATAATGTATATTAAGCATTTTTTGTGTGCCTGTAGTCTTATATGCATTTTTCTCATGGATCTATTATAATTTATTTGACGTCTAGAATGTTTAGAATGTTTCTGGTTTTTCACTGAAGGACAATACTATAGTAAAGAGTCTTACTGTACTTGTTCATGAATTTAGTTTTTCCTTAAGGTAAATTCCCTAGAATTGCTTCGGGGACTTTTGCGGTATATGTAGTGCCAGGTGGTTGTAACCATCTGTCTGCCCTCCAGGCAAGTGTGGAGAAGGCACATTGCCTCACACCCACAGAGTAGATCTTTAGAAAGGTGTCCTAGATCCTCCCACAAACTCATTCCCATCTGAGGTGGAACCCTGAAAAATTCTGGCTGGAAGGTGGGGACGGGGTTTTCTGCTCGTGGTCAGCCTGCTCCTGGTTCTAAATCTCCACTTCCTCCTCTCTTTTCCCTGTGTTACCTTTCTTGTGCTGGCTCGTTCCCAGCCCCTTCTGGTGTTCATTTCCCTTCAGAGTTGGGAGGTGGAGCTGTGGCTCCTCTCCGCCCCCGCTTACTCTGCCCCGCCTTGCTTTTTCCTTGCAGACTCGGGGTGAAATGAGGAAGAACCACCGGCTGGTAAGTGGCTTTGGGAATCAGGTAGTCAGAGGCCAAGAGGAAGTCTGACTTTCATTGACCACCTTCCTCTCCTCTTGGGCAGAAAATTGGCTTCTTCAACCAGCAGTATGCAGAGCAGCTGCGCATGGAGGAGACGCCCACCGAGTACCTGCAGCGGGGCTTCAACCTGCCCTACCAGGATGCGCGCAAGTGCCTGGGCCGCTTCGGCCTGGAGAGCCACGCCCACACCATCCAGATCTGCAAGCTCTCTGGTACTGGGGCCCGGGCAGGTGTCCCCCTCCTCAAAATTCCCTCCCGCACACTGTCCCCAACGCGGGAGGGAAGAGGAACCGGGACTTGGGTGACCTCAGCGCGCACGCATGCACCTGCATGCACACGCAGTCGTTTAGGGCTCACCTGCAGACATGTCAGGTGGTGGAAGGTGCAGTGGTTCTCCTTCCCCTTCGCTCCAGGTGGGCAGAAAGCACGAGTTGTGTTTGCAGAGCTGGCCTGTCGGGAGCCGGACGTCCTCATCTTGGTGAGTGCATGGGGCTGCGGCACAGGGCCAACACCAGGAAAGGTAGGGATCGTTAACACTCAGTTTCGGGATGCCTTCTCCCCATAGGACGAGCCCACCAATAACCTGGACATTGAGTCTATCGACGCCCTAGGGGAGGCCATCAACGAATACAAGGGTGGTGAGTCAGCTCGGGCCTGCCCTCCTCCTGCCTCACTTGGGGATGAGACTGTAGGTGTCCTGGGGCCGGGCACCCTCCTCACAGGTTTTGATTCCCCTCTTCCTTTCTGCCTGTCCTCTGTCCTCGCTGTCTTGCCTCGAAGCTGTGATCATCGTCAGCCACGATGCTCGACTCATCACAGAAACCAACTGCCAGCTGTGGGTGGTGGAGGAGCAGAGTGTTAGCCAAATCGACGGTGACTTCGAAGACTACAAGCGGGAGGTGTTGGAGGCCCTGGGAGAAGTCATGGTCAGCCGGCCCCGGGAGTGAGCTTTCCTTCCCGGACATCCCCCGTCTCCTCTCCACTCGGAAGCTTGCTCTGGACTACAGCTGGCGTGGCAGCTGCTCGGGCATTTGAACGCGGAGTGTGGTCTTGATGTGACCAGGATATTTGATTGCTTCCTTTTCTCTGAAAGACTCGTCTGTTCTGCTTCTCTTGAGATAACTGAGTGGGCCTTGTCCTTGAAGTCCCTCTGTACAGGCAGAGGTGACATTCGTCATCATGGGGTTCCAGCCAGCCAGCTCACGCAGCCAGTTGTCTGAGCCTCTGTCCTCACGGGGACGCCTGCCTCTGGGCTGCCCTAAGCTTCAGGTGCAGCTGCCGCCTGGTCTGAGTGGTGGTGCCCTCCTCTGGTGGATTCAGTGCTGACCTAATGGATACCAACAGCTGCTGCGGCTCCTGCCACCCAGGATCTGGTGCCTGCAGTATCTAGTCTGACGGGGGACTTGGGGACAGGAAAGGAATGCTGCTCAACTCGAATCGCCCTTTACAGGGGGAAGAAATAAAGGAAAGGAGTTGCCGCCGCCTTGTTGCTGTTTGGAGATTCGTGGGAGCCGGAACTCTTCTGAATCTTGATTTGCTGGGTTCACTTTTCTAGCAGTAGGTGGCAGCCTCTTCCCCACCGATGCAGGTGGGTGTCGCTTGCAGTCGCCTCACTTTAGGTAGCGCCTGCTGTTTGAGGAGCCTCTCCCTTCCCCCAGCCCTTCAAATAAGTGCAAGGGAAAGGGAGTCCTCCCTTCTAGCCAGAACCGGAACTCGGGTTTCTCACTATCCAAGCTCCACCCTGGGGTCGGGGACCAGAGTGTCCATCCCCGCAGAGTTACTGTGTGCACTATGGGGTGTACGGGACGGGCGCAGATGTGGTCTGCCTTCGTGCATAATCTAGACAGAGAAGACTTAGAAGATGTGAGTATACAGCGTTGATACAGGTAATTGCCAAATGTGCGGAGTTGTAGACTCTAAGTGGCCTTGAGCTCATAGAAGAGAAAGGTTACCCAGAACTTGATTTGTGGCAGGATCACTTGAGGGAGGACCTTGAGAAATAGTAAGGCTGTTAACCATGAGCAGGGAGCCATTTTTGAAATGTNATACAGGTAATTGCCAAATGTGCGGAGTTGTAGACTCTTAGTGGCCTTGAGCTCATAGAAGAGAAAGGTTACCCAGAACTTGATTTGTGGCAGGATCACTTGAGGGAGGACCTTGAGAAATAGTAAGGCTGTTAACCATGAGCAGGGAGCCATTTTTGAAATGTAGGAAAAAGAGCGGATCTAAGGAAGAAAGAACTGTTCAGGGAGTTCATGAAGAACATGGCTGATGTGTCCACTTTTTTTTATTAGTGTTAGATTGGAGAGACGGGTTTGGGAAGTAAAACCCAAGTGGCAAGTGGTTGGCTGGTGGTCATTTCAGTGAGTGAGGGGTGAGGTGGGCTATAGAGACAGGACAGGCCCCAGAAACTTCCTAGTGGGGATGAGGTGATATATCCTGAATTAGGATGTGAGAGGGGTGGAAAGGATGGACAGATGGATAGAGCCAGGTGTGCAAATTGGAGAGAAAACAGGTGCATCCACTAATCGGGAACGTGAAGAACCATCTCAAGGCTTCCTGAGGTGGGATGTCTTGACGTTCTGGCCAGAAATACTACTGGACCTCAGTTACAAGGTTTATACTGAAAATTAAGATTTGGTATGAAGATAGTCACAGAGGTAGTACCATTGGGTACGTGTCCAGCCAGATTAGAAAGGATCTTAGAACTTGAGGGAAAAAAATCAAGGTCTTACGCCAAGTTAGATGTTACATGTTAAAGTAGTCTCTATAGTAAGATCCTTTGTAAAACAATGAGAACAGACTTCAAGTCCGTGACTAATGGAGTGACCTTGGACTTAGCCTCTTGGTACCTGTTTCCTCATTTGTGACATGAAGGAGATAAAAAGTACATACCTCACAAGGTTACTAAGATTTTAGATAAATATTTGTAAAGTGCGCTTTTTTTTTTTTAGTTTTGTTACATGTATTTCATGTACAACTTAACACTTTGTACTTCAGTTCACTAGTATAGATGATATGTAAAACAGAGAAATGTTATTTATAAGATGAACACCAAAATTTTGCATTTCAAGTATTTTATGCTAATTTCACAACAAATACTTCAGATGCTGAAAGTAACTTCCATCCACAGGCAGAAGTTTTGTTTGTTCCCTCAATATATATACTGTTGTAATGCAGCTAAATCTGGACAAAAGAATGCGCTTCTCCAGAAAGGGGAGCCTAGCCCAGTACAATGTATGGCCTGGCCTCCCAAAGCCTGAAAAATGAAATTTCATTAACAAAATTAAATGTTTGTATTCATGACAGTTTTTGTCACCTATAAATCAGGCAGTGATGTGGTTCATAATGAGCATTGTAGGATGGTTTAAAAAATTCCTGATTCTTCTGCACACATTCCCAATGAGGAAACAGAGACCCTGAGCTGCTCCTGGCCGCCCAGCCTGGAGGGGACTGTTCCTGCGACGACGGCCCTTGTTTTCTGACCCCAGCACCCTGGGCATTCTTCCTCAGCTGTAGGATGTGGACAGATCGTTACTATTTCTCAAGGTCCTCCCTTACGTGATCCTGCCGAATCATCGAATTCTGGGTAATCTTTCTCTCTTCTGAGCTCAAGGCAACTTCGAATCTAGAACACCCCACGTTTGGCAGTGTGGATGAGGTGACCAAAGGATGAGTCCTCAGGGGGCACGAGAGCCAGGACAGGTGTTTTAGGGAAGACTGTCAGCACTACAATGGGAAAGGTGAAAGCCAGGAAGGAGCGCCGTGGCCATGCAGAACTCCGAGGAGGCCTGGGTACGTGAGAAGTGGCCCTTGTGAGGCCAGTGCTGATGCAGCAGCTCAGATGCTTGAACTGGCTGCTCCAGGACTGTGGTTCTCGTGTCCTAGACCAGCAGCAGCACCCAGAGTTTGTTGGAAATGCAAAGATAGGGTTGACACAAGTCAGAAGTTACAAGGTTATTTGGGGGTTGGGGGTGGAAATGGAATAAGAAAGGAAGAAGAGGTCAGTTGGAACCGGAGAGCAGTGCCTGCAAGGCTTGGTGAAGAAGCAGAAATGTGCACAGTAGCACCTTTGGAGTTTGTCACAGGAAATGGTGTTAGAGTGAAAGGTAGGGTCGCCTTTAGTTTGAGTGATGAGGGAAGACTTCTCAGGAAGTAACACTCACTAAAGACAAGGCCTGTAGGTGGACAAGGAACCAACTAGATGGATAAGAAAGAGCCTTCATGGAAGGGACCAGAATGCAGTGGCTCAGAAGCTAGAAAGAGCTGGTCCTGGAAGATGGCTTGAGCTTAGAGCTTGAGCAGCAGCTAGGACAAATAAGGCCTTATACACCTTGATAGGGAGTTAGGATACGGTTCTAGGAGCATTAGAAGGCCCTCGGAGTGTGTGCAGGAGTGTGAATTTCCACAAAATTGTTCTGGCTGTTGGGTAGAGTGGTGGGTGGGAGGGTGATAGGGAGAGGAGATGCCAGGAGTGCTGTTAGATATTCCTTTGGGCAGGAGAAGATACCCTCCTTCTTCTAAGAAAGGAAGGGAGATAACATGAACTCATTTTCAGGTGAAGAGAAGAAGCGGTGCTCACTTTGGGTGGGGCTGACTTTCCCAGAGGATTTGGTGCCAGGGAGTCAGGAGGAGTTAGGAAGTTTGCCAGCTAGCTGTGAATGTTGAGTCACTGCTAGTAATTTGTACTGGGCCAAGATGGTAGGATTTCATGATTTTTCAACATTAGGTGTACTGCTTGGGAGCAGGAAAGGAATGGGAGAAATAGAATAATGGTGGTTCAGAATTGGAGATGGAACCAGTGTGCTTGGGGAAGGGTTGACAGAGGAGTCAAAAGGTAATTTTGGGGGTGGGGGTGGAAATGGAATGAAAGAGGAGGAACAGAGCACCTGAAACAGGAGAGATGTGTCTGCAAGGCTTCAGTTCAGTCGCGCAGTCGTGTCCGACTCTGTGACCCCGTGAACCGCAGCACACCAGGCCTCTCTGTCCATCACCAACTCCCGGAGTCCACCCAAACCCATGTCCATCGAGTCAGTAATGCCATCCAACCATCTTATCCTCTGTGGTCCCCTTCTCCTCCTACCCTCAATCTTTCCCAGCATCAGAGTCTTTTCAAATGAGTCAGCAAGGCTTAGAGAAACAGAAATGGGTACAATGGGTACAGTGACATGGACCAGATGCTCAAACTCTCTCCCTGCCTTAAAAAAGGAAACTCTCAAGTGACAGGTTATTTTGGATTTCCATGGAGAATTTGCAAGAAAAATGGCTGAATTTAGTTTTAAAATAGAAAAAATGATGTTCTCTTAAAAGGTTCTTGTGGCCTGTTGCAGGAGATGGAGGGAAGAAGGCAGGCAGTCGATGGAACCAGAAGCACAAGAATTTTTAACTTTTCACTTGAACTGTGTACTTTGTTGGTTATTTCTTAGCGTGGCCCTCGTACTATGTCTTCTCAGATCTTCTCCCAGTGCACAGAGCACCAGTAGGCCTACTGAGCACTCTCCCAAGAAGGGGCAAAAGTATAAAATTAGCCAGTGCAGGTGGCGCGTGTGAAGTTTAGGGAATTGCTGTCCTCTTGTGGCCAATCTGGAAACAACAGCCAAGAAACGTCTAGGGTTGTGTCCTTTTAGTGTTTTCCAGATCAGCAATCAGCAACACTTGGGAATATGTTAGAAATGTAAAATCTTGGAATTTATCCCAGACATACTGAATCAGAAAATTTGCTGAACCCCGTGCCCAATTCCGATGACACTGAAAGGTTGGAAACCACTGCTCTCAACCTATGGCCCCAAATCCCCACCCTCCCTTTCCTTCTCCCCGCAAAGTGTAATCTCCTAATATCTAATATAGAATAGCAGAACTTCCTATTTAAAGTTAATCCTCTTCGTGCCTCCTGCCTCCCTAGGAGTGTTTTTGTTTTTTTTAATATACTTTTTTTCTTGGCTGCACAGCGCAGCTTGCATGATCTTAGTTCCCCAACCAGAGATCAAACCCAGGTCTCAGCAGTCAAACTGCTGAACCCTAACCACTGGACCACCAGGGAATTACCATCCCTGGGAATCTTACTCCATCAATTACACCCTCAATACCTAGCCTTAAGATTTAAAAATAACTGAGTCTACACCTAGCAGCAGGCCTGTTTCCCTCTACACTGCAGAGCTGTGGAAATAAGCTGTCTACATTCTAAAATTTTCCCACTGGAGCTGCTCCTATTGCAAGAATCCACCTATTTTTTCTCCCTTCCTTCCCTAGCAACTGCTCTTGGATGTTTCCTTCTTCACTTTTATCCCTCCCCTAAGCTAGTCACGGGGCTGGGAGCATCAACTAGAATCAGCATGCCTGTACCTCCTGCAGTTCGGGTGATCTGTGACCTCTGCCCTCCCCAGCGTTGAACTGCAGGCCACCTACCCTGTACCATGTGTGTGGTATTTACAGTCAAAGCACTCCTTCACCCGTGTTTCACCAAAAACAAAGGATTGAAAACCACATTCCAGAGGTATTATGAACCTTTGACCACAGCTGATAATGGTTTCTAACAGAGTCCAAACATACCAGAGGTTAAATACTTCTCTTTCCACTGTTTATTATTAATGTACAAAATATACAAAACCAAAAGAAAAAGAAAATACTCATCCTCAAATCCATTGTGGCTCTAACCCAAGACCCTGCACAAAACCTAACCAATCCACTGTTTTCATAGAAAACAACTGATGCCGAGACGGGTGAAGGAGAGGACTTGGAGAGGGCANACTGTTTATTATTAATGTACAAAATATACAAAACCAAAAGAAAAAGAAAATACTCATCCTCAAATCCATTGTGGCTCTAACCCAAGACCCTGCACAAAACCTAACCAATCCACTGTTTTCATAGAAAACAACTGATGCCGAGACGGGTGAAGGAGAGGACTTGGAGAGGGCAGGTCATCTTATCGAATCCACCCAGGAAGGCACCTGGTGGGGATTCAGAGGTGGCTGACAGGGCAAGGGAGCTGGAGGCCTCACACCTACGAGGTTCCAGGTGGGGAGCAGGAGCGCGCTCACTCCCAGAGGCAGTGCATGTAGTGTGACTGTCAGGCCCAGCATGCCAGGCTTCGGTTGATGAAAAGCTGGTCTCACTGTTTTACAGTTTCCAGAAGCTGTAGGCAAGGGTGGACCATCGCCATGGCCTCACCTCTGCCAGCTAAAACTTTCACGGGCTGCAGGTGTGATCTGCCATCATTGAACCTAGCACACCCAAGGTGCAGACTTGAGTGTCCTCGAAGATTGCAGAGTCTCGCTTGAGAAAGGACTCAATGTAAAAAGCCTGTATTCGGGGAGGGGTGGGGACGATGTGTTCCAGAACTCAAATCCAGCCTGATTGAGCCCTCTCAGTGCAGTGGGGTACACGGTACCCCTTTACATCCCCACCCATGGGGAAATGAACGTGGCTGGGAGGATTTCATAAGTGTAGCTGCTCCCATGTCAGAGTTCCGTGTGCATGTGGAAGACCCACAGCAGGAGAGCAGGTGTTCTCCAGGATAACCAGCTCTAGGTTCTTAGGCGTGAAGGGCAATACCGGAAAGGGGCTCGGGATACAGGGCAAAACTCCTCAAAGAGTGAAGCCAACTGGGTCTCCTCTTCAGCAGTCCAGGGTACAGAATGTGTCCAGTCTCTCTCCTCCCCACACTGGAGGAAAGTATGTACATTGTTGCGCACCAGTGATCAGAAAACCCCCAGAACCCAGGCGTGTGGGCACTGAGGGGCCGGCTCCTCCTCAGCTGGGGGAAGGGGAAATGGGCCTCACAGAAGCCATAAGAGTGGAAGGAGCAAGGCTGCAGTCCACAGGGCGGGGCAGGCGGGGCCTAGGGCAGGGGCGGCCCGTTGACACCTGGGTGGTAGAAGGCACAGTTGTTCTCGTAGCGGCAGTTGCCCTTCATCATGAAATGTCGACACACAGGGCGGTTCGACATGTCTGTGGGGATGAGGATGGGATCGTTAGACAGGAAGGCTCAGAGGCCGGTGCCACTCATCCCCCCAGTCCAAAGAATCCTGAGAGCCATCTTTCAGAGACCTAGTCTTGGGGGCCTGAGAGAAGGGCAAAAGGGGCATGCTGGGAACTGGGAATGAGGTGACCTCATGTTCTGCCTGACATACCCCCAGGAGTGAGGCCTCCCAGAAACTTGTACAGGACACCAAGAGCTGTACGTGGGGGACAGGGAGCACACTCACCTCCTCCATGGCTGTGGCCGCCATCATGCCCTCGGTGGCCCCCTCCTCCATGGCCAGGGCCGTCATGGCCACGGTGCTCATGAGGCGGTGGCCCGCGGTGGTCGTGGCCTCGGTGACCAGGGACATCATGAGGCCGGTGGCCGTGGGGCCCCCCGTGTCCAGGGCCTTCGTGGGGCCGATGGCCGCCACCAGCACCCATTCCTCCACCAGGGCCTTCATGGGGGCGATGTCCACTGCCTCCACCCATGCCACCGCCGGGGCCTTCGTGGGGGCGGTGCCCCCCACCCATGCCACCACCAGGGCCTTCATGGGGGCGATGCCCACCACCCATGCCACTGCCAGGGCCTTCATGGGGACGATGTCCACTGCCACTGTTCATGCCGCCACCAGGGCCTTCGTGGGGACGATGTCCACCGCCGCCAACCATGCCCCCACCAGGGCCCCCTCGTCCATTTGGAGGTCCGCCTCCAGAGCGACCTCCTCTGGCCCCCCGGAATGGAGGAGGAGGAGGAGGAGGAGGTTCATTTCCTCCTCGGCCACCGCGGCCTCTATGGTATGGCCCAGGGCCAGGTCCTGGCCCGCCCCGCATCGGGCCGCCCCGCATTGGGTCACCTGGGCCATCCCAGAAGGGGTCGCCCCCCCGGGGAGGGGGTGGGGGACCCAGGAGACGTGGACCCACTGGCCCACCAGGGCCCCCAGGGCCTCCATGGGGACCTGTTAGGAGGGGAAAAAAAAGGGAGAGACAATGTCAGCTACCTGAATTATACCTAGGGACCACCATCTCCCAACTTAAACCACCCCCAGATCTGGTCAACCCTGTGCTGTTACCAGGCCCAAATCCAGCAGACAAGCCCCTTCCAACCGCTTGCTCTCCACCTACCTGGCATAGGACCCCCAGGTCCAGGGGGGAAGTGCTGCATGCCCTTGGGGCCCCCAGGGCCTCCAGGTGGGAAACCATTGGCTATTGGACCAGGGCCTAAGAGTCCATGTGGCACTGTTGAATAAGCAGTGAAGCAGTCAGCAAGAGGACTCGAGAAGAGCGGCATGACATCCTCCCACTTAGGCGCGTCCAGCCAGCCCTTCCCACCAACCTGGCAGAGCACCGCTCTCTATCCAGTCTTCCCCTCCCGCGTCTTGCTGCCCAGTGGCAACACCCGAGCTCCCCTAAGTCCACTGCCGATCCCCTCGCCCAGGCCCGGGGGCTGGCCCTGAGCATTACCCAGCATCTGCTTGATCTTGTCTGAGTAGTCTGCTTGCTTCAGCAGTTCGTCTGAGGGGTGACTGTTGGGGCTACCCTGTAAGGCAAGGACATTGAGGACAAGGTCAACAGAGAACAGGGGTAACACCCTGAGGCGAAGCAGGTGGGGAGGCGAGCAGAGGAGAGTAAAGAGCAAGGGAGACAGGAGAGTGGCAGGAGGGAGGCTCGTACCATGATGGAGGTGAGGATCTCCTGCACATTGATGCCGCCTCCTCCAGGACCCTGGGGGCTCTTCCCGGCACCCATGCTCCCCATAAGATTAGCCAGAACCGGAGGCAACTTGGAACCACCTGCTCCGTCAGGTGACCCACCGGCTCCCCCAGGTTCCAGGGTCTCAACATATGGGGTCTCATCCATGGAACATTCCTGGAAGAACAATCAGGACCAACAAGGAATGAAGAGACTGTCTCACATGAAAGAGACATTAATACCATCACAACCTCCATCAGCACGCAATACTCACCTCATCCAGGGGGATGAGCTTTGGGGGGATGGGCTCATAGGGCTCAGGATCCGGCTCATGAGGACTGTGGAATGCCGCAGGCGATAGAAAACAATAAAAGAATGACAGTCAAATTATTTACTCAGGCCCCCCACTTTCTTCCTAACCCCACCCCCTTCTGATTACCTCAAGGCCCCTTTCCCTCAAGGGCTCAATACCTCCTGCTCACCTTTCCTTGTTCAGGAAGAGCTCCTGAAGGATCCCCTTCTCCCGCTCAGCCTGGATGTACCGCTCCTGGCTGTTGCTTCCAGGGGTGACGAGGGGCGAGGGCAGCACCAGGGGCCGAGGGCACACCCAGGGCACCTTCTCCTCCATGTTGTCGTGGCTCAGACGCCGGGCCGTCTCAAATGCATGTCG
Organism: Neotragus moschatus; assembly: GCA_006410615.1. Lineage (NCBI taxonomy): Eukaryota > Metazoa > Chordata > Mammalia > Artiodactyla > Bovidae > Neotragus > Neotragus moschatus. The sequence continues at coordinate 143,745 of SJYA01002764.1, forward strand.
GTCTGACAGTATCTCTCGCTTAGCTGCTTCGCCAAAGTCTTTGATCTTATTCACATTTACTATCACCCAGGAGAAAAAAGCAAGAGGGGAAAGTAAGCCCAACCAAGTCCGTTTACCAACAAAGTCCTTCAACCCCACCTCCTATAGAGGAAACTGGATCACTCACCTCGCTCAGTCTCATCCAGTTCAAAATAGAAATACTCTCTCAGCTTGCCCTCCTCTGGCCACGTCACAGTTTTCCTCTTCCTGCCTTTTCGGGTCAGCTGGCTAGGATCACTGGGACTCTCCACTGGCTTCACATCCAGAGCTCCTGGCTCCAAAGAGGCTGGAAGCAGAAGTGATTTCAGACCAGTCCCTTCCTTTCAAAGAACCCCCAAACCTGATTCAGGTTCTGAACTCACCAGTATCCATGAGCTCTGGTACTTCAACAGGGGGAACTGGGGTCCCGGGACGTTCTGTGTCCATAGCCTCAGGAGGTGCTGGCTCTGGAGAAGAAGGTTTGGCCACGCTTGGTTCTGTGCTTGTTTTTCCTTCAAATGGGCTTGGCTATTGTGGAAGAAAAAGAAGTCACTGGGCACACAGGAAAGGCAAGGCAATCAGTTCAGGTTCTAGGAAGGATCCCCTGACACTTCCTGTCAAGGAAGACCGCCTCTGACAACGCTCTGCTGCCACCACAGTCTACATCTGAGACAACGCCTCTTGCCTTCCCCAAGCACTCTAAGCTGCTGGGCCCTTCCTTTCCCTGTACCTTTTCTACCTGGTCACGGTACCTACTGCCCAGTGTCTGTACCTTGGCAGCTGTGGGTGACAGCACCTTCTTCTTCTTCTTAATTTTGATGCCTGGGACAGGGGCTGAATTGAGAGCATCCAGAAAGCCCAGGCCCTCCATAGCTGCAAAAAAAAAAAAAATAGCATCATCAGACCTCTTCATAAGCCTATTCTTACAAAGTCTGGGCAGAAAACTGATCAACAGAGATGCTGCCTGAATGTTGGACACAGTAAGCTCAAGGTGACCAGGAAGCGTATGTAGGAGGATTTGCACAAGAAATTCTTATCATTCTTTCTTTTAAAGGCAGGCAAGCCATGGCTCTGGATATGAATCACAGCTCAGGTAAGTGACAAAGCCAGCCCCCACGAACGTGACAGCTGGGAGCACCCCAACCAGTCACTGAATAGCAAGCCTCCCTAACTCCATCTCTCAAATCACTCCTAGGCCATCCTCGGAACTACCCCCATGGAGGGAATTTCTGAGGTACACACATTAAAAGATACCAAGAAATTAAATGAAAATGGAGAAAAGCGTTTCATTCCCATGAAGAGCTGGCTCCCAATTAAAAGTACGTCCTCCCACTTTAGACTCACGCTGTGGTGGGATGATCTTCACTTTGATCTCTTTGGTGGCATTGGGTGTTGTGTTGAGTGGTTTGTATTTCTTCTCTGCCGGAGGGGCAGCATCTCCTGGGGCAGCTGCAGAACTGTAAGAAAGGGAACCGTCAGCACCAGACTTGCCCCTTCCTTCTCCCTCAGGGCCACAGACCCCGACCTTTCAGAACCCAGAATGTGGTCTGTACCTCTGACGCTTGAGGGGGATGGGTTTAAGGTTGTACTTGTCAGAAACCACCACTGCACTGGCGTTCTTCTTCACGGGCACCAGAGACGGGGTCTCCAGCTCTAGTCCTGAGGGAAAAGACACGGTGTTGGAGATGGACTTTCCCCTCTTAACCTTCATCAAGCCGTATAAACCCCCGTGATGCCTCACCCATTAGAGTTCCGTCTACAGAGTTATGGCAGAAGTCTATAGGCCCGGCTGTGTACCTACCCACAGACCCTCCCGAGGCCAGAGGGCAGTCTTACCAGTGGAGCGGAACTTGGCGTGACTGGGCGCTGTGGTGCGGAGAGACTTGGGCTTCTCCCTCTTCTTTTCCGGGGCCTCCTCAGCCCGAGTCTCAGCCTTCACCTCAGTCACTGGTCGCTCAGGAGGGGTGGTTCGAGTCTTTCCCTCTTCTTTCCGTTTCTTCTTATCTTTCTCTGTTGTGGAAAAACAGAGAAGAAAAGGATTTTATTTAGATGAAGAGAAAGACTGTCAGAAATAAAAAGCAGGCTATGGGTATGGAAGGCCACAACCCAGTGGGAAAGAAAGAAATCCAAGGGATCAAGGACCAAAGAGCTTACCAGCAGGCTGGGTACTGCTCTGGGAGCGGATGACCGCCATCCAGTCACTGACAAGGACTGAGGCCAATTTCCGGAGTTCTGCAGGTAAGAGAAAGAGGAAATGCCTAAGTAATGTAACATACTGCATGGAGATTCAAGTCATAAAACTAAAAGATGGCAGAATAAATCTGTGCCTATGCTCTTCCCCTAACCACTTATTACAATAAAATCAGGAGAAAGGTGGGCAGAGTTCAAGTATCTGAAGGGCTATTAGATTTAAAAAGAAATTGTATTAGTCTACCTCGTCCTAAAGGGAAACTTAACACAAAATTTCAAGGAGGCACATTTAGAGCCTCTTATAAAAGTATTTTCTAGACAATCTTTTTTCCTAGAATGCTGCTAGTGACGACAGCTTTTTAAAAAATCAATTAGATGTTGCAAGAATGAAAAAAGAAATTGAAAAACAGACCAATTTAGGATGAATGAAACAGTTTAGAGAAAAAAGATGGTCAGGGAATTTAAAGATAAAAAAACAATTTATTTCTAAATACATGGGAGAAAAATTTGTTGCCCTTTCTTTCCTTCTGTACTTGGCAAATAACATCTTCTGTCTACAGGACCTCTTTCTGGGCCAGTGTTCCACCTATGGGCTCACTCAATGATGAGATTATGGTAGAAGGTCAAAATTACTTCTCAAAATAGTCACAAAACCAGTAACTTCTATACTTAATGCAGTATGAAGCCCAGTGCATCCCCAGTGAAAAAATATAATATCCTAACATCTTTTGGGAGCAACTGATACTATGGTTCAGTGACACAGTTGATAAGGAATGTACAATTTCAGTATCTAAAGTCAGTACAGAATAATGAAGGCAGCATAATTAAGCTGGCTGAAAGAGGAACCAATACACCCTACCGGATAATCAAAAGACGGGCAATGATTTAAGGGGATCTTCCTGTGTTATAGACCACCCTACAAAACTACTCTGAGATGTCACAAAAATAGTGAAGTGCTCACTACACAAAAGGATGGAAAGCCAGGGAATATTTTTCACTTAAACAACACAATGTGAGTTAAAACAAAATCAAGATCGTTTATCCTGGGAAATGTTCCCAGGGTTTTCTGCTCCAGCTAACGGAACTACAGCTAGGCCTGCTGAGGCCTGGATGCTCCCACCATACCAAAGCCATAGCCTCTTTCCAAAGGGACCAAATACATCACTGCCCACAAACAGCAGGCCTACATTCTGATCAGGAGAGCAGCTCTGCTGCCAGACTGTTCACTTGCAGGAAGCTAGTATCCTGTGCTCCTGGATTACACCCTGGGTATAAAATCTCTTGGATGGATATAAATCCTTTTCTTCTCTAAAGAAGAGCCAGGGACATCCCTGGTGGCACAGTAGATAAAGAATCTGCCTGCCAATGCAGGGAACACAGGTTCAGTCCTGGGTCCAGAAGATTCCACAGGCTGCAGAGCAACTAGGTCTGTGCACCACAACTACCGAAGCCCACGCGCCCAGGACATGTGCTCCACAATGAAGAGTAGCCCCTGCTCACAGTAACTAGAGAAAGCCCCTGCACAGTAATGAACACCCAGCGCCACCAAAATAAATAAGTAAATAAAATAAAAATACAAAAAAGAAAAGCCAGAACTGTATGACCCTTGCCAGGAGCTCCAAAACCCTTTGTCTCAGAAAAGGAAAGAATCTCTTGCTATCAAAGCTAAGACATACTCGAGTAGTAGCGATTCTGCCATGCCCTAACAGCAGGGTGTTTACTGGGAAAACTAGCATGTATGTTGTTAGGAAAGGACAGGCCCTCACCTTCATCGTCACTCGACTTGCTCAGCTGCTTCACCAATTTGGCTGTGTTGTTCTAGCAAAGAAAGGGAGCAAGAGTACGGTAAGTGACAGGAGGAAAAGCTGCCCCCTCAGAGCTCACCACCCCTACAGACTCACTCACAGTCTCTCAACAGCCACTAACATTGCACACACTCTCTCTCTTACAGAGCCCTGGGAGTCATATTCTTACTCTAAATCAACCCACTTAGGTAGGTTCAATCACTCCCATTTTACAGATGAAAGAACTGAGGCTTGGATATACACCATGCCCCATGTCACACACCTATTAAAGGAGATAGATTTGAACCAAATCTTGATTCTAAATTCCTACTTTTTTTTAACCATTCTACCTCACAGGTCCAAGACTGCAGCCACATCAGAGTGGATGTGGGTTTTTCATCTGTTAGGCTAAACCAAAAAGGAAGAATCAAGATTCTAAAGACCAAAGGTACCTGCTTGAGATGGTCAACAGTGAGGGGCAGGTGCTGCAGGGTCAGCAGAATCTGCTGTAAGAGGGGAATGTTGTTGGTCGTCTTCGAATACGTCAGCCAATTGTTAAGAAGCTTGTAACCACCGACGTCAATAAACCTGCAGGCAGGCAGGAGGATCTATGGTGCCCTTCTTGGGCCTTGGGAGTACACCCTACCCTCCTTGTCCCCCATCAATGACCAAAGAATCCCATGCCCCAGCACCCCACTTCTAACTACATCTCATCCCAGTCACCCAGGTCCCCCCTTACTTGATCAGTACTTCCGGTGACTGGGTCTGCAGGAGAATGTTCAAGTACGTGCACCGACTCACCATCTTTCGTGCCTCCTTCATCAGGCTGTAAAAGAGGAAGCGCAGTTAGAAATGAAGGGTGTCTAATCTGCAGAAGTGCCCAGAGATTCCTGAGAACTTGAGACTCTGCTCCCAGGTGGGGAATCATACAGGCCCCTAGAAGGATGGAGTGGGTTAGGGGAGATGTGGAAACCCTCAGAAGGGTGGAACACAATGGAAGAGACACACTGAAGTCTCCAATCTGGGGAGGTGGGTGTCCCTGCTTCCCTCACACAAAGGACATGTCTGATGCTGCTTCCGGGTGAAAGCCTTTGCCTTCAACTACCATCTCTCAGGACTGACTCAGTCCTAAGTCGCTTTCTCCTGCAAAACATGAGGATTCCTGAAGGAAGACATAACCAAACCAAGACTCCTGTCACCTGGCTCCTCTGCTTCCTTCCTTCGCTTGGGACTGTGGCTCTCCAAATATCCAGAGGCCATTAGGGCCAGGGGCCAACTTTACTATCACCAGTTCTAACAACTGGATTTGAATCCTAGTCCACTGACTCCCACTCCTCAGGAACACACTTCACTATCTGCTTTAAGGATAGTCATATTCAGTTCAGTTCAGTCGCTCAGTTGTGTCCAACTCTGCGACCCCATGAATCACAGAACGCCAGGCCTCCCTATCCATCACCANTGGATTTGAATCCTAGTCCACTGACTCCCACTCCTCAGGAACACACTTCACTATCTGCTTTAAGGATAGTCATATTCAGTTCAGTTCAGTCGCTCAGTTGTGTCCAACTCTGCGACCCCATGAATCACAGAACGCCAGGCCTCCCTATCCATCACCAACTCCGAGTTCACTCAAACTCAGTCCATCGAGTCAGCGATGCCATCCAGCCATCTCATCCTCTGTTGTCCCATTCTCCTGCCCCCAATCCCTCCCCGCATCAGGGTCTTTTCCAATGAGTCAACTCTTCGCATGATGCGGCCAAAGTATTGGAGTTTCAGCTTCAGTATCAGTCCTTCCAATGAACACCCAGGACTGATTTCCTTTAGTCATATTACAACACACAATATCCTCTACTCACAACAAATTCAAAGGGTACAAACTTACCTGAAGATTTTCGAAATCCCATCCACACTCTTGACTTCCCCATCTCGGTTAAGGAAACTATCCAGGCCCTTGAGAAGTTCTTTGGGGTCTATGGGACCTGAACCCATGATCAAGGTTTTCTAAGAGGATAAAACAAACACACAGAATAAATGGGTGGCAAGGACAGCTCCAACTGCCTCTAATAAATTCCATCTCTACATTTGACAGATTAGCAGTGACTCATTATTCAATCTACATTCAACTATATTCATCATTACCCAGATAAGAAAAATCAGCACAGACCATCGTTCCCACTAAGAAAACAGCCCTGGCAAGTGAAGCACTGTGTTAACACTGACTGAAGGGATAATAACTAGACTGGAAGATTGAGGCAGCACCTGTCCTCTTGCTCCAAGTGACATCCTTCCTAGGATAGCTGAACTTCACAATGTGTAACAGGTAAGGTTCACCTTCCCAAAACACTCAACTCTCCAAGGCATTTTTGCTTATGTATGGTTTCTCCTTAGTTGTTAATGAATCTACCTTAAAACACACACATACACACATACCCCCCAAACTATTAGCTTGAGAATAACTGGGCCAATCATGGGTGTTGGGCTAAGTGTCTTTCATGAGTCAATTATTTTTTGTCTTAGCTCACAAAGAGTCAACTGCCACAGGTGGCAGGATAAGGTATGTTTCCATCAGTAGATAATCGTCCTAAGTTGTAGGTCAAAGAGAAGGAAATAAAACTTGAAAACAGATCCTCTCCCCCATGGGAGTTAGGGGTGGCTCCCAGAAATCAGACAACTGGAGGTAATGAAAATCAAGCACATCCTCTTAAGCCCTGAAAAAACAGGTCCCTCATGAATCAAACACTGCACAAGTTTTTATCGTTTCAAAGTTAAGGGCAAGATTACTTTGTGGTTTCAAAAGCAAAGAGGAGGCTCGGACTCCTAACTCCTCACCTAAATCAAACCACCACCCACTGTCCCTGAGGAGGGCCTGAAATTAGAAACCATAAAGCCAAAAAGAAAGGAACAAATGAAACCAAAAGCTGGGAAAATGCCATTAAATTTAAGTAGCTACTTTAGACCAAGTCAGAAAGGAGTTAATTAAAAGCTAAACACAGCTGTTTTGGGACAGAGAAGAGTAAAGCCATTTTTAGGCCAGAACCCAAGTTCAGGAGAGGTAATTTACAATCAATATGGTTCTGATTAGGATTTTTATCCACAATGCCCCTAAACACTGGCTTCTGAGAGGCAGAAAAGGCACCTTAGTAATATCAACATCTGGGAAACAAGACATTGTGTAGGAAGGTGGCAAGGTGAAAACAGCCTCCTGCATCCAGTGCAAAGACAAAGACAGGAAACAGTGGTGTCCTACAAAGACGACTATGCTTTCTGCAGAAAGCAGGCTTCTTTTAAGATCACATCAATTAGTGATATTTAGTCTCAAGCTAAAAGAGGAAAACAAGCATAACAATCTCAACCTTTTACTGTTCCCAACAAAAAAGTCAATAAAATTGCTAAATTTCCAGGTCCTAACAACCTAGGCCAAGAAGAGGCAGAGGCAGGGGTTGGGGGTGGTGGTGGTGGTGGAGAGACTTGGTTCCCGAGACCAGAACCTGTGGGCTGAACACAAGGAGCGAAGAAGAAAGGTGAGTGAATCTGGGGTAACTGCTGTTGCTGCTGCCCTGCAATCTCCACAAGGGCAGGTAAAACCTAAGGTCAGAGGAAAAAACATTCAAGTCCAATACCAGATAAACTAGAAGTCCACAGGCCAAACCCACTGAAGTGTGGTGACTCTTACACACAGAGACATGGGGACAAAGGAATTTTCCCCAGGTAGTAAAGCACTATAAAGTGATATATAGACACAACAAAGGAATACATAAAACAGATTTCTCATGTGCTAGAGCCTGGAAAACCAAGAGTGACTCCCAAGTAATATGTATCATTAAGTAACCAATGGTATGCCATTTGACAAAAAGCTTTCCATGTAACTTCACTTCAAACCAATACCCCTAAATATAGCTAGGCCCTCAGATTCAAAGCCAGAGCTGAATACACAGCACCTTGGAAAAGTCCCTTTTGCACCACCAGTTAGGCCAACAGATCCATTCGCCCTACCTCTTTCACACACACACATAAAAAAAACTTGTCACCTGAGCTCAAATGTTCCTTTGTTTAAGAGGGTGGGAGATTAGAGAGCTTTCTTTTGAGAGAAACCAGTGAGCACACGGAGAAACTGTCCAGTGCCTTCTACTAGGAATGGGACCCAGGGACAACTTTTTAATTTCCAAGCAAGAATAAAAGACAATAGCCAAGGAAAGCTAGAAAACAAAGCAGAAGAAATGTTAAACATTCAATTTGCACTAGTTTTCCTATTATTTATATTCTGGAAATATAAACTTAACCTTATCTCACAAACAATCATGTGGCTTTAAAATCTAGGTGGATTTTCTCATGATTTTTCTTCAGGGAGAATAGCTTTCACTTACTCAGAAGGACCCCAAGCGGCTTACAACCTAACTGCCTTATTTTGAATTCAATACATTTAGAAAGAAGGTCTAAAGCACTCAAGTGGAAAGGAAAGAGCCTAGAACTCTGGCACAGGCCTACAGCAGAAAAAGGCAAAGGAGCTGACCAGGAAAGGAGGTGTAGTGACCATGTGTCATAACATATCAGGATCCTGGAAGGAAAGCTTAAGGAAGTTTTCTGGCAACAAAAATAATCCAGGGAATGATACGTTTTGATTTCCTTGAAGGCAGACCATCTAGGAGGGTGGCAGGCAAGCAACCTCTGGCATTGTCTCTACTTTGTCCTACACCTGGGCTCTCCTTTCAGAGAATCTTGCTGGCAGAGACATGCAGACACAAGGCACTGGGCAATGTTCTACCTTTCTTACCAGAGATAAAATTAAGTCCAGAAGTGACACCAACTCCTGCCTCCAAAATAAATTTTACTGAAGAGTTATCAAATAAGGTGAAAAGTTATCTACCTTAGCCAGTTATTCCATACCCATCACCAGTGAATCAGAACTGAATTGGTTCAGGTCAAAAATTCTATGCAAGTTTAAAATCACTATTCAAAGGAGGAAGGAGTCCAAGTTAAAGAGGCCTCAGCACTTCTGGAAATGAAAGGCTTTGTAGCTTCTATTCCCCGCTTCCTAAGGCAACTGATGCATTTCCTAGTCTGTCTCCACAGTGAACTGAATTATGTCTCAGGTGATTCACAAGATTGCATCTCTCAAGTATAAAGTCCCTCCCCTTCAAAATCATTCTGGAAACCTGGTATCCCCTGCCCTCCTCCAAAGTTTATCTGCTTTTCAATAAAAGTGTAAATTCACTCCCCAACCCACAGTCCAGGGTCCCAGGATAGAACTCTGGCCACAAACTCTAATGATCAGGTTGTCCAACGTTCTCGGAATGGATGTGGGTCCCCTAGAAGACCTTTTTCCCATCTCCCACATTAAAGAAGATCTTCTTTATTATAATCCCCTGCTCACTAGAGATCAGGAACCCCAGTAGGTAGAATGTTCAGCGCCCAAGGTAGGTATGCTGCAGAGGCACATGGCAAACTGCTTAAAAGATAAAAACTTGTGATCAATAGGACATGTGGAAGAGTCCCTCCCACCAATCCAGACGTTGAGTCATTGAGAATCCATACCCAAAACATTAGCCCTATAGTCTCACCAAGTCAGCACAAAGCAGTTGTAAAAAATTGCTTTCCAATTCTGCCTAGACCCTTCACGGCTTCAGGGCAGGACTTCAAAAAATGAGAACTGTTTATGTAGAATCTGATTAAGATTTGACTTGGAAAAACTTTTGAGAGGAAGAAAGATAAGAAAGGGACAAGATCCTTAATACCACCGTCAACTCGGGCATGGTTTTCAAACACGCACCTAATGCTACAGCACCGCACAAGTTGAAAAACGAGGACATTATTTTCCCACTGTTTTCAAGGAATTTTAGAGGGGAAGGAAAAAGAAATTCAAAAAAGGGTGGCTCTTTGGAAAAAAGAAATGAAGATTGTGAAATGTAATACCAGAAAGGTTTTGCTTACCAGAAATCGTAGCTTGAATCCCCCTGCCTTGAGCTTACACCTGCCGCCTCCTTTCCTAAAGATTCACTTTTCATCTTAGTACCAGTGTACAGGAAGGAGCTAAGCAACTGGAGAACTGTGACACAGCACTGAACACAAAGAGCTCACCCCCAGACCCAAGGCGGGAATAAGGGCCATTTAGAAATCAGTCCTGAAGGACCCCCTCTCCCCGATTTCCATTATACAAATCGACCAAACGCAGGAGGNTCTCGGCTGAATATTTAGGGGATGGAATGATTGGACCCCTTGGCCAAACACAAACCAACTGTTAACTGTGTGGTGGTGTCTAAATCTTCGATGCCCGAGGGTGTCATTGGGTTTTGAGGGACACTAACTACTACCAGCCCGGCCATCGCTCAATAAAGACAGAATACATTCTCAGGACTGGGGGACCAGTTTCTCGGCTCTTTAGCTCACTAAATCAGTTTCTTACCAAAGCATACATGAGAGCATAACTACTTCGGATGGAAGTTTCCCTCAGCCACACGTACTCACCACCCTGGAGATTCTTGGAAAGGCAGATTCTTGATGGGGCAGCGTGATTTTGGAAGGCTTGCCTATCTGCCACTCCCTAAAGTGAGACTGAAGAGTGATGAGAGGGGCTACCACAGAGTTAATTATAGACTTGGTAGCTTCGGACATAGCGTTAGGACTCAAGTTTGTTCTGCCATATGGAATGTTGACCATCAACTTTTATAAGAGCGGGCAACTCAATGATTCAGGATTCAGTTGAGTGGGGAGACTCACCTGTCCTTTACATCCTTTTTGTAGCACACATCTTAACTCCAAGAAGATAGACATTCTCCCTTTTTTCTCCATTACACTGAGTTCATCTCAGGAAGCACAGAAACCTTATATGTGCCAGGTTTTTGAGTTGTATTTTCAAATAAATTTGCTTCCCAGTCACCTATTTCTCTTCTAATGTTACCTTTTCTTGCAAGATCCAGCTGGCAGCAGGGATTCTAGTTGGTGGTGTCGATTTAATAAACCAGTCAGTTCTTGTGCTTGAACTCAGTGTTTCGTTTTCCCTCTGTTCAGTCGTTCAGTTGTGTCTGACTCTGCGACACCATGGACTGCAGCACACCAGGCTTCCCTCTCCTTCGCTGTCTCCTGGAGCTTGCTCAAACTTATGTCCATTGAGTTGGTGATGCCATCCAACCATTTCTGCTCTGCCCCTCCTTTAATAGGTTCCCCTCTGTTGCTGATGGTGTAAGTTTAATAAACCAATCATGTTGTGTCCTTGAACTCTTGTCTCATTTTCTCTCCGCCCCTTCTTTTATAGGTTCCCCTCCAGACTCTTTGCACCAAAGCCCCCCCTGAGGATGATTCTCTGACCCCAATTCCTGTTTCCCCTTATGAGGATGAACCCTGGAAATACCTGGACTCGGAAGGTACTTGTTTATTTTTTTAATATTTATTACTTATTTATTTGGCTGCGCCAGGTTGTGGCTACGGCATGTGGGATCTAGTTCCCTGACCAGCAATTCCACCCAGGCCCCCTGCATTGGGAGCACACGATCTTAGCCACTTGCCTAGACCACCAGGGAAGTCCCCAGAAGGTACCTCTAAATGGACAAGAGGCACATCAAGTGCGGTCTGAAATAAGTGGACAGAGACACCTCACCACCATCACCCAGGAATAGCTTGTATGGTCTTTTCATTTCAGAATACCACAACCGCTATGGTTCTCGCCCTGTCTGGGCTGACTACCGTCGAAACCACAAAGGTGGAATACCCCCACAGCGGACTCGAAAGATGTGTATTGTGAGTTTCTGAGGATGGCACATGGATGGGATGTGGAGTGGGGCTGAAGGCCATAGTGACAGAGGCAGCAGTACTCTCTCTGGCAGGGCTTTGAACGTCTTCACCTGCCTGTTACTTTTCTCTACAGCGTGGAAATAAGGTTGCTGGGAACCCCTGCCCCATCTGCCGGGATCAGAAGCTGCATGTCGACTTTAGGGTAAGGAGAATCTTGTCTTCTGTATAAAAACTTAAAGCCTCTTTGCAGTACTAAAAGAGATTACCTTAGGTGCCCTATTCTTCGTATCCTGGGCCCCTAAAGTCCATTTTGCATTGACTTTCTGGCAATGTGAAAACATTACTCTTTCCAACTTTCAGTATTTACTTACGGCTGTGTTGGGTCTTAGCGGCAGCACACGGGCTCTTCACTGTGGCAAGGGCATCTCTCTACTTGAGACCAATGGACTTAGTTGCCCCGAGGCATGTGGTATCTTAGATTAAACCCTCATGCCCTGCTTTGGAAGGTAGATTCTTAACGCTGGACCACCAGAGAAGTCCCTCCTTCCAGACTTTTGCCTTCTACTGTGAGTTATATATAAAAGATTCATCTCTTACTTGTGAAGTTTACAATCTAAATCAGCAAGAGAAATGCTCATTTCTAATGAGAGTGAAATGCCCAAAGGTTCATTTGTATCAGTCAGTTACTTCCAGGTAGATTGGACTAGTTTTTTCCTGAGATTTTCTTTATTTTGTTGTCATTGATGTTTGATTGCATGTCAAGACTTAGGCCGGGAGGGCAGATATACAAAACAGTGTATAATCGAGTTATTTAAAAAAAAAAAAACCTTCATTGTGAGGAGGAGAGGACTTGTTTCTTGAAGGATTCAGAAACTATAAAGATGACAGTGGAAAAGTGCTCTTCTGTATTTGCAGTATTAGAAGATAATAGAGCAGAAACTGGCTGGTCATCAGGGAAGTTGGAGGGCATTCATATGTCAGTCAGCAGAGGCAAGTATCTGATTGCTTCCAGGCTTTTTCTGATACAGGTTGTAGAGGAGTCCAGGAGATACTTGTCAATTTCAGCTGTGTATTACTAGTTACCAAAAAAGGCTGTAATCATTTGATACAATTTATAAGAAGTTACATGAAAAGGGAGAGAGAAAGATTACAGATGGAACAGGGCAGATGAGTCCGCCTGCCATTGCACTCTGCCAGTATACCTGTTTTTCCTTTGGGAGTCTCATCACCTATGATTAATTGCTAGCTGGGAGTCATTCTAACTATAAAATCTTCAAAATTGATCTTAACAAATATATACATTACATATAACATACCTTCATATAAGTTAGTCACTTACAAACATATAACACACACTACATTTTCTGGGTGATTTCAAGGGTTTGCCACCCCGCTGTGCCTAATTTGTTGCATGAAAAGCTGACTTTTGAACCTGACCCCTGGAAAAGAGAATTCTTTGTGAGTCCCAGTGACACAATGTAGGATATGCGTGTGAAATGGTTAAGAGGCCAGGAAAGAGGAAAAGTTTGCAAGAAAATGTGTTCAGTAAAGGGATGCGGCTGAAATTGGGACATGGTGATTAACCTCTAACCATTTTGCTGACTTCCCTTTGCTCTCTCTTGTTTTTCCATCACTTTTCTCCACAGAACGTGAAGCTCTTGAAACAGTTTGTCTGTGCCCACACAGGTATCATCTTCCATGCTCCATATACAGGTGAGCCCATCATCCCTATCACCACCAGAAGAGCTTTTTCTTACAGCATCTCTTATATTTATTAAGACAGACAACAGGTATTTCTTTGATGGTTCCTACTAATGGCATAAAAAGTGGGATGGAACCTTTTGGAAATCTTGATCTAATGGGAATAATCATATGCTGGATAAATTACATGTGGACAAAAGATCCAGGTGAGTACTGATATAAGCAAACTATTGAAATGGACCTCTTAAAAGATAAATGGTGCTGATTGTTTCTTTTTTTTAGGGTCTCTTCACATTTCTGGAAGGCTTTCTCATAAATTGACTGTTCTTTAATGTGATTGACAGTTGAGTCAGATTTCCCAAATTTGGTGTAAACTCAGCAATTCAAGGTTAGGTCTGTTTATTCTCTAACTACANTTAAAAGATAAATGGTGCTGATTGTTTCTTTTTTTTAGGGTCTCTTCACATTTCTGGAAGGCTTTCTCATAAATTGACTGTTCTTTAATGTGATTGACAGTTGAGTCAGATTTCCCAAATTTGGTGTAAACTCAGCAATTCAAGATTACGTCTGTTTATTCTCTAACTACAACCACAGGCCAAATCCAGCTCACTCTCATGTCCTTTTATTTTCATACTGTTTACAACTGCTTCCAGTCTGCAATGGCAGAATTGAGCTGAGACAGATGATAATATATGCCTAAAATATATGCCACAGTGCCCCTGGTGTATGGCCCTGTGCAGAAGCAGTTTGCAAAGCAAGATAAATTTGCAAAGAATAATCAGAATCCACCCTTTGAGGGGATGGCAGCCTGGTCAGTGGAGTTTGGTTTTTCAAGGAGTTGTTTTTTTTTTTCCTTTGGGCTACACGTGCAGCTTGTGGGATTTTAGTTCTCTGGCCAAGGGTCAAACCCAAGCCCTCAGCAGTGAGAATGAGGAGCCCTAACTACTGGACCNCACAGTAATTTTAATGGAGAAGGGAGTGTACCACCCTGAAGGGAGGTGTGGCAAAAGTTTGGGTTTCAGAGTAGGGTGGGAAATCGGATTGGAAGACTCCAAGATAGAGGGAGGGCGTGAAGTCCTGACCTGGGGCTATGGCCCAAGTTCCCAGGGAGTGATTGCCCAGGACCCTTTAACTCAGTGACTATCTGACTCTTCATCTCTCTTTCTGTAGTGTTGATCTGCAGCAGCAAATTATGACCATTGTAGATGAGCTGGGCAAGGCCTCTGCTAAGGTACTGGGGAGTCTACATGTGGTAAAGGGGAGGCCTCTGGGGACAGCTGGTAAGGGAGGCAGGGGTCCTTTGGAAGGGACTTGTGTAAAGTTTGTCTTAAAATTCCTGGCAGGCCCAGCATCTTCCTGCTCCCATAACCAGTGCATCCAGGATGCAGAGTAATCGCCACGTTATGTATATACTCAAAGATACTTCAGCTCGACCGTGAGTGTCAAGTGCTCTTCCATCCTGTGCTTAATTCCTTCCTCCCCCAGCCCCTTTCCCTGTTTTGACTCTACCTCTTCCAAATAGGTGCTCACTATAGCTTGTTATTTTCTCCATCCTACAGAGCTGGAAAAGGAGCCATTGTTGGCTTTCTTAAAGTTGGATATAAGAAACTCTTTGTACTGGTGAGTGTCATTGGAGACTGAAAATCCATATGCCTTGGCTCCTGAGAACAGAAGCGCTGGAGGTTGGAAGGTGGCAGTAATGTTTGCGTCCTAGAATATCTTTTTAAGTTAAAAATTAGTATTGGCTGCTCTGGATCTTCCTTGAGGTGCATGCTCTTTGTTGCAGTGCAGGGGCTTCTCCTATTTGTGAGGCATGGGCTTTTCCTATAGCTCTAGAACAAAGTTGTGTTGCATGGGCTTAGTTGCCCTGCAGCATGTAGGATCCTAGTTCCCTGACTGGGAATGAAACCTGCATCCCCTGCATTAGAAATCGGATTCTTAACCATTGGACCACCAGAGAAGTCCCTAGAAAATCTTTGTTGTTCTTTTACCTCCTAGGATGATCGTGAGGCTCACAATGAGGTAGAACCACTTTGCATCTTGGACTTTTACATCCATGAGTCACTTCAACGCCACGGCCATGGACGAGAACTCTTCCAGCATATGTTGCAGGTATTGCTTATCTCTTTGCTAGCTCTTCCCAGAGGCCATCAGTCCTCCCAGAGGCCCTGCCTCCCATCCTCCTACCCCCACCATATTTCCATATCCTTCCCGGGATTCCTGTTGGCCTGCTTTCCCCACACCTCCTCCTACACTCTGTCTCTTATTCCCTGCAGAAGGAGCGAGTTGAACCACACCAACTGGCCATTGACAGACCCTCCCAGAAGCTGCTGAAGTTCCTGAATAAACACTACAACCTGGAGACCACCGTCCCACAGGTTAGAAGTTTCAGAGAATAGATCCCCACTGAGCGTTCCCACTGAATTTACCTAGTCTTTGGGGGGCAAAGAAGAGGCACCTTCCAAGAAGTCCCTATTCCCCATTGTATAGGACTTCTTTTATACAGCTAAGCTCAGGGGCGGGGGCGGGGGAATACCATCTCTCATCCTGGAGCTGTTTCATTATCATCTCATCTGTTTTTATTCTTCATCCTGGACTGTTGTATACACCTAAAAGCATGTTTATACCCCAAACATAAGTCAGTTCATTTTCATCTTTTCATTTTCACGTAGGCCATTACTTAGTCAATCAAGATTTAATTTAGTAAGGGCTCAGAATAATATACATTCCCTATCCCCAGAAAGATTTGGTTTATTTGGGGGGAAGGTGGTTTGTTTGTAAGTAGATGCAATATAATGTTGCTAATACTGTCTGTCCATTCAGCATATATTTATTGAGCACCCAGCAGTATTCTGGGCTTTAGGAATACTTGGTTCAATAAAACAGAAAAAAGTCTCTGTTCTTACAGAGCTTATATTCTAGTTGAGGAGACAAACGTAATAAAGCAACTAGATACTCTTGTTGATAAGCAGTCTAGGAAAACAAGAGCAAGTAAGACGGTTTGGGAATGCCCTGGTGAGGATGGGAGTGTGTGGGATTGCAAGTTTAAATGGGATAAACAGGAAAGGCCTCACTGAGAAAGTGTCACTTGGGCAGTAACTTAAAGAGGTGAGACTATGAGCCATCAATACCTGGAGGGGGAGCATCCCACGCAGAGGAAATGGCTAGTATGAAGGCCATGAGGTGGAGTGGGCCTAGAAATTTGGCTGGTGTGGCTAGAGCAGTGTGAGTGAGTGGGGAGTGTTGTAGAAGAGATAAAAGCAGTAACAGGGAAGGAAGGACACTTGGGGCCCTGTAGGTTATTGCAAAATCTTTGGCTTTTACTCTTAGTGAAAAAAGGAGAGGCATCATAGGGGTTTGAGCAGAGGGGGAATATGATAGGACTTACTTTAATATTCATTTGGCTGTGCCAGGTCTCCGTCAAGGCTGTGGGGTCTTTAGTTGTGGCATTCGGGGTCTTTTATTCGTGGCACATGGGATCTAGCTCCCCTACCAGGAATTGAACCCAGGCCCCCTGCACTGGGAATGTGGAATCTTAAGTTACTGGACTCCAGGGAAGTCCCTAATGTGACGTACTTTAAACCAGAGCACTTTGCTTGTTAAGAATACGCAGTAGAGGAGTGAGAGTGCAAGCAGATTAAGAAGCAACAATCCTGATGATAAATGGTGGCGGCTCAGACCAAGATGGTGGCAGTGGAGGTGGGAAGGAGTGGTCAGAGTTTAGGTCTTCTGAAGTTAAAGCAACTAAGGTTTCTTGATTGATTGTGGAGAAAAAAGAGAGGGAGTTAAGAGTGATCCCAAAGTTGTTGGCCTGAGCACTTAGAAGGATAAAACTGCATCAACTGAGATGGAAGGTAGAGCAGCTTTGGAGGGGGGAAGTAGTAGGAGTCCACCTTGAATATGTTAACTGGAGATATCTGTGGTGAGTTCAGCTTCAGTACACAGTTGGTTGCTCCCATAGTATTGGGAGAAGAGGTTTCGGGTGGAGAGTTTTCAGCACCTGTAGGATACTTGAAAGCAGCGAGACAGGATGAGAATCACCATGGAGTGAGTTACCAATCCAAGGACTTGAGCCCTCAGGCACTCTTGGAAAGTCTGGGAGGAGAAGTAGCAGCAAATGCAGCCCAGAAGTGACTAGTGAAGTAGATGCAAAATTAGAAGTGACCTGGAAGGCCAGTGAAGAAACTGTTTGCAGAAGGAAGGAAAAGCTTACTGAGTCAGATGCTGCTGATCCATGAGGTAAGAAGAGGTCTGAGAAGACCATTGGATTTAGCTGCCTGAAGCCACTGGTGATCCTGACAGGCAGTTTCAGCGCAGTGGTGGGTGGAAGCCTGGATGGAGTGAGTTTAGGTCACAGCAGTCCTCAGCCTTTTTGGCACCAGGGACTGGCTTTGTGGAAGATAATTTTTCCATGGACCCAGTGGAGGTGGGGGAAGGGGGGAGTGGTTTTGGGATTTTTCATACGCATTACATTGATTATGCTGCCGCTGATCTCACAGGAGGCGGAGCTCTGGCAGTAACGGGAGCAATGAAGAGCAGTATAAATACAGATGAAGCTTCGGCTCGCCTGCCACCGTTCACCTGATATGTGGCTGCTGGGTTCCTAGCAGGCCATGGACCTGCTGTGTGGCCCAGGGGCTGGGGACCCCTGGTTTAAGAGATTAAGAAGCTCAGAACTGGAGACAGCAAGAATAGGTGACTCTTAAATCCTGGTTTAAGGTCAACGGAAATAGAACAAAAGCTCGAGAGGGCTGTGGATCAAAAGAGTTTATTCTTCTTAGCTGCATAAGAACAAACAGCATAAGAATGACTCAGAAAATTTGATGATGTCAGAGAAAATGGGAAGAACTGAGAAAATCAAGAGAACTGCTGAGGCAGTATTGCTGAGTGGGCTTGGGATTGGGTTGACAAGCGAGCCTTGGATAGGAGCACAGACAGTTAATCCATTGTAATGTGATTCGTTGATGTGCTTACAGAGGAAGCATAAAGTGAGTGCTTTCTTGGGTAAAGGAAGACTTGACTTAATCTTGAAAAGTGTTTGTCAGGCGGACAGAAGTGGACCGGCTAAAGTGCTTTTCATGCAGGAAGAAACATAAGCAAAGTCAGAGAGGTATTAATATACTTTTCAGGACACTGCAAGCAGTTTTTTGTTTGGCTGGAGTGCTGAGCATATGCTTGTTGGAGGAGAATAACGTCATGGTAGACATTACAGCAGGGTCAAGGCAGGAGATAGACAGGGTCTGCTTAGAATGTGCAGGACGTCATTTCTCCATTAAGAGGCAGCAGAGAGCAACAGAAGGAACATAGTATCTGGCATCAAATGTATTACGCAGGTAACATGTAAGAGCACGGCAGTATAGAATGTGCAGGACATCATTTCTCCATTAAGAGGCAGCAGAGAGCAACAGAAGGAACACAGTATCTGGCATCAAATGTATTACGCAGGTAACATGCAAGAGCAGGACAGTGTAGAGTGTATGCATGCTAAGTCACTTCAGTCATGTCCAACTCTGTGACCCCATAGATGGCAGCCCACCAGGCTCCTCTGTCCACAGGATTTAGGCAAGAATACTGGAGTGGGTTGCCATTTCCTTCTCCAATAGAGTGTATAGATATATAGATATAGATAGATACATAGTATCAGAACGACTAAAGTTTCATGAGCTCTGTGTGGTATCTACATTGCATTATCTCTGTTGATCCTTGTACATTTCTTTGAGGTAGTTCTTATTAACCCCCTTTTGGGTTTATGTAGATTAGGGACTTGACCAAGTGTGCACAGCTAATGTTCGAGTTTGAATTTGAACCCATAGCCCACTCTGATGACTATACTGTATTCCTGACCGACATGCCTCAGCTAGAATCAGGAGTCTGGGGTTTGAGTCCCAGTTCTCCCGTGTAGCTACTTAGCTTTGGGCCAGCCATGTCTGCAAGCATGTATATTTCTAGTTTTCTTGGGTATATACCTAAGAGTATATAAGAGTAGAATTCATGGTTCATGTAGTTAATCTGGTGTTTAACTTTCTNAGTCTGGGGTTTGAGTCCCAGTTCTCCCGTGTAGCTACTTAGCTTTGGGCCAGCCATGTCTGCAAGCATGTATATTTCTAGTTTTCTTGGGTATATACCTAAGAGTATATAAGAGTAGAATTCATGGTTCATGTAGTTAATCTGGTGTTTAACTTTCTGAGGAACTGAGAAACTTTTTCCACAGTGAATGCAGCATTTTACATCTCCATCAGCAATGCATGGTAGCTCTAGTGCCTTGACATCCTCACCAAAATCTGTTATTTTTCTTGTTATAATAGCCATAGTAATGGTTGTGAAGTTGTTTCTCTTTGTAGTTTTGATTTGCATTTCCCTTTTGACTAATGATGTTGAGCATCTTTTCAAGTGCCTATTGGCCATTTGCATGTCTTCTTTGAGAAATGTTCAAGTCCTGTGCCCCTTTTTAAATTGTTTGTTGCCTGTTTGTTCGTAGGTTGGAAGAGTTCCTTATGTTCTAGATACAACATCCTTACTAGATACATGATTTGCAAATATTCCCTCCTGTTTATGGGATTTCATTTTCTTAATAGGAAATCAATGTCCCATTTAAGAAGTACACCATCTATGTCTTAAACAATGTCCAAAGTAATCAAGATTTTCCCTAATGTTTCCTTCTAAGAGTTTCATAATGTTAGCTCTTACATTTAGGTCTTTGATCCATTTTTTTCTTCTTTTGCTTTCTTTTTTTTCTTTGGCCACACTCTTTTCTTTTCTTTGGCACACAGAACTTCCCTAACCAAGGATCAAACCCATGGCCCCTGAAGCGGAAGTGCATTGTCTTAACCATTGGACCACCAGGGAACCCTCTTTAATCCATTTTTAGTTATTTTGTGGTCCAAATCCAGTGTCTTGCATGTAGATATTCAGTTGTCCAAACACCAGTTGTTGAAGAGGCTATATTTTCCCTTTTGAAAGGTCTTTCACTTTTATTGAAAATCAGTTGACTATTTCTGGACTCTGTTCATTCCAAGGGTCTATTTGTCTATCCTGTGTTTCTACCACTGTTTTGACTACCATAGCTTTGGAGTAAGCTTTGAACTTAGGAAGTGTGAATCCTCCCCAAAGTTATTATTCCTTTGTTAATTCTGAAGATTATTTTGGCTATCTGAGGTCCTCTGCCATCCAGCTTTAGGGTCAGCTTGTCAGGTCCTGAAATTCAGACTGAGTCTGTCAACAAGGACAGGAAGGCTGGCTTTTGTTCCTGCTGTGGTTTTTCTAGCTCAGGGTTCTATACCCAAGTATGTGCTGAGTAGCTGAACGGACAACTATTATTTCTTTCGTTTCTTCTTACAGGTGAACAACTTTGTGATCTTCGAAGGCTTCTTTGCCCATCAGCATCGTAAGTTTTCTCACCTGTGTGTGTTGGTCAAGCAGTCGGGGTGAGGGGAAGGAAAGAGGTGAATTCTTGGCCCNGGACAACTATTATTTCTTTCGTTTCTTCTTACAGGTGAACAACTTTGTGATCTTCGAAGGCTTCTTTGCCCATCAGCATCGTAAGTTTTCTCACCTGTGTGTGTTGGTCAAGCAGTCGGGGTGAGGGGAAGGAAAGAGGTGAATTCTTGGCCCCCTCACTCCCCTCACTGAGGGGCACCGCCGCTTCCTTCCTCACAGGGCCCCCTGCTACCTCCCTGAGGGCAACTCGACACTCTCGTGCTGCTGCGCTCGATCCTATGCCCGCTGGTAAAGCTGCATTGAATGGGTGGATCTGTAGTGCTGTGATGGCTAGTCACTCTGGAGGTCACCAGGAGCTCAGTGTGTGATCTGTGGGCAATTTGAGAGAATTCTAAAGCAACTCAAGTCTCCAACAGACATTATTCATGGAGCTCAGTGTATTTTAAACCTGGCAAGACTTTTAACTAAGCAAACTCCCTGGGAGCCTGGTTGACCGTAGGCATTGATGCTGCAGGCCTCTTGCTGCTACAGGCCCATCAAAATAGGCCAGAGTCTTGTTCCTTCCTAAACCCCTCAGGCTCTGTCGCCAGTGAGCGACAGGCAAGTGCAGTCTCCCTTTCCACTTCCAGGCATAGAATAGTGACACGAATGGTCCAAAGCTTAAATACTAGTTTTTGAAGATAACACTCAGAATTTGTAACACTTCCAACCAAACAATGGAGAAACCTAGCCTAGGAGGTACTGAAATGTTGCCCAGGTTGCTCCTTCCATCCTCATCCACACACATGCTCCCTGCAGGCTGAGTCCTGCCCTTTCTCCCTTCTCAAGGCGGAGGGCTGCAGCCTTCTGCTGGCTGTGTGGGACACAGCTGCATGGGGGCCCTTTCCAAAGGGGCTGCTCTGTGGCTAGTCCTACCTCTGTGGCCAGGAAGCAGTAACCACCACCCAGACAACAGTGTCGCCAGTGACTGGCATCTACCAGTATCAGGCAGCAGAGGCAGTTCATATCTGTGACTGGCTTTGATTTCCAAGACCTCCCTTCCGTCCAGCTCCTACTGACCAAAGGCTGTGAGAGGGAGAGAGCCAACAAGGACAGTGAAGACCAGGTCTACAGGGCAGGGGACCCTAAAGCTTAACTGGATCCACTGGGCAGTCTCCTTTGCCACACATGATGTAGAAAGAACCTCTTGAGAGGGAAAGGGAGGGGCAAGTAGAGAAGAGAGGAGGTGGGAGGCTGAGCTTGGACAGTCTGTTAGCCTCCCATTTACTTTCTCTGGTAGCTCCTTTCCAGATGTGTGTTTTTCCCTCATCCTTTTTTTTCCCCCCCTAATAAAGTGTAAATCTCTTCCTATCTTTGCCCTGGAAGGAGAGGTTCTGCCCCACCCCAACCTCCCCTAACCTCTCCACAGCAATTCCTGATTAACCAAGGGCTTTGTCCATCTCATCTAGAGGGACCTGGGGTCCTCGTTGGCCCGGCTGGGACCATTCCTCTGCCCCCGAATCCCAGGGGGGCCTGACAGCGCCCACTGACAGTAAGAGCTCGCCTCCCTTGGCCGCCGTTCTCCTGTACCTCCCAGGCCCCAGAGTCTCCCCTGAATCTTTCCCCCAACTCTGCATTCGGCCTACTCCTTCTGGCTCTCCTCAAAATGCTCCAGCCTTCCCCCGAATTCCCTTCTGGTGTGATGGCACTGCCACAGAGCTGCTTCGGCGGCGGAGCTGACGTCTCCTTGCCCAGGAGGAACTGTGGTGTCAGGGACCAGAGGTTTGGGTTCGCGGGGGGTAGTGGCCGGGAGGAGGGTACACAGTGTGTCTCCCCATGTTCACTTCACCTGTGTCGTCTCCACTCCCAGCTCCAGCAAGGAAGCTGCCACCCAAGCGAGCAGAGGGAGACATAAAACCATACTCCTCTAGTGACCGAGAATGTAAGACTGGGCTGGGGGGTCTGGGCCTGGGGGGCCTCAACCCAGGGGAAGGATTTGTTCTCTCTTAAGGCTCTGACTTCTCTTTTTCCTTCCCTGATCTTTGCTTTCACGACTCCCTTCCCTGTCCTTTTCCTTCTTTCTGTCTTGCTCTGTTTTCTCCCTCCCCCCAGTTCTGAAGGTAGCTGTGGAGCCTCCGTGGCCCCTGAACAGGGCCCCTCGCCGTGCGACTCCTCCAGCCCACCCACCCCCTCGCTCCAGCAGCCTGGGAAACTCACCAGAACGGGGCCCCCTCCGCCCCTTTGTGCCAGAGCAGGAGCTGCTGCGTTCCCTGCGCCTCTGCCCCCCCCATCCCACCGCCCGCCTTCTGCTTGCTACTGACCCCGGGGGCAGCCCTGCCCAGCGGCGCCGCACCAGGTAACAGGAGCTGGAGAGTTAGGGAGCCTCAGGACTGTCAGACAGGGTAGTTCAAAATGGCAGAGGGCAGTGTAAATCAGAGACATGAAGCAATGACACAGGAGGATTGGAGACTCCTAAGATGTTTTGAGAATATACTGGAAGATATGTGTGGAAATGGTCTGGAAATAAATTACAGTTAAGGAGCAGAATAGGACTTAGGGGGAGCCTAGGGATGCTAGTGCCTAGAGGCAGGTTAGGAAAAACGCAGACCCACTGGTGGGGGGGGTTGGGAAATTGTGGTTTAACACTTGCTGGGAGGGGGCAGAGTCTCTGACATAGGCTGGAGAGCCACTGGCCCCGGCTCAGCGCCTTGTGTGGCGGGAGCCCACCCTGGAAGGCAGGGACTGGGCCTCTCCTTTATTTCTCTCCCCAGCTTTCTCTTCACCTCTGACTTCTCTTTCTGTTTTTCTCTCCCCTCCATTTTCCCTTTCCCCTTCTCCTGTCCATAACTCCTTCCCCAGTTCCCTTCCCCGCTCTGATGAGAGTCGATACTGACAGACTGCTAACCCCCTCCCCTCCCTGGGAGACCTGGCGAGGGTAGAGACCCTTCTCCCTGAGAACCCCAGACCCAATCTCCCATTGCATCCCCCAGCATCTAGGGAAACTTGACAAGAACCCGTAGGATTCCCTTTACCCCTTTCTTGGACAACTGGGTGGTCAGGGTCCCAGGCGGCCTAATACTTCACAGCTTTTCTTACCACAGAAAGCAGCCCTTTTTTCCTAACTTGGGCTCTGAACACTCCTACAGACAGCCTGATTTGTTGCCAGGCCTCTTGGTTGGGCAGCTCATACTAATTATCCAGAGAAGCACACTCTTGCTTGCTGTCAGATTCTAGAACATCATGGAAGGTCCAAAGGCCTCCTCTGCCAGGGAAACCTTTCTAAAAGAGTCTTGTCCATAGAATAATTCCTGTAGTCCCTCTGCACTGTCTGCTGGTAGCTCTAATACTGCTTTGTGCTACTGGCTGCAGCTACCCTATCAGCCTGCTGACGCCAGCCACTGATTGAACTCTGCTTCGTAGCAGTCCGGTCAGGTAGGACAGGGCCTTACCAGCTCCCCATGGGATCCACTCAACATTGCCAAACTCTTAATCTCCACATGTTTCATGTATGTGTTAATCTGTCGGGACCCCCGAGCTGATGTCTGCTGTGGGACTCTAGACTCACCACGCTTCTATAGACACTACCACCTCCACAGGTCCAGGTCCTCTGAAGGAGTCTGTTTCTTGGCAGTAGATCCCAGCCAACACCCTAGGATCACTCTTAGCCAAGTTGCAGAAGCTAAGCCTGAGTCTCAAGGCTCTATTAGCTCCTAGAATACCCTCTCACATCCATCCCTCCCCAGTAGCTAGATAGGCTGATAGATTCCTGTCTTGTGAGATTGTCTTGATGATGATGGGGGAATTCTTCCTCTGGCCTTCCTCTCTTCTTTCCTCCATAGCAAGAATCCTCCCCTGCTCCATACCCAGGCTATAGAAATCCTTCCCTCCCTACCCTCTGGATGTGTGCTAGTTCAGGTACCCCTAATGTGTTCCCCCAAATCCTTGGGAGCAGGATCTCCCTCTTTTCTGACTCACTCCTTTTCCTTTTCCCTCTCAGTGTTGTCTGAATAAAGCGTGAACTCTTTTGTGTTTTTTAAATGGACATTTTCAATGAAAAAAAAAAAACAACCCAAACAAACCTTAAGGTCTCAGCCTCGTTTGTGCGTCACCCTGTATTTTCCTGGGGTCTCAGGACCTCTGGCCCTCTTCTTCACCTCAGATCTGCAGATCTTCCAGCAAGGAGGCTTAGAGCTCCCCTCGCAGGATCTGGTGTCTGCCTGTCCCCGTCTTCACTGCTGGATTTTCTCCTGCAGATTCTGTCTCCTCTAATGTAGTCACTGGATCCCTCCATGTAGGCTTCTGTATCTATTCCTCCATTCTCTCCAGAAACCTCTAGCTCTCTCTCTAGTAACTCCTACTGTTTACCCTGGGCCAGCCCTTGCTGTGATGTTAAGATTTAGTAACATCTCTAGGAGCCAATTAATTGCCTTCTGATAACAATCCCCTAATTGTTTCTTGGATTATTCTTCTCTAAACCCTTGGATCTCTTTCTCAAGGCAATCCTTTTCCTAAATTCAGCCTTGCCACTCCCTCTTCCCCTCTGGCTAAGGTATCCCATAATTAAGGTAACCGTGTTTTCCAACTCAAAACATCAGAGCACCTGGTTCAGCAAAATTTTTTTGCCTTTATGTGAATCCATTTGTTGTTTTTGGTTGCACTGTGTAGCTTGTGGGATCTTAATGTCCCAACCAGGAATGGAACCTGTTCCCCCCGCAGGGGAAGCATAGAGTCCTAACCACTGGACCACCAGGGAATTCCCCTGAATCTTTTTATAACATGATTTCGATCACATTTAACCTTATGGTTAACACATTGCCTCAACCAGAAATAAAGCAGCAAATCAGGACTGCTCCGGAAAACCTTGGGGTATACAATGCTCTCCCTTTCCTTTTCTGGGGCACAACTTGTACTAAACCCCATAGGAATGATAACTACCCCCTCTCTGTTCCTGCGCTGTTCTTTTATTCTTCTTCCCTGATTTCCTCCATACCCGCTCACCTTTCATCCTATAGCCTCTTCCCCATCATTTCACATTTCTTCTACAGTGGGACTCCCCCAGGGCTGGTAGCCCAAAGCTGCAGCTATAGCCGCCACGGGCGGTTGAATTCCTCATGTCCCAATACAGGTAAGTTACTCATCTCCTTACCCTCAAATCAGGTAGGCCATATTCACTACCTACTCCAGCCTTCCCATATACATGCCTGGTATTTCCATAGGCAACCAAGAACTGAAGCAGGGGGAACAGGAAACAGAGAATAGGTGAGGTCTGAGCCCCTTCCCTGCCAGCCTCTCACCACCTCTGACCCCTTTTCTAACATCACTCTCAGCTACTTCCTCCTCCTAAATCTCACTCTCTGGACACCAGCTCATCCCACAGAGCCTTCCACCTAACATCCTACGAGCCTCTTTCCCCATAGGTTCACCTCTGGTGCTTCCCTTTGGCACCACTCTGTGGGGTTTCAGGTTTGGACATAGCACCAGTGGTTCCAGCCTCATACCCCATCATTTGTCCAAGAGCCTGACAGACCTTGAAGAAGCTGTGCTCTTAATCCTCACTTTAGTACCCGTGTAACCCACTCTCCATCTCCCTCCCACCTACTAGGTGTGCCATTGAGGAGCAGGTCTTGTCCCAGCATGGGTCTGGGGAGGAACCCATGCCCACAGTTCCTCCACAGGCCCAGGTTCCACCAGCCNCCCGGTTCGGGCCCTTGTGCCGGGCGGGCAAGATGGCCACGCCCCCGGCGGAGACGGCGCCTCCGGGACACCGTCGGGGACAGAGGTACCCGCGCGGCCTGCCCGCCTTGCCCGATAATAAGACCCCTCGGGGCCTCCTTGAAAACGAAGGAGCTCGAGTCAGGCCTGACTTTGAGTGACCTCTGCCTCATCGCAGTTTCAACGTCAGTAACCCAGGGGCATCATGAGGTCTATCCAGCCTTTAACAGTCTTCTGGGGTTTCTCGTGTCATTAGAGGAGCCCAGTGATGAGCTTACATTTATATACTACTTTACAGGTCGCAAAGTTTTATGAACATTTATTATCTCTTAAAGCCCTCATTGTGACTCAGTGTGGCTTCATCGTCCTTATTTATAGGACATTTATGGGAAACTCAGGCTGAGGGAATTAGAGTGCCTAACGTTACATTATAGAATTGGAACTCCAAAGTCTCCTAGTTCCAGTTGGATGTTCTTTTCTCTGCAACAGCCGCCTCACATACTTCTGGACTTGTGTTAGAGGCCGCATCATTTCATCCACAATGTAATGAGACCTGTTTGGTATTCATTCATTTGTTCATTCTAAGTATGCACTCTTGTGATTCTTGCTGTAAGAGACGGACCTGCCCCCAAACAGGTTTGGAATCTTAAATCTAAACGTATTTGCTATTTTGGATAGGTATTTGTACTTAAGTCACAAGAAAGTATATCCTCCTGTTTTAAGCAGAGGTGGAGATGAATTTTTTCTCTAGTAATTCGATCTTTCCTGTCAGAAGGAGCAGGTGGATTGGAAGCGTGTTAATGGGCAGAGTTTGGATGGAGGGGCATTAGGCAGCTGGATTCTTATCTTTTTTGTTCTTCCTCCTTAGGACCAGTCTTCTCCATGGGCTCTACCATTCCCACCCCTTTGGCCTCACTCCACAACAACCACTTCTCCATCTTTGCCTCTTTTCTGGTCTCCCTCACCTCCAAGCCCTCCCACCCGACTGCTTCCCCCAGCTCCCCCACTGCCTCTCCCTCAGGTCCAAGCCCTCACCTCACCATGGGTGGTTCTCCCTCCAGGAAAGGGGGAGGAGGGGCCAGGACCCGAGTTACATAGCGGCTGCCTGGATGGGCTCAGGAGCCTATTTGAGGGGCCTCCCTGCCCCTGTCCTGGAGCTCTGATACCTTTCCAAGCCCCTGGAACCACCCACCCTTCCCCTGCCACTCCATCAGGAGATCCAAGTATGGAGGAGCACCTGGCTGTCATGTATGAGAGACTGAGACAAGAGGTAAGTCCATTCAAAAGTGGCCTTTGTCCAAAATGGGGAGAGATGTAGGCAGTTCTTAAAAATAGGAAGTTAGTCAACTGGATTCTTTCCCGGAACCATGAGACAGGCATCGAAATATGTTCCAAACATTTCCCAAGGAAAAGATACTCCTCAGTTTGAATTAGGGATGAGATAACCTTTCACTCAAGAATAAGGAGACACTCAGTATAGAAAACTGAGAAGTAGGATCATCTTTTCTTTCCTCTTGGTTTCATGCCTTCTTCTTCCACCTAGCTTCCCAATCTCTTCCTTCACTCCCACGACTACACTCTCTACTCATCGGATGTGGAATTCATCAATGAGATCCTGAACATGCGTACCAAGTGAGAATCCACTGAACGGGTAGGGCCTTGGGCAGGAAAAGGACCAAATGCTATTTTTCACTTAGTAGAGAAGGTCCTAAGTTGCTTCTCACCACCGTCCCCAATTCCTCAGAACAGTTTGGATTTCTGATTGTGCCGTCAATGAGATTTCTTCCCCATCTCTTCCTCTCAGAGGCCGGACGTGGTACATTCTGTCACTGACTCTCTGCCGCTTCCTGGCCTGGAACTATTTTGCACAGCTTCGGCTGGAAATTCTGCAGCTGACACGCCACCCTGAGAATTGGACCCTGCAAGCCCGCTGGCGGCTTGTGGGACTGCCCATCCACCTGCTCTTTCTTCGTTTTTATAAGCGTGACAAGGAGGAGCTTTACCGGTAAGAGAAATGAGAAAAGAAACACACTACAACTTTCTAATCTTACCCTTTGGTGAGTCTGCAGGCTAGTCTCCTGGACAATCCTCCATCTACCCTGCCTTGACTGCAGGCTCCTTGAAGGCAGGCTTTGTTTTAGTCTACTTTAACATAGCAAAAATAGGGACTTTGAGTATATAGGGAGCTTCTGAACTCAGTTTCTTCATGTACATTACCTGGCACATAGCAGGGACTCATATACATAATGAACAGATGAAAATACCTGTCTCGTGAGTTGTGCTTCACAGCTTTGGGTAAAGTATTTGGTAAATTTCTGGCACAGAGTAGAATCCTGAGAAATTCTAGCCTAAGCCCACACCAGTAGTTCCTAAACTTTGCTGCACAGTGGATTCTTAGATATTTTTTATCCAAGAATCTTTTTTAAAATATTGGTGCCAGACATCCTGATTTAATTGGGCCCAGGGTAGAACTCAGGATTTTTAAAAGATCCTCAGGTGATCTAAGACATAGCAAAGGTTAAGAACTACTAGTTTAAACAAATGTTTGAATTAAAACTT
Organism: Neotragus moschatus; assembly: GCA_006410615.1. Classification (NCBI taxonomy): domain Eukaryota; kingdom Metazoa; phylum Chordata; class Mammalia; order Artiodactyla; family Bovidae; genus Neotragus; species Neotragus moschatus. The sequence goes on from SJYA01002764.1 coordinate 172,850, forward strand.
TAGGACCAATAGCCCTCTCTCTCAGTGAGCCCCCTTCTCCCTTCACCAGGACCTATGATGCCTATTCCACCTTCTACCTGAATTCCACCGGCCTCATTTGTCGCCATCGCCTAGACAAAGTGAGTGCTAGGGCTGTGGGGGGCAGGGGTAGTGTGCGGGGTGACAGAGTAGAACATCACACCAGCTACATTAACCTTTCTCGCTTTAGCTGATGCCTTCACATTCACCCCCCACACCTGTGAAGAAGCTGTTAGTGGGAGCCCTGGTGGCTCTGGGGCTGTCGGAACCAGAACCCAACTTACACCTGTGTTCCAAGGACTGATCAGGAACTGGGGCAAAGGCAGCACTGATAACTTTGCTACGCACAAAAAGAGGCGGTGGAGGCAGCTGTGAGCCTCAGAGCCAGTTACCTCCCCTCTTCTCTCTCCTCTACTTTCCATCTCATGCTTTGTAAAGCTGCTGTGTAATTTAACTTGTAAATAATAAAATCTACATGAATATATGAGATCCAATTTCCATGTCACTTTTTTCTGAATCTCAAAAGTTCCCCATGGAATTTACCTGGTGGTCCAGGGGTTAGGACTCCGCACTTTTCACTGCTGAGGGCAAGGATTCAGTCCCTGGTCAGGGAACTAAGATCCCACAAACAGAGTGGCCAAAAAAAAAGTTCCCTATAGCTTTACTCTAAAAATATTTTTTATTAATAGATATTAAATAAGATACGGAACGAAAAGGAGCTGGTGTTAGGTTATGATTGTTCTGTCCCCTGCTCTTCACCCTAGCTCTTCCCGTGTCTTGCCTATTTTTTTGGGCATTTTCTTAGCATGGGGATCTTCTAGCTCCTTGGCCTTGTAATAGTGGGGCGCCACTTCGAGAAGCCAACTGCTCTCAATCTCCAATACCTGAAGGAGGAGAGAAAAGAGCAAGATTCTCTTTTGTCCAACCTAGATTCTGAGATATGTGTGATTTTTAAAAAGGTTCTCTTCTTTCCCCTTTGTCTGTAGGTCAAGGGAAATGGGTATCTGGCTCTAATACTCTAGATCCCAACACTGTGTTATATGTTGTTCAAGAGCACAAGTAAGCTAACCCTAAACAAAAGCCTGAACCTAAAGACTAAAATACACTCAGGACAAAGGCCATACCTGCTTGGTTCACCATTATTATCACTGCAGCCCCTGAAGCACCGAGACAATGCACTCAGCACTTAGTGAGTAAACAGTTAGATCTTAGCGGATGCTGAGACAGCTTTAGAACGGCTGCCTTTCTATCTTATCCTACCTTAAACCAAGTTGCTTTCCTCTTTCTCTGCCAGTCCCAGCAACCTGAACCTGGGTTTTTCGCATGCCAGAATACCATCTCCCACACAAGCCACCTGCCTGGGCAGGCCAAGGTGCCCTCACCTGTCTCATGAACTCTTTGGTGGTCAAGACAAGTTCATGGTAGAGCAGCCAGCGTGGCTGTTCCTCAAAGAGGGAAGAGTTGGGATGAATGAACACCGTCTGCTGCTGTTTGACTGTGCGGTAGCCGCTGCGAGTCATCCGTGCTGTGTGGTAGAAGTAGCCAGCAGTGATGGCCTGAAAGCAGGCGGGAAAGGAAGTCAAGGGGAAAGGCTGGCATCCAGGGACCCTCAGCACTCGCTACCTTTTTAGTGCAGGTTTTCGCTTCACTTCACTTTGGGAGAACTAGGAGGGTAAGGACCTCCAGTGCCCCAGGGAGAAAGCACAAGGGGAACCCACCTTCCCCAGGGAAAGGGGCATGTACTCAGGTTGCTGGCCCCAGACAAGCTTGCTCCTCAGGAGATAATGGGTGGATGGCAGGAGACTAGACTAAGGAAATGCTGACCTTTCGGACACGGATGTAGTCCCCTTGGCAGGAACTGAGACCAACTTCCACACGTTCCAAGAGCCCCTCCAGCTGCTCCCGCACATCCCGGGCTCGACGCATGGATCTGAACTGAACAAAGTTCTCATAGCACCACTGGGAAGAGTAACCACTCTCAGCCCACTGTGAAGAGAGAGGGAGGGAAAAAGGGGGTGTTAAGTTTATACAGCAGGACCAGAGTCCCCTGTGCCCTCCTCATTCCCATTCACCCAAGCCCAGGGACCTGTGTATAAACATTCAGCAGAACCAGATGGTCCCCACCAGGGAGGAAGAAGTTGACCCGAGCGTTGTCAGCATGGACGACCTTGTCCTTGGGTCGGTAGAAGATGGAGTTGTTGACAGAGAGCATGGCAGCCACTGTCAGGATCTCCTCTGAACAGCTGTACCTGGGGCAGGAAGGGAGAAACATGAGAGCTCAAAGCAAGACAGAGGAATAGACTCGGTGAACAGGAAAGGGACTGCGGTGTGATGGATGTCCTCACGCGGGGGCTGCAGGCTGGGCTGACGGTTACAAATCAGAGCATAGACTGCTTCTGCTGGCAGGGGCGCAGGATGGGGGTCCAGGAGGTGAGGTCAGGCTGTAGATAAAACAGCAACAGGGAGAGATGTGCAGGGAGGCAGGGGCAGGAAAAGGTCATGAGGGTTCTGCAGGAAAAAGTGCATTACAGCAATTCCTTTAAGTTCATGTAATGCCTTTAACTTCAACCACAGCCAAGGGATGGCATTACAAAGTGGTCCCANTATACAGCAGGACCAGAGTCCCCTGTGCCCTCCTCATTCCCATTCACCCAAGCCCAGGGACCTGTGTATAAACATTCAGCAGAACCAGATGGTCCCCACCAGGGAGGAAGAAGTTGACCCGAGCGTTGTCAGCATGGACGACCTTGTCCTTGGGTCGGTAGAAGATGGAGTTGTTGACAGAGAGCATGGCAGCCACTGTCAGGATCTCCTCTGAACAGCTGTACCTGGGGCAGGAAGGGAGAAACATGAGAGCTCAAAGCAAGACAGAGGAATAGACTCGGTGAACAGGAAAGGGACTGCGGTGTGATGGATGTCCTCACGCGGGGGCTGCAGGCTGGGCTGACGGTTACAAATCAAAGCATAGACTGCTTCTGCTGGCAGGGGCGCAGGATGGGGGTCCAGGAGGTGAGGTCAGGCTGTAGATAAAACAGCACCAGGAGAGATGTGCAGGGAGGCAGGGGCAGGAAAAGGTCATGAGGGTTCTGCAGGAAAAAGTGCATTACAGCAATTCCTTTAAGTTCATGTAATGCCTTTAACTTCAACCACAGCCAAGGGATGGCATTACAAAGTGGTCCCACCACGGCTGCATCTAAATGCTCTAGTTGGAAACCCGGAGGAGAGAGTAAGTCTCCAAGCCAGCCCTCCCTCAGCACCCCTCAAAGATAAAAAGTCTTCCACTTTTGTTCATGCCCCCGAATTTTCTACATTCTTGGCTATCTGACCCATCTGATATCATAACCAAAGACAGGACGGTGTCTTGTGGACTTCAAAAGGGCAATAAGAGTTATCCAACAACTTGTTATTGGTTAAAGAAGAATGTGGTGGAGGGAAAAAGGAAGCGAACAAAGATGGCCCCAGAGATAAGCCGGCATGGCCAGAGTGTGTGCCAGGGGCACAGCTAAGTCAAGGGCTTACTTCTCAGAGGCCAGGATCATTTTAGACAGCATGGGGTCCACAGGCAGCTCTGCCATCTTTCGACCAGACTAAAGAGAGGAAAGAGAGTTGAGGCCACTCCTCCCTCAGGTGTCCCTCCACCCCTCGAGGGGTCACCCCAGCCTTCCTCCCACCCCAGCCCACTGCCCTCCCACCTCACCGTGGTGAGCTCCCCAAGGTGGTTGAGGGCTCCTAGCGCATACAGCTGCTCCAGAGCCAGCAACAGGGTCTCATACGGTGGGGGATCCAGGAAATCAAAGTGCATTAGGTCGTGGATCCCTGGAAAAGGATGAAGGGGGTTAGGACAGAGTCCTTCACGTGACTGGTGATAGCAGCCCCACCCTCCCCTCTCAGAGGACTGGGGAGCCCAGTCACCTAAGCTCTTGAGCAGCAACACGACATTGCCCAGGCTGGTCCTCTGAATCTCGGGCACCGTGGTTTCCTCCAGCTCATGCTGGTAAGCCCAGGCGGTATACAGGCGGAAACACTTCCCTGCAGCCACCCGACCCGCCCGGCCAGCTCGCTGATTGGCAGAGGCCTGGAAAGAAAGGACTGTTTGTCAGGCCCATTGACAGTCTGGTGATGGAAAAGAGAAAGGGCGGTATTTCTGCAAGAAATCTGGAGGCTGTGGGTGTGGACCGCTAACCCCTCTGCTCTGAGCCATCCCCACTGCTTCTGAGTTGGCCTGTTGTCCCCCTCGCCCCATGGAAACCCCACTCCAGCCCAGGCCCACCTTACTGCAGGGTGTGACAGTGAGCGATTCCATGCCTGTGCGGGGGTTATAGCTCTTCTGCTTACAGAACCCTGGATCCAGCACGTAAATGATGCCCTCAATGGTGAGCGAGGTCTCAGCGATATTGGTTGCCACAACCACCTGAATGAGAGGATGTGGGGTCACCCAGAAACTCCACCCACCTAGTTACCCAGAAAAAGTCATTTCTGGAAGATAAGGAGTGGACAAACGGGGGCAAAGGAGCAGGAGCTGCAACGATCTGTGGCCAAGGTCAAGAGAGGGGAACAGACCAACAGAGAGGGGAGAGAGATGTGGGGATAGGCAGGGCATAACAAGGAAAGGAAAGGAAGAGGGTTCAGGGAGTTTTTTTCAGAGATGGGAGTTGATGGTGTTAGGCTCCTGCCCCATCTTTCCCACTGTTGTTTTCATAATCACCTTCATATGTTAATTCCTAAAATAAGCCCCCTGATGACTCTCACTGCTCTACTCCTGCCCCTGGTTACGCAGCATCCAGAATGGTCCTTTTAAAATGTGAGCCTCTTACATCACTGCCTGCAGCCTTCAGTGGTCCCCATCCTACCTGACAATCACAGCCAAGCTCTTAGGCCCCAGGTTCTCCAGCCCCTGGCTACCCTTCTGATCTCACCTCTGAGCCCCAGGGCTCCTCGCTCCACCCCTGCCCTCACACCCATCCTCCGCGTGCGCGATTCCCTCCACTTGGCACACTCTTCTTCTGGATCAGATGTCAGCTTGGCACCCTCCCTTGCCTGGCTGAGGCTCCAGCTTCACTCTCATCTCATCAGACAGGGGGTGTCCCTACACCCCAAGGAAAATACCTTCCTGCCATTCTTTCCCCTTCACCACAACTCCCCTGGATGTGCACTGTACTTCTTCAGAGCCTTTGTCACCAACTGACATTATGTATTTATGTGTTATTTCCTAACCTCTGTTAGTCTAAACTCCCTGAGGCTAGAGACTTTGTTTAGTTCATCACTGTACCCTCATCCCTTAGAACAGTTCCTGGAAAGTGGGAGGAGCTCTGTAAATATTTGTGGAAAGTTACATCTTTGCTCACAATCCTTTGATGACCACTCACTGGTCTGAAGTCCACACTCTTCCTCCTGCCATCAAAGGCTCTCTAACCACCATCCCAAGTTGTTTTCAGCTGGTCTCCCCTTACTTTGCCATGTGAGCCTTCCACTAAGCCTGCTAGATTACTCTGACCTCAAACACCCCTTAGGCCTTCCTCTGATACTCCCCCAGCATCTTCCTTAGAAGTCCAGTTCAAATCCTGCCTCCTGGCACACCCAGACCCTCCCTTCTCATTGCATCTCTGCCACACTCACGTTCTGGACCATGCATTTGACTATCTCTCTGTCCCTGCCATTGTCACCCTCTCCAGTGCCAGCAGTGAGGGGCTGGCTGACTGCCACCCAGCCTCGCAGCTGTGCCCAGGACACACCTTGCACAGGGCAGGCGCATTCTTTCCTTTTCTCTACTAACTGCATGAACCATAGGGGATGATGAATGTGGCCTTCTCCAACTGACCTTCCGTGCCCCTGGTGGCGTAGGCTGGAAGATCCGCGCCTGCATGTCGGAAGGCAGGTTGGCATAAATGGGCAGCACCAGGAGCTCCCGGATCTTGGAGCCCAGGCGGCGGCAGCGATCCTGGAGCATCTCGCAGGCAGCCTCGATCTCCTCCTGGATTTGGGTGGGGAGAGCAGCCCGGGACCCAGAGTCACGAAGGGCCGACCCGCCAGCCCAGTCTTCCTGGGATACGTACACCAGCCCTGCCCTACATCGCACCTGTCCGGTCAGGAATACCAGGATGTCCCCGGGGGGCTGAGTCACGTGGATCTGCAGCACGGACACCACACAGGCCTCCAGGTAGTCCGCCTCCGGAGCCTGGGCAGGAGGATGCGGGGTCACGGAGGGCCACCTGCTCCAGCAAGCTCCTCCTTCTCCTCCCAGTTCCCCTCAGGACTCTCACCCCACCCTTCCCTCCAAGGCCGATCTCCTCCAAGGCTCTGCTGCCTTCACACTTAAGCCCGCCCTCCCTAAGGGGGCACCTTGGTGTAGAAGATGTCAACTGGAAACCTGCGTCCAGGGATTCGGAAGATGGGGGCATCATCGAAGAAGGTGGAAAAGCGGGCCGTGTCCAGTGTGGCTGAAGCCACCAGGACCTTGAGCTCAGGTCGGAACCGCGCAACATCCTTGATCAAGCCAAAGAGAATGTCTGTGTGCAGGGTCCGTTCGTGGGCCTCATCCACCATCACCACGCTGGGGGAGGAACAGGGGCAGCAGTGAGCTGGAGGGGTGGGACACTGGGGCCCCCAGGGGAGAGAAACAGAAGAAAAGAGCCAAAGGGTGAATGTGGGAGGAGGGGGCTCCAAGGAGAGCCCCATCATCCCAGTTAAGACAGACAACAGAAAGTCAGAGAAGGAGCGGGCTTGTGAGTCTGCAGCATCTCCCAGCCCGGGCAGACAACAGCACCCAGGATCTAACCCTGACTCTCTGGGCCCATCTCAGCTCTAGGTCAGTTAAAACCATAAAGATTCACGAACCGGTGGATAAGTCAGAAGAGAAGACAATGGCCAAACTGGCTACTGGAAGTGAGAAAACAGGGTGGGAAGGAAGGAGAGAAAAGCCAGAGATGAAAGAATATGGTAAAGGAAGGTGCTGAAGGTTGGGAGAGCAGCAGATGGGAGGGAGGCAAGGGTGGGTGGCTCCCTTCCCGTGGGAGCTGTGCAGACCTGTAACTCGCAAGGTCAGGCTCAGAGAGGAACTCCCGGAGAAGCATCCCATCCGTCATGTAGCGCAGGACGGTTCGCTCTGACGTGCAGTCCTCGAAGCGGATGCTGTAGCCGACCTGTTGAGGGGTCCAGGAGTGATGGACAGTTGGGCTGCTGCTCCCGGGAGGGAGGGCCAGGGGACAAGGGTGAGCACCTGGACCACTGGGGGTTGAATCCCAGACCCAAAGGTCTTCCCGCAACCCTCAGTCCCCACAGGTCTCACCTCATTGCCAAGCTTCACACCCATCTCCCGGGCCACTCGGGCAGCCACACTCATGGCTGCCACTCTCCGGGGCTGGGTACAGGCGATCTTCATACCCTTCCTTGTGTAACCCTGCATGACAAGAATAAAAAGGAGGCTTTCCCTTTGCTAAACATGCAATTCAGAGAAGCTGGAAATGCAGGCCAGGGTAGCAGGAATGGAGGAACAGACAGAAGTTGAAAACCAGACAAAGATCAACAGATAGGATGGCAGACCTGGAGCTCCCAAAGGGTTCTCACCCAGCCCTGGCAGTCCTAGCCCACTGGGTCATCAGATTCAGGGCTCTGCAAGACGTGAGCTGAAAAAGGATTGACCGGCTGGGTAGACCCAACCCCAAAGAAGGGGAACAAAGGAAGGCATAAAAGCAAGTGAGGTCTTTTCAGTCCTCACACCCTGGCCCTGCAGAGGCCAGGCTGGTGGAGTGCGGTCCGTGATCGCACCCACGTGCCGTCTATCCATGTTTACCTCCTGCCCCTCGAAGGCACAGCGCGCCCCCCCAGGCATGGACCCCGTGGGAACGGAAACGGGAAAAGGGTGTGGTCCTTCCTTTGAAGACCCTCACCACCGAGCAGAAAAGACTAAAGGAGTGAGACAAAAACAGAAAGCAATGACATAAAACCCCACAAAAAGCAGCTGCCAGCACAGCTTCTGGTCAGTGGCAACTGAGAGCGTGGCTGCCGTACTTCCTCAAAGAGGTACTGCGGGATCTGGGTGGTCTTGCCCGAGCCTGTCTCGCCTTCGATGATGAGGATCTGATGATTCGCAATAGCGGCCAGGAGCTCCTCGCGGAACGGGAACACAGGAAGGCTGCGGCGCACGGCCTGGATGGACTCCTTCTGCTGGGCCTGAGTGGGGCCGGGCGGGGCCGACGGCTCCTAAGGAGTAGGGAGAGGGCCGTGAGCATCAGGGCCGGCACCGGCCCCCTCAGGACGCCCCTGTGCCCCCACCCTCACCTCATCGCCCTGGAGCTGAGTGGCCCGGACAAACTCGATGGTCTCCTCCTCCTCCAGCACCAGCTGATACTTGGGCTCCTGGGAGGCAGCATCTCGGGCCCCGAACTTCAGGGATGCTGCCCCGAGCCGCGCCTCCTCCCAGCGCCGCTGCTCCTCCCCAGGCGCGCCGGACTCCTCCTCCACTAGATCCACCGCGCGTGCAGGCTGCAGAAACAGGGGCACAGGGAGACAGAGCTGCCCTCTCTGCCCAGCGCCCCTCCCCAGCCGCTACCGCCACAGAGAAAGGCAAGACAAGGGAGGGCCCCAAGCCGCCGCCCTAGCCCCGGAAGCCTTCCCTCCCCTCCGCTCAGGCACCAGGGCTGAAGCGGCCACCCCTCGCCTCACCTGTCCTCGGGTCTCCTCGGGCATGTGGTAGCGATTGGTGGCCTCCAGTTTCTCCTGCTCCCCAGCCGCCCGGTACTCCCGGGCCAGATCCCGCACACGCCGCTTGTACCTGAGCTCCCGGCGCTCATGGCGGCTCAGCTCCACGTCCCCGAAGAGGAACTCCTCGTCCGCCAGCTCGGCCTCCAGGTCTTCCAGCTTCTCTCGCTCCCGCTTGGCCAGGTACTCTCGGCGGGATTTCTTCCTCAGCTCAGGGACCTGGGTCAGGCCAGGGCAGTCAGAGCCTCCCCTCGCTAGAAGAGTGACCCCTTTCCCCGTCCCCCTAAGAGGCACAACCTCCTGGGCAGGCTGGCCCGGGAACCTAAAGATGTGACCTCCACCACCCTTCCCTTTTCACTGGAAAGCCTAACGAGGCGCACCACGTAGGGCCCACATGCTGCCTGCCAGCAGCTCGGACGGTCCTTCCAGGCAGCCTCACCATCTTTGCCAACATCGACTCACCAGGATGATTATGTGTGTATTTTCTATTCTACCCTTGCTATTTTGTTCGACTCAGTGTCAAGGAAGAAAACATGATGATGTGGAGGCAGAGGTCTCCAACTGAAAACAAGTGAGAGACACTCAGAATCCGCCGGGGGCCTCCCCTCGGGGCCGAGTGTATCGGGTTGACCAAAGAGTTCATCTGGGCTTTTCTGTAACATCTTATGGAAAAAACTCGAATGTATTTTTTGGCCAACTCGATACTTAATTGCCTTTTTTTTGTTCCATGATTGATGCTTTTGAACTGTGGTGTTGGAGAAGACTCTTGAGAGTCCCTTGGACTGCAAGGAGATCCAACCAGTCCATTCTGAAGGAGATCAGCCCTCGGATTTCTTTGGAAGGAATGATGCTAAAGCTGAAGCTCCAGTACTTTGGCAACCTCATGCGAAGAGCTGACTCATTTGGAAAGACTCTGATGCTGGGAGGGATTGGGGGCAGGAGGAGAAGGGGACGACCGAGGATGAGATGGCTGGATGGCATCACGGACTCGATTGAGTCTGAGTGAACTCCGGGAGTTGGTGATGGACAGGGAGGCCTTGCGTGCTGCGATTCATGGGGTCGCAAAGAGTCGGACACGACTGAGCAACTGAACTGAAGTGAACTGAACAGTAAAATGGAGTTTATGCTCACGACCTGATCTGAGTACCAGAGTCGAATTCTCCCTCAGCCTGACAGGCACACTGCTGGACAGTACCCGCCCCTTGCCCCACCATGGGGTGTACACACCACCACCCAAGAGGCAGTGCTGCTACAGCTGTTTAATCTGAGTCTAAGAGAACTGCAAGACCCGATTTCCACTTTAAAGGAAGCACTGGGACAGAACACCACAAGATATGGACCAGATAAATCCAGAATGTAGGACATGGCGTACAAGATGAGACAGAAGGAGAGAGACAAGGGGGAAATGAAGCAACCTGAAGAGACCTCCCACTCAAATGTGACGCATGAAACGCCACTGGCTTCCAGTTTGGAAAAAGCAGTTATTAAAGACATTTTGGGATAACTGAGGAAATCCTATTCTGGGCAGATTTTTAGCTGATACACGAGACTCATCTTCTTGGCTATGACAGGGGCACTGTATGAGAATGTCTGCAGGCACCACGGACATGCTGATGGGATAAAATGGCACAATGTCTAAAACTTTCGAGTGGTTCAAAAAGGACCCAAACAGCTGCCATTTACACAAACATTGAAAATACTGCACAAGGTATTAGCAATTTTTTAATCCAAACAGCCTGGATGGATGTTGTTATGCTATTCTTTCAACTTTCCTATTTGTGTAAATTATGAAATTTTTCATAATTGAAAAAGGAAAGAAAAGTTCAAGAAAGTAAAGATACTACATCAGCACCAAGAAGTAGTCTCTGGCTACAGTCACTTTCTGGGCCATAACCTGAGATGGATACNATTTTTTAATCCAAACAGCCTGGATGGATGTTGTTATGCTATTCTTTCAACTTTCCTATTTGTGTAAATTATGAAATTTTTCATAATTGAAAAAGGAAAGAAAAGTTCAAGAAAGTAAAGATACTACATCAGCACCAAGAAGTAGTCTCTGGCTACAGTCACTTTCTGGGCCATAACCTGAGATGGATACATCAGGGGAGACCCGATGGCCACTAAGGCATCGTTAAGTCACCAAGAGTCTCGAAGTTCTTTGAGGGAAATCTAAGTGTGACTGACATGGGAAGGCCAGGCCTTCAGAAAACTGCAGCCTACCGAGGCTCCCCCGTAACAAGTCTCAAGCATGAATCGTAAGGGTCCAGTCCCTGTGCAGTGAGAAGACCAACTCTGAAAATCAGTGGGTGATCACAAGGCCCGGGGGAGGGGGCGGTGAGGTGGGGAAATGGAGGGATTAGACGGTAGGATGGCATCTGGAGATGGTGTGCACAAGCTCAGCAGGCAGCACAACCCTGGGCAGTATGACCCTGCCCTGCCCGTCCTCCAGCCAGCTCCTTGACCTTCCAGCTGCCTTTTGAGTACACCTCTTTAAGTCCCAGGATCAGGGAAATATTTCCCTCACTAACATACAGTCTGATCTGATCCTAAGGAGTCAGAGGGTTTCTGGGCCACTTCCTTCCCACTACACTTTAAGTCGATCCTTAGCTGGCCCCTCAGCCAGAGACCCAACACCCCCACCCTGGCAGCCCCACCACACCTCCTCTGCATCTTTCCTCCCTACCCTAACCACTCCATCGGGAAGTCTTTCCCTTTGTCTTCCTGGGCACAGGGACTCACCATGGCTTTCCGGTCTTCCTCAGCCATCTTGAGGCGTTTCTGAGCCTCTTCATAAGCCTAGGAGAAGAAGGCAAGAGTGGTCAAAGTCCCCATGCCCACAGCCATTCCTATCTAGAACCACAAGGATCACTCAGATGTTCCCTAGCACAAAGAAATGTTCCCCCTTCACTGAGGAATCTTTCTGGTTACAGGTTCAGCAGAGAGCCACCTTCCCCAAAGACCCAAAGAGATGATCAGACCCCTGGAGGCGGCCCCTTGGCTTCCCAGAGATCACTATCTGCAGTCACACCCAACCTCAGATCGGATCCAAGGGTCTGCCTGGGGACCGATGGAACGTGCTGCTCCAATGCACCTTTTTGTCTGACCGTTCCAGGACGTTGCGAGTCCGATCCTTGTCCCGCTGCCGAACCCGCTCAGCGAACGCATCTCGTTCCTCCAGGTCCTGAAGGCGCTCTCGCTCTGTCCGCTCCCACTCATCCTCCGACTCTGGCTTTTCCGTCTGCTCTTTCTTCTCCCTGCAGCCCAGCCCGGAGGATTAACTGAGGGCACTCAGAGGCTTTCTGTCCCATCACCTACCTGCCCCATCCTCTTGCCCCCTACTTCTGACTTACCCTGTCTTCCTCTTTCCTTTCTCAGAAACTTGTTCCTCCTCATCGTCTTCCTCTTCCTCCTCACGTTTCTTCCTGAGGTGTTTCCGTTTTTTCCGCTTCTTCTGGCCACTGCTCCCGGCCCTGCGCACAGTCTCCTCGCTGCTCTCCTCACTGTCCTCCAGCAACATATAAGAGCGGTTCTTTTCCAGCAGGGCTCGGGCTTCCCGCTCAGCTGCCCGAGCTGGCTTTTCCACCACTGCCTTCCGTGGGACCTGTCGGGAGAGAGAGGAGAAGTCAAGGGGATGGGAGCAACTCCTGATCTCTGCCCACCTACTCTGCCCAGTTTCTAATTTAAGGACTAACTGATCTTAAGCCAGCTGTCATTCTCTCTCTTCCCCACGGCTTCACACCATGTCCATCAGCCCGAATGGGGTCACTCAGTTCCTAAGCCTATCCCATGCACCCCCTGCTAGGTATTAGGGATATAGGGATAAAGAGACAAAACTTCCTGCCCTCACGGAGTTTACATTCTCACACCCAATTCTCGACTGCTCAGCCTCTGATCTCCTGGATGACTAAGTCATTCCTACCCAAGGACTGGACAAGGATTGCCCAGACTGTTTTGCAGAGCCCTGTCATGGGCCGGGCACTGCACCAGCCTCCAGAGGTACCCTGGTGAACGGATTAACACAGAGCTCCTACCCTCACATCAAGTACATTCTGATCCTCATCTTTCACCAAGTGCGTATGGGACAGCCACACCAGGTTATCTGCCATTCTCTGCACAAGTTCAACACTTTTAGTCTTACTGTATAATTTCTGAGCTCTTGATCTGCAGGGTACAATTAGATGGTATGAATACAAAGACACAAATCACAGTCTTGCCTTCCAGGAGCTCACCATTACACCTTTACTCTTCCCCTTTCTCTACCCAACAAATTCCAGAGAATCTTTGGGCCTGCTTTTCTCGATCACAGCTACACCACTTCTACCTTCCCGCAACACTCCCCACACATCTCTTCTATAGTTTCACTCTTCGAAGGGTGGGCAACATCCAGCATCACCTGGAAACTTATTAGATTTGTCAGAAATGAAGAAACGAAGAAACCATCCCAGACCTACCGAATCGGAATCCTCATTTTCACAAAAGCCGTGGATTAATCCTAAACCTGTTTGAGAAACACTGCTCTATAGACTCTTAAGCCCTCCTCAATCTTCACGGAAGTGGTCGTCCAGCCCGAAAGTGATAACTGCCTGCAAACTGAGCTTAATCCTCCGTTGGACAGTTAGCCCAAGTGAGCCCAAACTCCGTTGGACAAGTAACATGGGGGCCCCTCCCCTGCTCCACCCACTTTCCTGCCGCTCCCACGCCCGGTCCCGCCTCTTCCAGCACCTTGTTCCAAAGTCTCAGGGCGAAGTCCCGGGCCNGACTCACCTAACTTCTCGTTTCCACTGGTCCTTTGACGGAGTCCTAACGAAACTTCTCTCTAAACCTCTCAGCTCCGGTTCTCACTTGGCCTTAACTGTAAAATACTCAGCAGGTTTGCAGGTGAACTTAATCAGGGAAACGGATCGGCGTGTTCCTCTTTAGGGACGGACTGAACTCTTGCAGAACCCAGTAGCCCCTCAAATTAAATCCCATTTAGCTGGTAATTGATCAGGGATTTAAAGCATCCAGGCCGTTAAGGCCCTCAGCCTAATCCCAGGCCTTCACATATCGTGGGGTGAAGGTCAGCGCTTTACGTAGGCGCCCAGGGGTTCTCTCTCATCACCGCTAATCCCCCTCGCCTCACCACACCCGTGTCTGTGGTGGACAGCCCCCGATCCCATCCAAAGAGCGCAGAGCCGTCTCTGGCAAAGCGGGGAAGCTGGTGAACAGCCACCACCACCTTCTCAAAGCCCCGGGACCGCGGGCCGTGTGGACCCCGTGGGCGGCTGAGCCGGCAGTTCAGATACTCATGGGGCCTCGGCTCAGCAAAAGCCCCATGGCCCTCTGTGGACTAGAGCGGAGAACAACCTGCATTCTTCACAGAGCAGTGAAAGTTTAATATTCCAAGTCAGCACTGATTTAACTTGAACCAGCTGTCGGCCCACGTAGCTTTCTTCCCCTCCTGACATTTCAGTGCACAGAAAAAAACCCACTGTGAATACTTCCACTTAAACCTTTTCTCCACACTCGTAATACAGTTAGCTACCCTGGTCCTGTTTTCTTCTTTGGTGATCACAAATTACATTACATCCAAATTCAGCTAAGCGGAGAGGATGTTCACTTGCAAAATCCCAGTATTCTGGAATGGAAACACTTCTGTGTGTATTATTTCAAGACGCTGCGATCAGCAGCCAGGGGTTTCCGAAGGGAAAACTTCAGTGACTGGCAGGGATGGTCCCCACGGCTTTCCTCGAGAGCAGGTTCAGTCCTCAGCTGGAGAAGGCACGGGGAAGGGTACGTTTCTCCTCTCTTCTCCCGGGATCCGTGTCTTAAAGGGACAACACACGCTGCTGCATTTCGAGGTTGGCAACTAACACCTCCCAGTGGGACGCTATAGATGCGGAGCCTCTGTTACCCAGCGAGGAGCCGCGTCGCTCATNAGCTGGAGAAGGCACGGGGAAGGGTACGTTTCTCCTCTCTTCTCCCGGGATCCGTGTCTTAAAGGGACAACACACGCTGCTGCATTTCGAGGTTGGCAACTAACACCTCCCAGTGGGACGCTATAGATGCGGAGCCTCTGTTACCCAGCGAGGAGCCGCGTCGCTCATTCCCTGTTTGCTCTGCCTGCAGAGCACAGATACAAGCATGGGCGTGTGTGTGTGTGTGTGTGTGTGTGCATGTATGGTGGTGGTGTTCAGTCAATCAGTCACGTCTGACTCTTGCACCCCCCTGGACTGCAGCACACCAGGCTTCCCTGACCTTCACCATCTCCCAGAGTTTGCTCAAACTCAGGTGCACTGAGTCGGTGATGCCGTCCAACTTTCAGTACATGGAGTAGTGCAGGGAAAGTCACTCAGTGGTGTCTGACTCCTTGCAACCCTATGGACTGTAGCCCCCCAGGCTCCTGTGTCCATGGGATTCTCCAGGCAAAAATAATGCGGTGGGCAGCCATTCTGTTCTCCAGGGGATCTTCCCGATCCAGGGATGGAACTCAGGTCTTCCTGCATTGCAGGAAGATTCTTTACCAACTGAGCCACCACGTTGTCAGCTATTTAAAGGCAACCGATACGTCTGACACGGTCCATTCATTGACTCAGGAAGCACTGACTTAACATGTGCACTCTCCAGCTCCGGGAAAATGAGCCCAGGGACGCTTGCATCTCTGTTCTCCCCCTTTGACTTCAGTGTGTGGATCGCAGTGCAGGCCCAGCGTGTTCAGGGGTTTCACAAGCACCTGGGGCTCTTTTCTAGGAGGACGTAGTGGGGACAGTGACAGAGACGCGTCACCAGGATGGAGAGGAGCCTTGAAACCACTGGCAGGCCTGAAGACCCTTCCTGGCGCAGGCTTCCTGTGAAGGCTGGGGCGCTGTCTGACCCAGTGTCTGGGGAGCCAGGCCCCCCAGGGACCGGCTGAGCCCTCCCCCCAAAGTTGGTGTCACCTGAGAAGGGTCGGAGGCCTGAGCCGACAAAGCTGGTGGGCAGCCTGGGCCACGAGGGACACGGGGACGCGAGCTCTGCTCACTGTTCGTCCATCATCAGCCCCAACAGCGAGCACGAAGCGCTTCAAACAAGGCTGGCGTTGCGAGCGGGCCGTCGGCCTCTGGAAGCAAAGGGGTGTCTCTCCATTTCCACCTTCTTCTCGCTCAGACCCCTCCAGCCGCTGACACACGCCGCTGGGCCCGAGGGAGGGTGGGGCAGGTTGGGGATGAATTTCTAAGGGGTCTGCCCTGTCAGATGAGCCAGGGGACGCCCCCCCCCAGGCGGCTCGGGAGACCGGAGAGGAGGCCCGCGCTCCTTCCTGGGTGGGAGCACTCATGAAGGCTGTGAGAATCGCGAGTGCCTCGCCAGATCTTGGTGCTCCCTGCACCAACGCTAGCCCTGGAGCACCCGAACCGGAAGTCTGGTCTGTGCTTCAGGAAGCTTGCTACCTGAGCAGACAAAGTGCAAACACTAAGGTACTGACTGAGTATACTCTGGATGATCAAGACTCCAGTAAAGTTACCCAGGAGAGTCCTGCCTATCGAAAAGCAACCGACATCGCTCTTCCTGTCAGACACGCGGTGACAGTCAGGATTCTCCAGAAAAGCAGAGTCAGCAGGCTGGAGGGAGGGAGACTTGATGTAGGGGTCGACTCACTTGATGTGGGAGCTGATGCGGTGACGTCCACGGGGCTGATTGGAGCTGACTGGAGCCGCGTCCAGGGCTGGCCCTGCCCCTGGAGAAGAGGCTCTTCTGCTTCCTTGGGAGCCCTGGTCTGTTCTCATCTTCAGCAGATTGGGTGCAGCCCCCCACACTGTGGAGGGTCATCTGTTTACTACAGGATGTGGGCCATCTACGCAAACCGTCGCAGAGACGTCTAGACCGACTGTCCGGACCTCGGCCTTGCCCAGGTGGCTCGCAAGCTGACCCTCCTGACCTACTCGCGGGGTCAGCTCTTGCCCGGGTGGCTCGCAAGCTGACCCTCCTGACCTACTCCCGGGGTCAGCTCGGGCGCGTGGGCTCCGCTGGCAGCACAGGTCACGGAGGGAGCTCGCGTCCGAGCGTGTGATCCCGCAGAGCGCAGGCGTGTAGCACCCGTGTCTTTTCCTACTTCGTCCTCCCGACAAGCCTCAGAGGAAGACTCTGTTTTTCTCGCCACTTCCCAGAGGTCGCTGAGCGACCAGGGCCGTGATGGTGAGGGAGATCACTGAGCCGGAGACGCGTCTGCCTCCCGGGGGCATCCTTGGCCGCCAGGACGTGACGAGGGGGCCGCGGGCAGCGGCAGCTCGGGATGGAGGCGCCAAGGACGCTTTCCGCTCCGCGATCCCTGCTTGCACATCGGCTCCGTCCCGAGCAGCGGGCTGGGTCTTCTCACCAGGGCGTCTGAGGGGCCTTTTCCGACTGCTCCGGGTGTCGGGACGGCTCGGCTGGTTCTGTCCATCTGCCCCAAGGCCCTGCGGTCCTGACCCCTCACGCCGCGCCCACTGATCTGAGGGTGGGACCTCCCATCCCAGGTGGGAGGACAGAGGCGACCAGGCCCTGGTCCCCCGCCCGCCGTAGCTGTGTGCTCCTCACACGTGGCTGGTGTTCTGGACTCAGCTCCCTGCCCCGCCTCACACGTGCCCGGGACCACAGAGTTAGCAGCCAGCCCAGGGCTCCCAGAGGACGCCGAGCACACGCGTCTTCATCAGGAGGGAAGTCCCTGTGTTCAGAGGGGGACAGAGGCGCGGCCTGGGGCTCGAGGTGGCTGAGGGCTGAGCGCTTCTGCTCCTTCTTAGACACAGCCCCGCCCAGGCAAGGAAATGCCTGCAAGCACCCAGGGGGCGGGTGAGAAAATGCGGTGCGCTTTGAGATCCGTCACCGGGAGCCACGCCCCCTTCTCTGGCAGGGCTCCAGGGCCAAGCAGCAGGGAGGTGAGGGGCCCACGGCAACGTCCAGGAGTTGGTCCCCCAAGCTGGGCGCTCTGCTGAACACAGGGCTCAAAACTTGGGTTTACACTTTCAAATATGTCTATATTGTTACCTTTCATTTTTTCTTATAATTCACTCGGTTGCGCTGTGATGAATTGTGAATTAAAATATATGCAGCTTTAAATCTGGGCCCTGCCCTGAGGTCCTGATACACCCAGGCGCCGGCTCGGGCAGGCACGGTGTCTGCCAGGGTGGAGTGCCTTCCCCATGCGGACTCCATTCCAGATCCTGGGGGGTCCCTAGCATGGCAGAGGAAGTTCCAGGGGTGGAGTGAGTCGGGGCGGCCGGCTCCAGCCCCCTGAGACCCGATGCAGCCCTTGGGAAGGTCTTTTAACCTCCCCAGGCCTCAGCTCAGAGAAGGCAATGGCACCCCACTCCGGTACTTTTGCCTGGAAAATCCCATGGATGGAGGAGCCTGGTAGGCTGCAGTCCATGGGGTCGCGAAGAGTCGGACACGACTGAGCGACTTCACTTTCACTTTTCACTTTCATGCATTGGAGAAGGAAATGGCAACCCACTCCAGTGTTCTTGCCTGGAGAATCCCAGGGACGGGGGAGCCTGGTGGGCTGCCGTCTGTGGGGTCACACAGAGTCGGACACAACTGAAGTGACTTAGGAGCAGCAGCAGCAGGCCTCAGCTTCCCCATTTGGAAAGTGAAGGGACTCCACTAAAAATGTTTCTCTCTTGGGCTCTAAAGCGTGCGTGGTTCGAGTAGAGAGGCTAGAGGGATTTGTTAGGGGAAAGTTCCCGTTTCTCAGGTGCCTCGAAGTGCCAGGAGCCTCCAGTGNAAGTGCCTGGTGGCTCAGGTGGGAAAGAATCTGCCTACAACGCAGGAGACCTAGGTTCGATCCCTGGGTGGGAAGACCCCCTTGGAGAGTAAATGGTAGCTCACTCCAGTATTCTTGCCTGGAGAATTCTATGTACAGAGGAACATGACCTACTACAGTCCATGGGGTCACAAAGAGTCGGACATAACTGAGCGACCAACACTTTCAATGTGGGCCAGCCACAGTTTTAGTACCCAGGGATATAGCAAAGAACAAATCAGAAACAAATCCCTTACTGAATTTACAGTGGCAGAGGGTTGAGGGTGGGAACCAGCCTGACAAAGACAAGATACATAAAAATATAAAATACTGTTATATGGAGCCAAAAATAATGCAAGGTGTGTGTGGGCGCTTGTGGGGTGGGGCGTTCAGATTAGAAGATCAGGTCCATGCTGCTTACAGATCAACTGATTAGGAGTGACCTTTGCTAGGACAGGTACCTTCTGCAAGAAGTGAATACAGGTTAGGCTTAATCGAGGACTCCAGGCAGATGAAAACTCACGATGTGGAGAAAAAGCCAAGGTACCCTCTTTTCTCGGTGCTATCTCATAATGTTATCTTAAAAGATCTTCAAACTGAGAAATATGTAAATTGTATTCTTTTTTTTTTTTTTGCTAACAGCTTGAAAAAGTCACTGGTGTCTGCTTAATTTTAAATAAGCAGAACTTGTTCCTTGACTACTGTCTGGCCTCTGTTTCTGCTTCATACTTTTACAATTAATTGGATTTATCTGACCCTGTGTTGGGAAACTAAACATTTGTTATTCCAACTAACAGCCACAAGTAGCTCCACATCACTGACGTCATGAACGCACTGTTTTCTGTTTCTGAAATGGACTGTGAACACCCCTGGCATCTCAGAGCTTCTTACTTCTGCTTTCCTGGGTCAAAACTAATTAGGGTCTTTACCTAATTAGCTACTAATGTGAGTACTCTCCCTCCATACTCACACTCTCTCTGAAGTGGCTTATTCTTTTGACACCTTGCTTCTTCACTTGCTGGGAACATATCTGGCATGTGTTTAAGATCAATTTTTCTAATACATTTTGTTTTTAGTAAAGGATGACCTTCCTCTAGTGATAGGACTATATCTGCCATATCTTTATTAGCCTGGAGAGCTGGAAAAAGAATCTGATAAGTAAAATGTAAATATTTCACACGTAGAAGATACAAATTCACTGAAAAAGGGAAAGTGTCCCAGTGCCAACTATACTTGGGCCACAAAGCCATGAGTTATCTATGGTTCTTATAACTTTAGGAATGTAAAACCAGTTGTCTATCAGAGGAGACCCTTTTCAGGAATCTGCCCCTCTGTACTATTTTGCAGCAGTTTCAAGAGATTTATTACTTACAGTCTTGAATCTTGGAGTAAAATCCCCTGGATTAGCCACTTCTAATCATATACAGTCTGGCTGCTTGCCCTGCACTAGGCTTCTGAATACCAGAATCCTTCAATTCAGTGTCCTTTGCTTCCAAATTTTTATCTCCTTTCATCTGCTCATTCATTCATTCATTCTAAAGATAATTGTGTGTGTCTATCAGGTGCCAGGCATGGGGATGCTGCAGTGAACCCAGCCGACTGTCACCATGGTATGTCCAGTGTGGTGGATGCTCCAACTGTCCTTCTTCAAACCAGCCCTAGACTTAAAAAAATAATAATTTAAAAAATTATTTTTTAATCATTTAAAATAACGTTTATTTTTGGCTGCACTGGGTCTTCACATGAACTTTCTCTAGTTGCAGCAAGTGGGGGCTACTGTTTGCTGAGGTGGGCAGGAGGGCTTCTCACTGTGATGGCTTTTCTCGTTTCAGAGCATGGACTCTAGGTACCCGGGCTCAGTACTTGTGGTACACCAGCCCAGTTGCCCTGCAGCAGGCATCTTCTGGAGCAGGGATCAAACCCGTGTCCCCTGCATTGGCAGGCGGATTCTGAACCACTGGACCACCAGGGAAGTCCAAAACATTTTTAATTTAATTTAAAAAAGAGAGAGAGAAAACAAAACAGGGAGTTCCCTGGTGGTCTAGTGGTTAGGATTTGATGATTTCATCATAGAGGCCCAGGATGAGTCCCTGGTTGGGGAACTGAGATGCCACAAGCTGAGAGGCACAGCAAGAACAAAACCAAACCAAAGCAACAACAAAAACTCCCCAGTCCCTCTCCTGCTGGTCCTTGGAGAGACCAGTGCCAGGTTCTCCCAGAACCCACTCTCCACAGGCAGTGCTGAGCTCCTGGTTCCCTGTCCTATTCTCCCCTCCCACAGTCATGGCTGCTTCCCCAGGCTAGTAAGGTGAGCGAGGCCTGGAATGAGGAGCCGGAACCCACTCCATCCCACCCCCACCTCCACTCCCTTTTTCAAAAGAAAGAAGCAGCAGGAGAGTCGGAGAGGGCTCCATTTTATTATAGAAAATAAAAACAAAAACAAAAACCCAGGCAACTGAGAAGGAAGGAGACACGGGGGGAAGAGAGTTGAGGTCCCTCATGACTCACCCCACACCCTCCTCGCAATTCATTTTGATTGTGAACCACCAGGAGGAACAGAATTAAATAACTAGAGGGGGATACAGAGTTAAGATTCCCAGCCTTCCCTCTTTGGGGAAAGTGAGACACGGGAATACTGAGCGAAAGTGGAGGAAGCCATACCCCGGGTCCCCCCAATGCGGGGACTTCAGGGGACAGGGAAGAGGATTTTACATGGACACGCAAGTAGACGTGGCTTATAAACCCAGGACTTTGGCAGGTGGGGCTGGGGATGGTGGGGGTGGGGGGCTGTAAACCAGGCTGTAGTCAAGAGAAGCAGCAGGAGCTGTAAACAAAGGGGCAGGGACCTAGGGAACAGGAGGGAGAGGTGCTGGAAATGCAGTGGGGGCTGGGTCTCCCGGGGAGACGGGGGAGCCTCCAGGGGGTGGGANGGGGGTGGGGGGCTGTAAACCAGGCTGTAGTCAAGAGAAGCAGCAGGAGCTGTAAACAAAGGGGCAGGGACCTAGGGAACAGGAGGGAGAGGTGCTGGAAATGCAGTGGGGGCTGGGTCTCCCGGGGAGACGGGGGAGCCTCCAGGGGGTGGGAGGGAGTGGAGGAGAGTGTACTCTGCCCTGGAGATGGCAAGGGTGCTCCATCTCTATCCCCACCCTGTGAGCTCTGTGCTCCTCCCCAGGACTGGATGGGGGTCTAGGATCACCTAGGAGGCACCAGCGTGTCTGAGGAGGGTGGAAACTGAGTGGTTGCCTCTGCCCCCAGAAACAGGAAGAGGAAAGCAAGGTGAAAGATGCTGGTTGCCCTTCCCTGCCAGGCTCATGTTGAAGGTCTGTCTATCTGCTCTGAACCTTCTGGGCTCCAGAATCTTCAGTTCCAGGAAGGAGGGAGGTATATCTCCGTGTTGGAAGAGGGTCACCTCCGGCAAGACTCATCTGTGTGAGAGGAGGCAGCAAGGATAGAGGATGAGAGAGGGTCTCCGCCTCCCACCTCCCCACCCACTCCCCACACTGAAGGCCAGCTGGCATGCAGAAAATCTTCTAGCATCTCCCACATCCTGAGTGCCTCTTGCTACTACTCGTAACAGCAGGATCACTCACTTCATTTAGCCTGGATTCTCTGCCAGCCATTCTCATAACTTGTTTAATCTTGCAATAACCCCAGGAGAGGTTAAGTTATTCAATGTCCAGCCATAGTTCCTAAGTGCTTCCCCAAAAGTTCTTAACCCTCTCAACAATTCCAAGAGGTGGTTATTATTAACTTCATTTCAAAAACAATAAACTGAGGGAGAGGTCAGGCAGTTACCTTGAGGTAACACCACAAAGTAAGAGACAAGATGGAATTCAAACTCAGGCCTGTCTGATCCAAACCCTGTGTTAACTACACTGTAGCGCTCAGAAAGAGTCCTGGTTTAGAAATGTGGAGATCTTATGTGCCCTTCGCTTCTCAGGACCTCAGTTTTCCCATCTGTTAAAAGGAACTGTGAAAGAGGAGAGTGAAAAAGTTGGCTTAAAGTTCAACATTCAGAAAATTAAGATCATGGCACCTGGTCCCATCAGTTCATGGCAAATAGATAGGGAAACAGTGGAAACAGTGACAGACTTTTTTGGAGTTCCAAAATCACTGCAGATGGTGACTGCAGCCATGAAATTAAAAGAAGCTTGCTCCTTGGAAGAAAAGCTATGACCAACTTAGACAGCATATTAAAAAGCAGAGACATTACTTTGCCAACAACGGTCCGTCTAGTCAAGGCTATGGTTTTTCCAGTAGTCATGTATGGATGTGAGAGTTGGACTATAAAGAAAGCTGAGCACCGAAGAATTGATGCTTTTGAACTATGGTGTTGGAGAAAACTCTTGAGAGTCCCTTTGACTGCAAGAAGATCCAACCTGTCCATCCTAACGGAATCAGTCCTGAATATTCATTGGAAGGACTGATGTTGAAGCTGAAACTCCAATACTCTGGCCACCTGATGTGAAGAACTGACTCATTTGAAAAGACTCTGATGCTGGGAAAGATTGAAGGTGGGAGGAAAAGGGGACGACAGAAGATGAGATGGCTAGATGGCATCACTGACTCAGTGGACATGAGTTTGAGTAAACTCAGAGAGTTGGTGATGGACTGGAAGGCCAGTCCATGGGATCGCAAAGAGTCGGACACGACTGAGAGACTGAACGGAACTGAACTAAAGGAGCTGCTGGGCTAGAGTCCCCGCCAAGCTCCTTCCAAGCGCCAACATTAAATCCCCCTTCCTCCTGAACCGCAGTGCCCACTCTGACCAGCAGGCGGCGCCAACGGGCCGGCGAAGTCTGCGCTCACCCACTATCAGGGCCTTGGTGCGCAGCCCGCCCTGAAGCTCTGGCTGCAGCAACAGAAGTTCCTCCTCCTCCTCTTCGTCGTCGGCTTGGGCCGCTGGGGGACTGGGGGCGCTGGGGGCCTCCGGCTCCGGGCCCAGCTCTTCTAGCACCGAACTCTCCGAGGGATACTGATACGTGGTCTCCAGGGCTGTCTCGCTGAAGGAGATCTTGAGCTGAGGGTGGGAGAGAAAGCAGGGAGAAGGCGAGGTCAGACTGCAGGGTAACAGGTGCAGGACCACGGGGAGTGGGGACTGGGTTTGGGCACGACTCGCTGACTTTGCCGCCCCAGCCACTCTGGAAGCCAGTTTTCCTTTCGGTACTCGCTACTCGCTGGCCAATCCCAGATTTCCCCTCTTCAATCACGTCGTTTGAAAAACATTGACTTTGGCCTGAGCTTCAGCAGGGGCCTGGGTAGCAGGAGTGAGGAACCCAGGATCAAGGTTTCTGCTTTTAGAGTGTGGGAGGTGGAAAGGTAAAGAGAAATTAAAAACCTGGATATAAGTCCTGTGATCAGGACTGGGTCTTTGGGCACCCTGGGAGCAATCAGGGGGGCTCCCCAGGGGAGGTGAGAGCTGAGTTTCCTGGGCAGGAAGGAGCTGGCTGGGAGGGAGTCACAGGCAAAAGCCAAGACAGGCACATTGGTTTCCAGAGCCTTGGTCCCTTGCTGTTCGGGGGGAGAACCCAGGACCCTGAACACCAGCCCCTCCCACCTCACACACTCCTCTCCGGCAGCTGAAGTGAGGCCCCAGGAAAGGGTCTTGGCTCTGACAGGGGAGCAGAGACCAACAGGAAAGCCAGAGGAAGGGAGACCATCCCCCAAAACCCATTGAGACGATAAGCCCAAGTCCCTGAAAGTGGTAGCTGCGGGGGAGGTGACAGGGCAGAGAGGAAAGTCCAGGCAAACACAGGACGGGGGTGGAGACTGCACCAGAAGGGACGTGCGGTGACAGAGACAGGCGGCCAGAAGGAATCTGGAGGGGCTAGAAAACCCTCAGAAACATACTGGCACAAGAGCCAGCAAGCCCCAGCTGTTCTCACCACCTTTTTACCCTTCCCCTCTGCCCTTCTAAGAAGCTCACGGGGAAGGGGCAGGGTGGGATTAACTCTGGGAGCCAAAGCGATTAAGGAGACAAACAGGAGGATTCCATGTGAACTGCTTGGAAAGGTCCAGAGGATCTCCTTGGGCCTTCTCTAGCATCCGTTGGGGAACCTGGGGGTTGGGGGCCCTGCATCCCCGAGTCTCTGCATGAACTGGCGTATGAGAAGAGAGTAACCAGGATGGTGGCTGGACAGGTGGTTGCTAACACCTGGGTCCCCATGGGAAGCGAGAACTCAGAGACACGTACGTGTGTGTGTGTGTGTGTGTGTGTGTGTGTGTGNCCTTTCCCTAGCCGGCGATCTCCGCGTCACAGAAGGGAGTGTTAGAATCCCGAGTGAGGGATGAAAAGGGCAGAGATTGTGCAGTCACTCACGTGGGTTGAATTGCAGCTAGGTTAGTTCTCTCATCCAAAATGAAGACTATTTCCCTCTTGCAGGGTTCTTGCAGAAACAGCATTATGAACCAACCCCCTTTCCTTTTAACAGCTTTGACTTGAAAACAGCCAGAGGCAGAGGTTACAAAGCCTCAGTTAACACGTTAGTAATGAGCGGTGAGAGAACGGAAGACTGTTGACCTAGGCTGAGAACCCAAAGCTCTGAATCACCTATTGCAGCTTGTTAGGTGAAAAAGAGTGACTATTTTACCACAAATTAATGCTTATTCTGTAATGTATTATAAAGTTGCCTCTCCACTTGCTAAGGGCAGAGAACTTGTCTGTAACATTGAAAGACTGGGTCTAATAATGCCAAAGTTGGCTGTTTTGTAACCATGAGTGTAACAATGTTAAAATATTTGTGATAGAAAACTTTGTTATAGTTGTAAATTTTGTAGTAGGCTAAACTTGTGATAATTAACTATAATTTTAGTCTGAAACCTCATTAGTTTGACTCCACTTACTAGTCAGAAAGCACTAAGATCTTTTGTCCAAAATATTTTCCTACAGATCTATTTGTAATACCTACAAACGAACATTCACATCTAAAAATCAAAATAAAAGCAAGGTTTTTCTCCACTAAATATGTAGCTAAGGACCTAGGCATAAGCTAGTAAGGACCTTAGAGATCATTAAGCTAATTCTTTCAGATGACAGATGAAACATAGGCCTAAAGAGATAAAGAAAATTTCCTAAGATAAGGAACTGCTAGTCCTATGGGCTCAGGGATGACAAAATTGCCAAACAGCATGCCACAGGCTCTACATTCCTTTCCCCTCCCAAACTCAGTACTCCCATTCTCCTCTGAATCAAAGCTATTGTGAACTGTGCTACCAGACAGCACAGTTTCCCTCCTGATTCACTCTCCACCCTGCTTTCTGCCTCAGGAAGCTATCCTGAATGTACCTCATCAAAGAACATCACAGCTTTAGAGGGAAGCCTCTCTTATATAACTGTGCCATCCCTGCAAACCTTTTGGGTTCACAGGTGGTCACAACTGACCTTTGGGTCCTAGGATACTGCAATATTCTTTGTGATTGCTCTACACTCTGCCTCCTAATTTTCACTTCATTAAATTCTCTCCAAATTATCTTAATTTGACTTGCCATCGTTTGCTGTTACGCTCCTGATGGATTGACATTACATGATGTACTATGTATGAGCTGTAGGATTCACTGGCAGTGTAAGAAAAGATCTCTAGAAATTTGAACTGGGGCACTTAAACGTTATCAGTCATAAGTGGATGTGCACATGAGTGGTAAGTGGGGCTATAGAGGCAGCAGGTGCTGTAAGAAATGCAGAACCTCAAGGACTCAGGCAGCATCAGACAGTACAAGCCCTTGGGTAGGGCAAGGGGCCTAATATTTCTCTAGGTCCTACTGTGGGCCACACCCACAATGGCTGTGCTTATATATTGTGGGTATGGTTCTTTAATTTTTATTTGGTCAGCAGCATGTGGGATCTTAGTTCCCCGACCAGGGGTCGAATCCATGCCCCCTGCATTGAGAACACAGGGTCTTAACCATTGGACCACCAGGGAAGTCGTAAGATTGGGTATATTTAAAAGTTAGCACACTGTTTGGCAAAGCTAATGCTATTTCTACTACACCAAAGTTTTCCAAACTTAAGTATAACTTAACCTGCAGAAAAGTGCACAAAACCAATCTATTTTTTTTANGCATTGAGAACACAGGGTCTTAACCATTGGACCACCAGGGAAGTCGTAAGATTGGGTATATTTAAAAGTTAGCACACTGTTTGGCAAAGCTAATGCTATTTCTACTACACCAAAGTTTTCCAAACTTAAGTATAACTTAACCTGCAGAAAAGTGCACAAAACCAATCTATTTTTTTTAATGGAAGTGAAATTCACATAACAATCATTTTAAAGAGAGCAGTCCAGTAGCATTTAGTACATTCATAATGTATGCAACCACCACCTCTATCTAGTTCGAAAGCATTTTCTTTTCACCCCAAAATAAAACCGTGAACCTGTTAAGCAATTACTCCCCATCTTCTCTCCCCAAAAGCCCTTGACAAGCACTGCCTACTGTCTCTATGGACTTACCTATTCTGTGTATTTCCAACAGGTGGAATCATACAATGTGACTTTTTGTGTCTGACTTCTTTAACTTAGCATGCTTTTGAGGTTCATCCTCAAAAGACTGTAGCACAATTAGTAACTCATCTCCTTTTATGACTGAATATACTACTCCATTGTATGGATATGCCACAATTCGTTTATCCATTCATCTGCTGACGAACATTTGTGCTTTCATCTTTCGGCTCTTGCTAAAGTGTTGATATGAACATTTGTGCAGAAGTATTGGTTTGAACATCTGTTTTAATTCTTTTGGCTGTATATCTATGAGGAGAATTGCTGGATCATATGGTAATTCTATATTTAACTTTTGAGAAACTGTCAAACTGTTTACCACAGTGGATGAATCATTTTACATTCCCATGAGCAATGTATATGGGTTCTAATTTCCTCAAACCCTTATAATCAACCCATTTTTAAGATTTACAAAATAAAACTGCACTACACCATAAGGCACAGAGTGAATATTTATTTATCACAGACATTAAGCCTAGGTTTTAAATTTATAAATACTAGAAAAGCAAGCCAAAAAAAAGAAAAATTGCAGAGATTAGCTCAATGTCAAAGCTAAAGGATGCTTCTAACAAGATGGGGTAAGGAGAAAGGAAAATATTTTAGGAGTGTTCCATAACTCCACCCTCAAACTTACGCACTCCAAGCATCTTTTCAAGTTCCTGATGCTAAAATTGTTTTCACTATGTTCTACAGGATGAGTAAGTATCCCAGAAAGAAACGAGGAGAAAAAAATGGCTTCCAAACAGGAGGCAAGACACTGTGTGTGCCACAAAGCAATCGGTATAGAAGGCCAGACAAACATGAGTGGCGACAAGATATCCGACCCTGGGACTGGCCAACTTTAAGTGGCCATTTAAGAAAATCCATGGCTCCCAGTCTCCCTATCTTTGTTTACCAAAAAGCCTGTTTTGGCCCCACCCATGTTCCAAGACAAATCAGATCAGATACCCCAATCTTTTATAAAGCCCTAAGTTCTTTCTTCTGAATATTTCTAACATTTTCTGTATTGGTCTGGGAGGGAAAAGGGTACCAGGGTGGGGTTTTCAGGTGGATGACATTTCCTCAGTGGAGAAAGCAAAGGCCTCTGGCTTGACTTCCTGCTTCAGTACTCCGGTCAGCAGGAATTCGGGTGAGAGGATAGGCAGCCCAACCCGACACGGAACAGCACATCGAGGGAAGTCCTGGGAACATGTGATCACAACCCTCTGAGGCTGGAGAAAAACAAAGAGCGAAAAGAGAAAGTCGGGGTGAAAAAGAATCCAAGAAATTGCTTAAGGACTCATTGATCACTCTAAGCATCACTACAACAGTACCTCCTGAAGGGAAGTCACATGGCATACACTGTCTATGCACAACTCTTGCCAGAAAGTTGAACCTGAATTTGTTCAAGCTTTTTAAGTAAACTATGATTTACAGGAAATACAGAAGATTGAAAAACAAGGTAAATGATATAACGAGAGCAAACAGAAAAATCCAGACCATGGGACATTCTAAAGGAAAACTGACCTAGTTTCTGCTAGAAGTCAGTGGCAGAAAAAAGGCTGGGTGGGTTGGGGTGGATGCTCTAGACTAAAAGTGAATTAAGAGATACAGCAATTGTGGCAATACATGGACTTTGCTTGAATCCTTACTTGAACTGTAAAAAGACACTTTCAGATGACTGGAGAAATTTGATTAATGGACTATGACAAAGTGACAGGAAACAATTTTGTTATTGACTAATAGAGACATGGGATTATACAGAAGTGTGCATATTTCTTACAAATGTATATTTTAAATATGTAGGAAAAATAATAATGATGTTTACAGATTCCCTTAACCTCAGTGAACAAAATGAAAGAAAAAGAAAAAAGGGAACGACAGAGCAAATGCAGCAACATCTAAATTAGTCTGTTGAATCTGAGTAACTGGTATACAGAGGTTCGCGGCGTTGTTCCCTTTGTGTACATTTGAAAAGACTGTAAATATAGAAAAAATAAGTCCATCTGGTATCAGCAGACCTCTTCCCTCTTCTCCACGGGTTTCTGTGCCACAGGACTTCCCCAGCCTCCCACTGCTCCGTGCTGCCAGCTGCACCTCCACTTCTCCTCTCACCTGTGCCCATTCCAGCCACCTCTCCAGACCCTCAGCACACCACCCCTACCTTGTAGGACCGGGGCATGCTGGGCAGGATGGCGCCTCCACAGCAGTTGATGATTTCTCCCATCTGAGGTGGCGGTGGCTGGACTCCGGGGGTCACATGAATCTCATAGCCCTAGGAGGGAGGAAACAGTGGAGACAGCAGATGCTCTGAGAGGCCGTGGACGGCTGGGAAATGGCTGAACCAGGGGTCGGAAGACAGCCTCACCTCCAGCAGCCTTCGCTCCTGAGCTCGGCTCAGGGCCTCCCGAAGGCTAAAGCCGAAATTCTTCTCCTGCTCAGGATCAGTCACCAAATATTCGTCTGGGGGCAAGAAGCAGCCTGCCTTGCGGGACTAAGGAGAGTAACAGTCAGCACCAAAACTCAGCCCAGCCCTCCACCCAGCTCTTCTGTCTGGAGTTTACAGTAGGGAGCTCACGGAATGAAGCCTTCTGCTTCACTAACCTCATCTTCCTGTAGCCACGCTCCTCCCACCACTTCTTAGAGCCTCACCTGAACAGCCTTCTCCCGTCACTGTCTCTGCGGGTCTGTCACCATCTCCTGGCTTCTCACCTCATGCAGCCAGGCCAGGGAGAGGATGGGGATGCCCCGGCCCAGGGCACACAAAAACTTGACTGTCCGGCGGATCCGATCAGTCACCAGGTGAGAAGCCTCGGCCACTGAGCTGGCCAAAGTCCCTCCCAGGGCCAGCACTGTCCTCTCTCCGCGAGCATCCACCACACCGGTGAAGAGTACCTGTGAAGAGGGTTAGCCTGAGCTGGTACAGCAACCAGCCTCTCCCTCAAATCCCCTGGGTCTCCTTCCGTCCTCCCACATCTCCATCTCCCATGAGGCCCCATGGCCCTTCTCCCCTACTTTGGGGGCCGTGGACTCCTGGATCAGTTTGGTCCGTCGCAGGCTGCGGCTTGGTCTTCCCTGGGACTCCTCCTCTGTCTGCTCTCTCTTTCTCTTGCCTGGACCTGGAATCACTACATCCTGGAGGATTGAGAGAGAACTTGGTGGAAGTTTCCGAGCCCCCAGGCCCTTTCCTAACTTCGTGGCCCCAAGCCCTCTTCTCACCTCTTCCTTCCTCAGCCTTGCTACTGGATTTTCTTCTTCTTCCTTAAGGGACGCTGCCTTCTGAGGGATTCTCCCTCTGTGGAGCCGTTTTTGAAGTGGAGGCGAATATGCAGCAGCTGAAGGCCTCTTGCGGTTTTGAGAGGCCCTAGGCTGGGGCTCTGGGGTGAAGCCTGATCCATCTGCTGCCTCCTCCTTTGGCACCTGGGGAGTGTGAGGTGGTGCCTCGGGGAGCTGGGCAAAGGCAGGCTCAGGAATGGTGCTAAGGGGCTTGGCTGCTTTCACTGCCCCATGTCTTTGGTTCCTTGAGGAGCGGGAATTAGGTTCAGGGCGTACGGTGCAGGGCTCATGAACATGAGCTGTGGGAGACCCATGTTTCCTAGTGGCCCTCAGCCTCCTGCTGCAGTTGACTTCAGGGATGGGGTCAGGGGGAAGAGGCTGTTCTGATGGGACTGGAGACT
The DNA here is from genome assembly GCA_006410615.1 of Neotragus moschatus. NCBI lineage: Eukaryota > Metazoa > Chordata > Mammalia > Artiodactyla > Bovidae > Neotragus > Neotragus moschatus. Next base: position 203,449 of record SJYA01002764.1, read on the forward strand.
GGAATTCAGGGGTAGTAGGAACCAGCACAGCACCTGCTGTAGAAGCCCTTCCTGTCCTGCTTGGACCACCCTGAGCTATGACCTTGGGAGTGATAGGCTGGTCTGTGGGGGAGGAAGGTTTGAGGTCAGGGGCTGTGGGTTCGGTTGGCTGGGATGTCTTGACAGAGGACCTATGTGTTTGGCTCTCAGTGGCCTGAGATGTGGGTTCAGGAGCGACAGACTGGTCTTTAGAAATGGAAGGCTGAGGCTCAGGGACTGTGGGGACAACTGGTTCTGGGGTCTTGACAGAAGACCTATGTCTTCTACACTGAGTGGCCAAAGGACCAACAGCCTGGTCTGCAGGGGCAGAAGGCTGGAGCTCAGCGGCTGTGGCAACAACTGGTTCAGGAGTCTTGGCGGACGACCTACGTGTCCTGCCTCGAGGGGCCTGAGATGTGCGTTTGGGGGTGACAGGCTGGTCTGTGGAGGTGGAAGGCTGGAGCTCAGGTGTTGTGGTGGTAACTGGATCAGGGGTTTTGACAGAGGACCTCTGTGCCCGGCCCCTAGTAGCCCTAGATATGAGCTCAGGAGTGACAGGCTGGTCTGTGAGGGCAGAAGGCTGGAGCTCAGAGGCTGTGGAGACAACTGGTTCAGGAGTCTTGGTGGAAGACCTAGGTGTCCTGCCCCGAGGGGCCCGAGATGTGGGTTTGGGGGTGACAGGCTGGTCTGTGGAAGTGGAAGGCTGGGGCTCGGGCGTTGTGGACAAATCTGGTTTGGAAGTCTTGATAGAAGACCTCTGTGTCCTGCCCCGAGTGGCTCTAGATGTGAGCTCAGGAGCAACCGGCTGGTCTTTAGGGGCAGCAAGCTGGAGCTCAGAGGCTGTGGGGACAGCTGGTTCAGGAGTCTTGGCAGAAGACCTAGGTGTCCTGCCCCGAGGGGTCCGAGATGTGGGTTTGGCTGTGACAGGCTGGTCTGTGGAAGTGGAAGGCTTGGGCTTGGGTGCTGTGGGGTTATCTGGTTTGGGAGTCTTGACAGAAGACCTCTGTGCCCTGCCCCGAGTGGCCTTAGCTGTGAGCTCAGGGGCAACAGGCTGGTCTGTGGGGACATTGGGCTCAGGGGTTTTGACAGAAGACCTCTGTGCCCTGCCCCGAGAGGCCCGAAGTGTAGGCTTAGGGGTGACAGGCTGGTCTGTGGAGGTGGATGGCTGCAGTGCAAGGGCTGTGGGGACAACTGATGAGGCAGTTACATCAAAGGAACTATGTGTTCTGCTCCGAGAGACCCCAGATGTTGGTTCAAGGGCAATAGGCTGGCCTGTGGGGGTGGTAGGGTGGGGCTCACGGGGTAGAGAAGAAACTGGAGAGGACCCCTGGGGCCTGACGTTGGGTTCTGGGTAGACAGAGTTCAGCTCTGAGGAGAAGGGAGTCTCTGGAGCTTCCTGACTCTCATTTTGTCTGGTCCTGGGAATAGGTAGTTCTAAAGGAGCTGGAGAGAGAAAAAGGAGGGACTGAGGTGCGGGATGTTTTTGGATCTGAGAGATGAGGGAGTTTGGGAGTGCGGCTGAGGCTTCAGGCGCTGCAGGAGGCAGACAAGCATCTGGGGATTTCTGATCACCCTGGGGAGAAAGAGAAGCCAGTGAAGAAAAGGCAGAGAGAAGGGAGAGAGGACTTGGATATTGTTCTCAATACTTGTTTAGACAGTGTGCTCATGGCACTTCTCTTTCTGTTGTTCCATTAGACTGGAATTAGACTTTTATTAGTTCCATTAGAACTGGAATTTCCTCTTTCCCAAAGACCTCGCCCCAAAAGGCCATATATGGACAATAGTAATGAAGAGGATGGTTGGGAGAAAGAAGGGAGGGAAGGGACATGAAAAAAGGAATGTTCTGAGACAGGCAGGAAGACAGAACTTGGGAAATAGATATGGAAAATAACAGGTGTCAAGGTAAACAGACAGAAGCTAACTAAGGAGCAGTGAAAATGGAAGAAAAGGAAAGTAGATGAAGGCAAGGTCAGGGGAAGGGGCCGTGCAGATGTAGAGATGACCTGTGGAGTGGGGTGGGGGTAGAGGCAGCAGTTCTCACCCTGGAAGCCTTCTCAGCAGATGGCATCTCGCAATTCGAGTCACCTGGACAGAGAGAAAGACAAGCAGCTGAGGTCTAAGCAGTTAGTCACCTAGGAGTCAATTACCATAGGGATGTGGACCACTCTGGGCTCCCCTCTACCTGCACTTACCTCTCTGCTGCCTCCTGGGGCTCCCTGGGGCTCCCCTTCCTCCACCTGCCTGGCTCCCAGAAGCTACTGGGTCTGAAGCAAGCCCCTGAAGGTCTCCTGCCCCTGCTCTAGGCTCTGATGGTGGACCAGAGGCTTGGCCTTTCTGGTCCTGGCCCTCCGCCTCTGTCTCCCCCATCTGTGGGCCTCTGTCCAGTAGCTCTTGGGGTCCCTTGACCTCTAACCCACCTACCTCACTCTCTCTCTCTACTACCAGTTTCCCTGCTTCGCTCTCAAATATTTCCCCTGAGAGAGCCTGCTTTTCTCTCTCTTCCTCTTGTGTTTCCTTGGGTGTCTCAATTTCTACCTTTACAATCTCCATTCCCCTTCCAGTACTTGCACTTTTCACATTTTTGTCAGATTCTTGGCTCTGAGTATCTCTAGCTAACACCTGATTTTTTTCTCTGCCCTGTATCCCCCCAATTAATTCTTCCTCTCCCGTCACATCTTCCCTCTCTCCTTCCGAGGGCAGTTTCTTGGTTTCCTCCTGTGGTGGCCCTCCCTCAGGGATCACATTCTCTGCTGTTTCTCTTGGGGTACCCATGTTTTTCTCCACAGTCTGCATCCCTCTGCCTTCCATCCCCAGTGGCTCTGCATGGACTGGGCTCTCTGGATGTTGCTCTTGCTGTGCTGTCCTAGATGGAGGGGGGCAAGATGCACGGGTGTCAAGAAGGGTGACAACAGTTTGGGTCTCAGAGGCCTCAGACTCTCTCGGACAGAATGGTTGTGTCGCCAAGACCTCCCATGACTCATCCAGGGAACCTGGAAGCAGAGTCAGAGAGAGAGGGATGTAGATTGAAGAGGTAACAGCTTGAGAAAAGATTAAGACAAATTCATGCATAATAAATTTAAGTGAGTTATTAAAGGAAAGCTGGGAATAAGGAAGAGAGCCATAACATTTCACTGGTGGTCCAGCGGCTAAGACTCTGAGCTCCCAATGTAGGAGGACCAGGTTGGATCCCTGGTCAGGGAACTAGATCTCACATGCCACAAGTAAAGAGTCCTTGTGCTGCAACTAAAGACCCTGTGTGCCACTGCTAAGACCCTGTGTAACCAAATACATAAATTAAAATAAACTAGTTGCTATAGTTGCTCTCTGGGTCTGACTTAATGTAACATTCTTCTCTGATGAGTTGGAGGAACATCAGCAAAAAATGTCAAAGGCTATAAAGACGGGCTTTGAAAGGAATGATGCTAAAGCTGAAACTCCAGTACTTTGGCCACCTCATACAAAGAGTTGACTCATTGGAAAAGACTCTGATGCTAGGAGGGATGGGGGCAGGAGAAGAAGGGGACGATAGAGGATGAGATAGCTGGATAGCATCACTGACTCGATGGACGCTGAGTCTGAGTGAACTCCGGGAGTTGGTGATAGACAGGGAGGCCTGGTGTGCTGCGATTCATGGGGTCACAAAGAGTCGGACACGACTGAGTGACTGAACTGAACTGAACTGGACAGAGAGGGGTAATAAGGATGTCAAGTTAAGAGCACGGAAGAGGCGCGAGTTTCTCATACCTGTGGCCTGGGAGCTGCAACAGGAAGGGCCAGGCTCTTGGGGCAGAGGAAACAGGAATGCCTGGGTGGGCTCATCCTCCATGCTGGGGGCTGCTACACAAAAAAGCAGGGCCTGAGCACTGCTCCTCCACAGAACTCTGAGGGCCCATTCCCAGTCTCCTATGCTGCCCATGCCAGCCTTCACATCCTTCAAGGACCACCAGTCTAATCTCCCAGCTCCTGCTTGTACCAGTATCCACACAACAAAGATGGCCTCACCTTCCAGGCTCTGATTCTGTCTGTCTACAAAACACTGGGTAGCTGGTAGGTCCAGATCTTCAGAATCTGGTGGGGAGAAATGCATAATAATTAAAAAACCAGAGCTGATCCTAACTCCTTTTCTCTACAGTTCTCTCCACAGCCCCAATCCTATGCAATAGCCTGAATCTGTGTCTCCCCAAAATTCTTATGTTGAAACCTAATTTCCAATGTGAGGGCATTAGGAGGTGACTAGGTGATGAGGGCGCAGCCTGCATGAACGGTATTAGTGCAGGCTCAGCCGTGACTCAGTGATAAAGAATCTGCCTGCGAATGCAGAAGACACAGGTTCAAGCCCTGATCCAGGAAGATCCCACATGCCCTGGAGCAACTAAGCCTGTGTGCCACAACTACTGAGCCTGAGCTCTAGAGCCCATACTCAACAAGAGAAACCACTGCAATGAGAAGTCAGTGTACTACAACTAGAGAGTAGCCTTGGCTCCACATAGAGAAAAGCCAGCGCAGCAAGGAAGACCCAGCACAGCCAAAAATAAATAAAGTCATTTGGAAAAAATGAGAGAAAGACTCCAGAGAGCTCCCTTGGGCCCGTTTGCCATGTGAAGACATAATGAGAAGACAGCTATCTATAAGAAGAAAGCAGGGCCTCATCAGACACTGAACCTGCTGGTGTCTTGATCTTAGACTTCCCAGCCTTTAGAACTGTGAAAAGTAAACTTCTGTTGTTTATAAGCTACCCAGTCTATGGTCTTTTGTTATAGCAGCTCACATGAAGATATGCTAGAAGCTAGAAGCATTCTTTATCGCAGGCCTCCAAGGAGGAAGAAAGGCCAGCACTTACCATGGAGGTTCTCTCCAGAGTCTGTGGCCCTATTCCCATGTGGTTCTCTCTCCCTTCCTGTGGTGATCTGGGCCCCCTCTCTCTGCGGTTGGGGCTCCCCTGGAGTGCCTGTGTCCACCACCAGATCTGCTAGGTTTTCCCTTGAGACCGGGAGGTCTTGCTCCCCTGGTGCCGTGGATGACCCACCCTCGGTCCCGGTGGCAAGTGCTCTGTCCTGTTCAGGAACGGCTGCAGCCCACGTGGTCCCAGCATCTTTTTCCACTGGAAGCTGGCTCTTTCTGACACCAGCTGCTGCTGAGGATGTGTTCTCTGCATCCAGTTCACAGTCCCTAGCTAGAGGAGGCCGGGCTTCCTCTAGATGCAGCACGGGGAGCTGTGCCGGGCCGCCTTCTGCCTCCACATCGGTGTGATGTGTCCACACTATGCCTTGTACGTGATGCTTCTCCGGAAGTGCAACAGCTGGCCCCAGTGGGACCTCATCCTCCACTTGTGCAGAGGCCTGGCATCTCTCCAGATGGACCCCCGGTGAGCTCTCATCTTCCTTCCCCTCTGTATCACTGTCCCTGGGAGGATGCTGGCTCTTTTTTGAATATTCCCTGTCCATGTGACCCTTGGGAACCACTCCCCTCCTTTCCACTGGGAGACCCTCTTCCTCCGCATCTGTGTCACTGTCTCCCCCAGCAGAGGCCGGGCTTCGCTCCAGAAGGGCCACGGGTTGGGCCCTGTCCTCTTCTGCACCTGGATCTCGGTTCCACTTACCAGCCTGGCTCTCTCTCAGGCGTGCCAGTGTCAGTGCTGCCGAGACTTCTTCCTCACTGTCTGTACTGCTGTCAATCACCACGGAGGCTTGGCTTCTGTCTGGGGGGGCCTCCCCCTCCTCTATATCTGTATCATCATCAGCTGGGCTCTCCTGCCGACGTGCCACACCAGGTGCCTGGGGACTCTGTGTACCAGCTTCGTGGAAGATCTGCCTCTCCTTCATGGGAACCACTGCCGGGGTAGCAGGGATCCCCTCGTCCTCCCCATCGGTATCACTGTCTACGAAGTTACAAGACCAGGCCCTTTTTGGATGGACCCCAACAAGCCTTCTTGGAGGCTCACTCTCATCACTCACATCTGTGTCACTGTCCTCCCCAGAAGGCTGGCTCCTCTCCAGAATCACTCCAGTAGGAACCACCCCATTCCTCACATCCCTCTCGATTTCTGTGTCCCTGTTCCTCTCCTTCACTGGACACTGATCCTTCTCAATCTGGATTTCGGCTGTGACAGGTTCAGGCTGTTCTGTCTCTGCAGCGGTACCTCCTCTGGCAGCTGAAGAGGACTCCCCTGCTCCTGATTCCTGACTTTCTTCCTCATCCGTGTCGCTATTCAAGTTGAAGGCAGAAGGTGGCCCCGGCCCATCTGGGGCAGGGGAAGGCCCTTCTTCATCACTGTGAAGAGAAGAGAAGAGAAGAAATCTATAGAATCGATTCCCCCAGAAGGGATATTCCACTCAAATAGGAACTCCTTGAGAGCAGACACAAGGTAGGACTTGCTGTTCTGTCTTCAGCAATTAATTCTCTAGTTGGCACTAGAGATGCTCAGTAAAAACTCAATTGAATGAAGCAGTATGTGTGGTTCCCCAGCCCAGACTTTGATAGTAATTAGTTCTCCCAGAGATGGCTCCTCCAGCCCCTGCTTCCTCATCCATTTGAAGACTCAGATGCCTGGCCCTCTGACACTCACCTCTCTGGAACGACTGTTGCCAAAGAGGAGGTCCTTGGTCCTTTCACCACACACTTGTCCAAAAGGGAATCTGTCATGAGTAGAAAGGAGTAAGTGGAGAGTTTTACACTCACCGTCCCTGTCTCCTCACCCACCCTCCTGATACACAAACTTACCTACTTCTTCCTCTGAGTCCTCAGCCAACAGAAGCCTGGGGGGTTGAGTTCCTCCCTGTACCCTGGGTGTCTCCTCTACAGTTAGAGGGCCCCGGGAGACAAAAGGCCGGGGGACATCCAAGCGATTGTACTGGCAGGGCAAGTCAGCAAAGAGAATCAACTCCCGGTCCCGCAAACGATGACTCACCCCAGGGCCCAGGACCTTAGGAGGCCGCAGGATTTGAGTGCCATTGAGGCTCCCGCAATCCCGGAGGACAGGCGCCTTGTCCCAGGCAGAGATTTCAATCACTGCATGTTGTTTGGAGATTGATGAAAAGGGCAGGGCCACAGAGCAATCAGGCATTCGACCTATCATGTTCTTCCCGAGGTAGAGTGGGAAGTCTAAGAATTAGAGAGGTAGGTGAGTTCCAAAGCCATAGTCCTAACTTGCTATTAAGAAAAACATTTCCATTAAGTTCCCCACGACTCGCTCAAGGTCCCCCCTCATGCATTAGAAAAATAAAGGGTCCTAGAATAACCAGCTAATAAAGAATATATGCAATGTATTATTCATAGTCAACATTCCATCCATTTACACTGGATTGTTTCTATTGTGGTAAAATATACATAAAATTTGGGCTTCCCAGGTAGCTCAACTGGTAAAGAATCTGCCTGCAATGCAAGAGATGCCGGTTTGATCCCTGGGTCAGGAAGCTCTCCTGGAGAAGGGATAGACTACCCTCTCCAGTATTCTTGGGCTTCCCTGGTGGCTCAGACTAGAAACAATCTGCCTGCAATGTGGGAGACCTGGGTTTGATCCCTGGGTTGGGACGATCCCCTGGAGAAGGGCATGGAAACCCACTCCAGTATTCTTGCATGCGGACTTCATGGACAAGAGTCTGGTGGGCTACAGTCTATAGGGTCACAAAGAGTCAGACACGACTGAGCAACTAAGCACAGCACAGCATACAAAAATTTACCGTGCAGCCAATTTTTAAATGTATAGCACAGTGACAGCAAGTACAATCACATTGTTGTGCAAAACATCACCACCATCCATTTCCAGACCTCACTCGATTTTTATCTGAATTCCTTCATCTTCTCCTAACACAGTAAAATCACCCTAATGGAGTCCAGGTCCCTTGCCTGGAGCAATGAGATAATCATCCCCATTTTTCCATCCCCAGTAAGACATTTTTTTCAGATCTCACAGATGCATATCTAAGCTTGCAACCATCCCATTACCTCCCCACAGAAATAAGAGGCCCATACTTTAGCACGAAATTATTCCTGACCTTTTTCTGGTCCATAGGAACTACTGAAGATATGCAGCTGCGCTAGGGGCTCCAAGCTATACCCCAGAGATTCACTGGGGCTCTCTTCAACCTCCTCCTCTTCTTCAACTTCCCAGTTTAAAATCTGGGTGTCTTCCATGATCTGGGAAAAAAACACATTATCCCTTCCTTCAGTGGCTCACACACACACAGCCTCAGGGAGGAGACTGGTTACTGCAGTCTCCTGGGTAGCTATGGAGGCTGATGCTTCTCTTTCTGCCAATCATTTTGTTGTTATTCTTCTGAAGCATTTAAGAAATATCTCTGACCATGACACAGAATAAGAAAGAAATGTTACAGGGTTCCAAGTACAGAAATATAAGGGTCTTCCCTGGATGTCTAGTGGTTAAGACTCTGCACTTCCACTGCTGGGGGATGCAGGTTCCATCCCTGGTCAGAGAATTAAGATCCTGCATAGCCAAAAAACCAAACCAAAACAAAAAAAAAACAAACAAAAACTGAGTTAAGAGACTTCTCTGGCAGTCCAGTGGCTAAGACTCTGTGTTCCCAATGCAGGGGGCCAGGGTGCAACGCCTGGTCAGGGAACTATAGCCGACATGCCCCAACTAAGGCCACGCAGCATGTGGGATCTTAGTTCCCCAACCAGGGATTGATCCCCTGCCCCCTGTAGTGGAAGGATGGAGTCCTAACCACTGGACTGCCAGAAAATTCCTATTTTACTTTCTATTTCTCAGATAAAGAAACTGCAACAGGGATGGATTAACAGATTTGTCTAAGATCACTCAGATAATGGGCTTCCCTTGTGGCTCAGCTGGTAAAGAATCTGCCTGCAATGCGGGAGACCTGGGTTCAACCCCTGGGATCAACTCCAGGGAAGATCCCCTGGAGAAGAGAAAGGCTACACACTTCAGTACTGTGGCCTGGAGAATCCCAGGGACTGTAGGGTCAGACAAGACTGAGTGACTTTCACTCAGATAATGTCTCTTCCTGTTTAATATTCTTTGATGGTTTTCCATACCCATCAGTCAGTTCAGTTCAGTTCAAGTCACTCAGTCGTGTCCAACTCTTTTGCAACCTCATGAATAGCAGCAGGATAAAATAAATCTAAACTCCTTAGCAAGACCCTCAACGATCAGAACCTCATCTGCTGAAATGTGTGTCCCGTCCCCATCCCATCCAAGCCTGTGGTTCTACAACACGGACCTTCTTAATCTCTGAACACACTGTCCTCGTTCTCTCACATCTGCAGGCCTTAGCCAGCTCCTTAGGACGTTGTCCCTAGTGTTGCGATCCAACTCATATCCATCCTTTCAGCTCAAATGTCACTTTCGCAGCAAAGCCCTGCCTTTAGTCTTCTCTGTGTTCTGGTACTTTCCCCTATTCCCCATGTATCCTAAGTGTTTCACGGTGGTTTGGTGGACTTGTATTATCCTAATAGGTCTCACCATAGTGTAACTATTACATTCCATTTCTGCCTCATACATCCCCCTTGAGAACTGTACTAGTTAGAACTGTCTTTTCCCCAAGGGTCCATCATGTTAATTCAACAGTAGTTACTGTGTACCTGATACCACTAGACGTATTCGGAATACATTCATGAGTCAAACGTAAAATTAACTCTGCTCTCCTGATGAAATAATCAGATGAAAAGTCAAACTAGTATGGGTGGGAATTAAACTTGAAAGATGCTACCCTAAAGGGAAAATNAGGTTTGTCATAGCTTTTCTTTCAAGGAGCAAGCATCTTTTAATTTCATGGCTGCAGTCACCATCTGCAATGATTTTTGAGCCCAAGAAAATAAAGTACGCTACTGTTTCCATTTTTTCCCCCACCTGGTTGCCACGAAGTTGCCCTCAGGTAGGAAGGATCACGTCTAGAGGGAGTGTCTGAGGCAGTGGTGGGCTCTGTAGTCTTTAGACAGCAGCCTGTCAGCCCATGGGTAGGGCTGTGTTCCCACCCAGCTAACTGTTTGCCCTGAGCTGTCCCAGCATTGGACTCTGCAGGCTGTTGGGTGGGGCCAGGTCATGGTGCGAATGAGATAGAGGGTAGATTTCAAGATGGCAGCCTCTAGCGTCAGCATCCCTGTGGCTGAGTGCTCCCAAATGTGTACCCCACCAGGGTCCCCGTCCCCGGGGTGAGATGCAGCTGTCCAACGCCTCTCCAGGAGACTCTCTGAGAGTCACAGTTGGCTCTAGCCTAGGCTTCTATCCAATTACTACCTTTGCTCATGAGGACATGTGTGGTCCTTCAAGAGTGAAGCCTCCATTTCCCCTAGTCCTGTGGGGCTCCTGAAGTCAGGCTGCACATTGGGCCTTCAAAGCCAGCTGCTGTGGGGGCTCATCCTCCCCATTCCGGAGCTCCCGGCTGTCCACTCCCCCATCGTTGCTGCTCTCCTCAGCAGAGCCCGCTCTGGACTGTTCTTCTGTGCACATGGCCCCGGTTCTCTGACATAACGCAGAGAGGCTGTTCACTTCTGACTTTGTTTTTTAATGGGTTTCCAAAGTTTTGTTTCATTTTGTTTATTNGAGCTCCCGGCTGTCCACTCCCCCATCGTTGCTGCTCTCCTCAGCAGAGCCCGCTCTGGACTGTTCTTCTGTGCACATGGCCCCGGTTCTCTGACATAACGCAGAGAGGCTGTTCACTTCTGACTTTGTTTTTTAATGGGTTTCCAAAGTTTTGTTTCATTTTGTTTATTTGCTATAGAGTCAAATCCGTGCCATGCTCTTAGGCATAGTCCCTATGTGTGTGTGTTGAGGGGTGGGGAGGGGGAGTGCTGAGTGAATTCATGCAGTTGTATCCACACACAGCTATTTGTACAAATGCATAGAAGGGCTTGAGGTAGCTTAGGCAGTTGCATGTAGAGGTAATATCCAGGTGATCAGAATGTCTGCGTGGGATGGTTACATAGGGCTGGGTTGTTTCACGTGTTAAAGATATGTGGGGATGGGTCTGTGGGCAGCCATGAGTGAGGGTCACTGGTGTGTCTGCCTGGAGAGATATTTCAATTGATAGGGAGGTGTCCTTTCAAAGTTAAGCAAGCTTGGCTCCCTTCTTTAGTGGCAGATGATTAAAAGGACTCTCAGAGAAGATCATATAGCTCCCCTCTACTTCCAGAACAGATTTGTTCACTTGGATGGACTTTCCGGGGAATCCTTGGGATAGTTAAAAAATCCATGGGGGCATGAATGCATTAAAAAACAACAAAACAGCTAACGTTTTAAGGGCTTGCTAAGCGGCTAGTATGGCCCCAGGCACTTTTCATTATTCACTTGAGCCTCTGGATAACCTTGGAGGATAGGAACCATTACTATTTCCTCCATAGCGCTGACAAATGTGAGTAGCTGGGAGGTGGAAGAGGCAGGATCTCAAAACACACTGTTGGGTGTGAGAACCCCCATGGTCTCCCAAGTCAGCATCCTAAAGTATGGAGACAGAAGATGCGCCCCTCTGCTCAGCCAGGTTCGCAGTGGATGTAATTTGCTCCATGGCCTCCAGGGACAGGGAGTGAGTGTATGAGCATCAGAACCAGTCCTGGAAAGAGCCCCAGGGCAGAGATGGGCGGCTGTGGGTGGCTTTGGGAAGCTCACCTCTGCTCCCATGCTGCCTCCTTGCAGGACGTCAGCAACCTCACTGCCCACGAGTCCCACCCTGACTGCCCTCTGCCTTTGCTTGGACTTGAGTCCTCCAGCTCCCTAAGCCCTCTTTTTGTAGATTTCGGGGTGGTTTCTCACTACTGAGTCCCCACCACTCAGAGGCCAGCAAGATCACCCTAGGGAGCTTCATGAGGAAGTGGTGTGTCTGGAGTCACACTCCCAGAAATCAGAATTCGGTGCTCGGGAGTGGCTGGGGGTGGGGGCAATGGGAACCCAGAAGCTTGCATTTTCCACCAGCCCCGCTCCTTCCTTGACTCTGATGTGAGTGTCCAAGACCATATTTTCAGAAAAACTGCCCTCCATCCTTTCCAGGCGTGTAGCTTTAGAACCCTCCTTCCTGCAGCTAAGAAGGAAGCCTGGTCTGAAAGCATGCGTGGCTGAGCAGTGTCCCAAATGGGCCGTAAAGTGGGGGCCAATATATTCCTCTAAAAGTTCCACCTGCAATGCCAGGCAGTATTCCTTTACAAGCCACTGGGGGAGAGGAGCAGACCAATGTCCATGAGAAGCCAGGCATCCCTTAAGGAATTTAAATGGGTCAGGAACTCTTAAAGAATTTAAATGAGCATGAAATAGGTAGAGAGGGTTTTCTGGGCCAATATGCAAGCCGCGCAGTAAATAGCTATTTTCAGCGCAGAGTCTGGTTGGCAGATTTGCATATACATGTGATGCCGTGAGTTTCTATTTTTGCCATGTAAGTGTGCAGTCTGTAAAGAGAGCCCTGTGCCCGGCGGAAATGCAGGCTTGGGCTGCTGGCTGGACCTGGTGTTCTATGTTCTAACGAGTCCAGGTGAGAATCGAGAGACAGGCAGAGAAGAGAGAGGGCACGCGGGGAGGCTTCTGGAGTCCTTGGATAGCTCAGCTCACCCCTGCGGCCACATCCTCCTGCCGGAAAAACGGAAGTCAAGAGTGGAAAAGTCAAACATCCATTGTGCTGTGACACCAGCTTTCCTTGGTTTAAAACAACTTCCCGTCTTTTTTTTTTGTTTAACCCACCGCTGATTTGTTATGATTACCATTGACTTTTCTGTTATGGTGACCCTTAGGATTATTGTCGGAGTGTAGGCACATGACTGGTACACATGAGCAGAGTGAGAAAAGCTCCTGCTCCTCTCCCTAGCTGTGCTCTGGCTGCAGAGGACTGGAGTGAGCCCGATGGAAGGGTTTCTGTTGAGTCTCTCCTGGGGCTGTCCCCGTGGCCGCTCGGCTATTTTGTCGTTACCCAGTAGGACCTCTCGGGGGTCACTTTGCAGAGTGAACTTGGCATTTTCCTTTGGATCCTTATCCACTGGGAAAGAGGCCATCTTTTGGCTTTTGCTTGCTGCTGCTGCTGCTGCTAAGTCGCTTTAGTCATGTCCGACTCTGTGCAACCCCATAGACAGCAGTCCACCAGGCTCCTCTGTCCCTGGGACTCTCCAGGCAAGAACACTGGAGTGGGTTGCCATTTCCTTCTCTGATTTAATCGCTAAGTCACGTCTAACTCTTTGGAGCCCCATGGACCATAGCCCACCAGGCAAGAATACCGGAGTGGGTTGTCATTTCCGTCTCTGGAGTTGCTTGCTGCAAGGACGCCAGTTAAGGAAAGACCTTACAGAATGAAGGGAGCTGTGCCTCAGTCCTGAGGAAGGTGGTGGTGGTGAGTACTGGTTTGCTTACCTTCTGCTCACAGGCTCAAAAACTGCTGAAGACACAGTGATAGTTTGCTAAATTACCACTAATGCTGGCGGGTTCCAGCCTTTGTTTGCCAGAAGTATCAGGAGACTACCTTCATTTGAAAGAACCTGTGGGACTTCCCTGGTGGTCTAGCGGTTAGGACTCCACACTTCTACCACAGCGGGCATAGGTTAGATCCTCGATCAGGAACTAAGATCCTGCAAGCCAGAGGGAGTAGCCACAAAGGAAAGAAAAAAAAGAAAAGGGAAAACAGAACCTGTGACTGAGGAACACAGGAAGCATCAAGTGGTCCTAAAAGGACCCTCCGTGCAATACTACTACCTTTGTGCCTTTCTTTCTTGTTTTTTGTTTGTTTTGTTTTTGCAAAATATCGTTTCAATTTAAATGGAATATGGGCAAAATGATGCCTCCAGCTACTTTCGTGTCCAGGAGATGAGCACTTCTGTCTACAAGGAGGGTCAACCAGCTTGATGAAAACTCAGCTGCGGTCACCCAAGGTTTCTAAAGGCAGGATGAGTGCCCAAAGCAGAGAGTCTGGAGATTTGGTGTGGCTTCTGCCGAGGGTGCACACACTTTCAGTTTCAGAATATTAGTTCCTTTGTCGGGTCTAACCCGGAGTCAGTAATGGCTGCTTAGCATTTGGTCACGACACATGACCATATTTGGCCAATTTTCAGAAACCACCTAAGCCGTGGTGACATAGCTTCAAAGACGAGCAAGGTGTTCTCTCAAAAAATTATTTTAAAGCACTTTTAGAAAAAAGTTTGTGTTTCCCTTTCTCCTTAATAATTGAAAAAATGTAACAGTGAACTTAGGGAGATACTTATCAAGCTTTGGGGCTGTCACTTAAGCTTTGGAGGTCTTTTTACAACATAGAGGAGGGTGCTTACTCCGGAATAAGGACTTTTTACTAGTCTCAGAGAGCTCATGAAAGGAATATACTGTAAACTTTTGCCAAAGCTGCATCATCTTTGAAATAACTTACTGTGTACTGCGAGGAAATTTCTTGCGTGTCACATATTATGACTTGCTTCTAAGAATTACTATTCATGGTATTTATCCATCCACCCATCACCTGCCTATCCATCCATCCATTTACCCACTCACCACGGCTATCATCACTCTGCTGATTACCAGAGANCTCTGTGCAACCCCATAGACAGCAGTCCACCAGGCTCCTCTGTCCCTGGGACTCTCCAGGCAAGAACACTGGAGTGGGTTGCCATTTCCTTCTCTGATTTAATCGCTAAGTCACGTCTAACTCTTTGGAGCCCCATGGACCATAGCCCACCAGGCAAGAATACCGGAGTGGGTTGTCATTTCCGTCTCTGGAGTTGCTTGCTGCAAGGACGCCAGTTAAGGAAAGACCTTACAGAATGAAGGGAGCTGTGCCTCAGTCCTGAGGAAGGTGGTGGTGGTGAGTACTGGTTTGCTTACCTTCTGCTCACAGGCTCAAAAACTGCTGAAGACACAGTGATAGTTTGCTAAATTACCACTAATGCTGGCGGGTTCCAGCCTTTGTTTGCCAGAAGTATCAGGAGACTACCTTCATTTGAAAGAACCTGTGGGACTTCCCTGGTGGTCTAGCGGTTAGGACTCCACACTTCTACCACAGCGGGCATAGGTTAGATCCTCGATCAGGAACTAAGATCCTGCAAGCCAGAGGGAGTAGCCACAAAGGAAAGAAAAAAAAGAAAAGGGAAAACAGAACCTGTGACTGAGGAACACAGGAAGCATCAAGTGGTCCTAAAAGGACCCTCCGTGCAATACTACTACCTTTGTGCCTTTCTTTCTTGTTTTTTGTTTGTTTTGTTTTTGCAAAATATCGTTTCAATTTAAATGGAATATGGGCAAAATGATGCCTCCAGCTACTTTCGTGTCCAGGAGATGAGCACTTCTGTCTACAAGGAGGGTCAACCAGCTTGATGAAAACTCAGCTGCGGTCACCCAAGGTTTCTAAAGGCAGGATGAGTGCCCAAAGCAGAGAGTCTGGAGATTTGGTGTGGCTTCTGCCGAGGGTGCACACACTTTCAGTTTCAGAATATTAGTTCCTTTGTCGGGTCTAACCCGGAGTCAGTAATGGCTGCTTAGCATTTGGTCACGACACATGACCATATTTGGCCAATTTTCAGAAACCACCTAAGCCGTGGTGACATAGCTTCAAAGACGAGCAAGGTGTTCTCTCAAAAAATTATTTTAAAGCACTTTTAGAAAAAAGTTTGTGTTTCCCTTTCTCCTTAATAATTGAAAAAATGTAACAGTGAACTTAGGGAGATACTTATCAAGCTTTGGGGCTGTCACTTAAGCTTTGGAGGTCTTTTTACAACATAGAGGAGGGTGCTTACTCCGGAATAAGGACTTTTTACTAGTCTCAGAGAGCTCATGAAAGGAATATACTGTAAACTTTTGCCAAAGCTGCATCATCTTTGAAATAACTTACTGTGTACTGCGAGGAAATTTCTTGCGTGTCACATATTATGACTTGCTTCTAAGAATTACTATTCATGGTATTTATCCATCCACCCATCACCTGCCTATCCATCCATCCATTTACCCACTCACCACGGCTATCATCACTCTGCTGATTACCAGAGATACAGAAATGAACACGAAACATTCCCTACTCCCTGCCCCCAAGGAGCTTAGGATCTAGTACAGCAAACCCTTGTCTTGTGCCGATTTAAGTTCCCGAGAATCCAAAACTTTGTGACTTTCTCACCTGTCGTTTTCGCTGCTCTGTGAATGTGAATGGACTCACACAGTGTCTTTGCTGAAACTAAGGAGGAAGATGGAATCTTTGAGATGATGGGTGAGCATAGCCGATAGACCAACGCCCACCCTGAGATCAGCTTTGTGGTTTTTCCATCGTTCATCACTTCTCAGAAGAAGATATCATGCTGTTTTCATGGGTACAAGAGACTCCCAAAGAAAACCACCGCGTGTTATTGCAATGTGTGCAACTAACGAAAGTAGAGAGTCCACTAAAAGTTTCGATGGGAAAAATTACAGAACAAACAGAGAATAATTTGAGATCTTGCACACAGTGTTTAGTCGTCCAGTCGTGTCCGACTCCTTGCGACTCCCTAGACTGCAGCCTGCCAGGCTCCTCTGTCCATGGGATACTTCAGGTAAGAATATTGGAGGGGGTTGCCATTTCCTCCTCCAGGGGATCGTCCCGACCCAGGGGTCGAACCCAGGTCTCCCCCACTGCAGGCGGATTCCTTACTGTCTGAGCCCCCAGCAAAGCCCCAACTTGCACATAAACTCCTCACTGAGAAGAGGGTCTCAAGGGAATAATTTCATCCTGTTACTACAGGCTTTGGAGAATGCGTGACTTTGGAGCCAGTTACAAATACTTGGTTCTTAGGACCCCAAGTTGCAAGGTTTCTCTGAACTCAAGGGAAGCCCACCCTTTGGCATTTCCATTAATATTTTTTTTCTTTGGGAGGGGCCATTCATGCCCAGTATTGAATAAAACTGTTGGTATATTTCTTGACCTTTTTATTAGCTTTTTATTAGCTCACTTAGTAGCAGATGGAATACCAGCTCTAGTAATTTCTTTGTGAGTATTTATGAGTCTAAGTGACAGTTTGAGACTGGAACAACAGACTGGTTCCAAATAGAAAAAGGAGTACATCAAGGCTGTATATTGTCACCCTGCTTATTTAACTTCTATGCAGAGTACATCATGAGAAATGCTGGGCTGGAAGAAGCACAAGCTGGAATCAAGATTGCCGGGAGAAATATCAATAACCTCAGANCCCTCATTGGAGACCTTTCTCGCTTTCCCAGTGTCTCTGCTGCCACCTGGTGGCAGTGTCTGAAACCACACATTTGGGTCCCCGGCTCTCTCGGCCCCAATTTATTTACCGCTGTGTCTTCCAGTTTTCACTCTTCTGCTTTATTTCTTCTAGGTGGCAAATATGTTCCTCGTGCTATCTTGGTGGATCTAGAACCCGGAACCATGGACTCTGTTCGCTCAGGTCCTTTTGGTCAGATCTTCAGACCAGACAACTTTGTTTTTGGTGAGTTAGGGAAATATCAATAGATACTGCTATTCGAGTTATTCGGGTGCAGCAAGAGTTAGAAATGATTGTGCTGGAGTTTATACAGACTTGTGTTTTTAAATCTAATGGAGAGTGGAGGTAGTAATTTAGACAGTAAATTATACAGGGGCAGATGTATCATTGGGGAGTAAGAAGGAAGATAAATCCACTGGCCTTAATCTCAAAAGTTGAAAGGTAGAAATGGGGCTGTGTATCTTTCACACTTGACTCAACAAGCTTGCCTTTTAACCCCATCACAGGTCAGTCCGGGGCAGGCAACAACTGGGCCAAGGGCCACTATACAGAGGGAGCCGAGCTGGTTGACTCGGTCCTGGATGTGGTTCGGAAGGAGGCCGAGAGCTGTGACTGCCTGCAGGGCTTCCAACTGACCCACTCGCTGGGTGGGGGCACTGGCTCCGGAATGGGCACCTTGCTCATCAGCAAGATCCGTGAAGAGTATCCTGACCGCATCATGAACACCTTCAGCGTGGTGCCCTCACCCAAAGTGTCCGACACTGTGGTTGAGCCCTACAACGCCACCCTCTCCGTCCATCAGCTGGTGGAGAACACTGATGAGACCTACTGCATTGACAACGAGGCCCTTTACGACATATGTTTCCGCACCCTCAAGCTGACCACGCCAACCTATGGAGACCTGAACCACCTCGTCTCGGCCACCATGAGTGGAGTCACCACTTGCCTCCGCTTCCCTGGCCAGCTCAACGCTGACCTCCGCAAGCTGGCCGTCAACATGGTGCCCTTCCCACGCCTCCACTTCTTCATGCCTGGCTTTGCCCCTCTAACCAGCCGTGGCAGCCAGCAGTATCGGGCCCTCACTGTCCCTGAGCTCACCCAGCAGGTCTTCGATGCCAAGAACATGATGGCTGCCTGTGACCCCCGCCATGGCCGGTACCTCACCGTGGCTGCTGTGTTCCGTGGGCGGATGTCCATGAAGGAGGTGGATGAGCAGATGCTCAACGTGCAGAACAAGAATAGCAGCTACTTCGTGGAATGGATCCCCAACAACGTCAAGACAGCTGTTTGTGACATCCCACCCCGTGGTCTCAAGATGGCAGTCACCTTCATTGGCAACAGCACAGCCATCCAGGAGCTGTTCAAGCGCATCTCGGAGCAGTTCACGGCCATGTTCCGCCGGAAGGCCTTCCTCCACTGGTACACAGGTGAGGGCATGGACGAGATGGAGTTCACTGAGGCTGAGAGCAACATGAACGACCTCGTCTCCGAGTACCAGCAGTACCAGGATGCCACCGCAGAAGAGGAAGAGGATTTCGGTGAGGAGGCCGAAGAGGAGGCCTAAGGCCAAGTCCCTGTCACCTTAGGCTTCTCAATCCCCTCAGCCTTCTTCCTCAACGACCCCTTTCCTCTCCCTCAGAATTTGCATTTTCTGCCTCTATCTTGTTTTTCTTTTTTGGGGGGGATTCTAGAACAGTGCCTGGCACATAATGGGCGCTCAATAAATATTTGTTGTTTGTTGAATGTCTCTTCTCTCTTTCCACTCTTGGGGAGCCTAGATTTCTGCCATTCTGGGTAACCCTGTCATTTTCCTTCTGGTGCCCACTCCCATCTGTCCAGTTAACATTTCCCTCTCTGTTTTCGAGATAGCTCTTGAAGAGGCTGGGTTTCTTCAAATCTCATTTAGAACCGTGTGCTGAAAACCTGGATTGGTGACTGCCATCCTAGGCTGGTGTACTGGCCCAGGGGAAGGAAACTGAGCAGCAGGTAGAAGCCCCTACCAGAAAGGGTTGGGTTAGGGGCATCCAGCGTACTGAAGTCCTAGGTGCCAGTTGTCTCCCTGCTCCTCTCAGCTTCTGCAGAGCTGTTGACAGTATTATCTTCATTTTCAGTCTCCTTACAAGCTCTGTCCTGAGCTATTACCTTTGCAAGTTTCTGGCCCCCACCCTATCAAGTGGGAATCCCTTCCTCTTCCACTTTATCTCCTTCATAATAACGTTGGATTCCCTCCTTTCCTGTTTAAGAAAGGGGGTCAAGAGATAGCCTTGGTCTCTAAGCCTCCAGAAAGCCCCTCCCCAGCCCATCTTTTCTTACCAAAATATCAGCCCCTTCTGTACCTATATGGAAAGGTATGTGCTGCCACCTAAACATTCCCCAGAGAGGGGACAGAACACCTGCCATCTTTCAGCAAACATCTCATCTCTTCTACTGCTTCCCCACCTCTTGATTTTGTCCTATTCTACACTTCAGATTTCTATTGTGTTGAACTTGCTGCTTTTTTTCATATTGAAAAGATGACATTGCCCCAAGAGCCAAAAATAAATGGGAACTGAAAAGAATTTCGCGACACGTGTGCTCATTCAGGGAAAGATCGCTGGTGGAGGAGGCACTGGGCTCCAGGTCAGTTACACAATATACTCTGCTCCCTATAAACAGGTGAGAATATCCTTACACCTTAATCCCTGGTACCCTGTCTTAGTAAGTGGGATAGATAGAGGCTCAGATCTGCAGAGATCTAGGGATAGAAAGGAGAAATGAGGTGAATGTCATATAAGTGATGGCCAGATGAGCATCTCCTTGAGCTTGGAGAAACAGAGATTCTCCCACCTGCCCAGATGTACTGAACCAAAAGTGGGTTGGACCCCTGCAGTCTGTTTTTAACACTGCTCCAGAAGAATCTTGGGAAATGCACAGACACTATTTACCACTTGGAACACACAGTACCTCCAGGGTTCCTTTCAGTTATGGGTATGTGGGTTTTCTCAGCCTAAGGCAAAAATCACCTGGGGAGGGGTGGTGTCATCATAGTCCCAATTCTAAACTGACACTTTAGTGTTCCACCTAATAACTCATGCTACAAAGAGCACAATGTTAATATTGTCTCAAATTTCCCTTTTGCTTTCTNCTTTCAGTTATGGGTATGTGGGTTTTCTCAGCCTAAGGCAAAAATCACCTGGGGAGGGGTGGTGTCATCATAGTCCCAATTCTAAACTGACACTTTAGTGTTCCACCTAATAACTCATGCTACAAAGAGCACAATGTTAATATTGTCTCAAATTTCCCTTTTGCTTTCTTTTCAGTAATTCTAGGGACTAATGTTAATTACTGACACTGCTGCTACTTAAGGATGCTTTTCTGACTACAATTAACTTCAAGGTAGAGGGGGGGTATTCTATAGCTCTTAACAATATACAAGTAACTGCCGCTTCACTCCCACTGTAAAAAGCACATTGACTGCAAGAGAGAAAGCTACACTCTAGCGTTCATTTGAATTAGTTACACTGAATTAAGTATCAGTACTTACTGATTTATTTGACAAAGTTGAGACCTGCAGGCCATCCCTCAAGATTTGGTCAGGGAAGAATTCTAGACAACAGGCTTAGTTTAAATAAGTTGGGGGTGGGTCATCAGAAGGCATGGGAGCCCTTAGGGGACTGGCAGTCTTGGCAGTATGGGATTGGGAAAGTGAACAATTCCCTTCCAAGGCAAGGCACAGGCTATTTGGCAAGGAGAGGTGATGTGCTCAGGGAGCTAGCGGAAGTACGTGCAATAACGGGACCATTCAGGCAACTTGAGTTATGAGGTGGGCATCACGAAGGTCCAGGGCTCAGGCTGTTCGAAGAGGCTTGTGGTTCACCTAGCAAAAAACAACAGTGGTTGACTGTGAACCAGGTACCCTGTTCTCCCAGGCTCCCATCTGGATGAATGGGCTGCAGGGAAGACCTTCTTACAGAAGTATTCTAGTTTTTCCTAGTACCCTATCTCACCCTCTTTGCCAAGCAGTCATTCAAATTCTTGCTTGAGTGAAGAAAGGGGTGAAGGGGGCCAGATCTCTGCTTGTGCAGCCCTCAGGGAGACTCCAAGTAACCCAGCTCAAAGGTCACTGATTCAGCCCAGTGCTTTTATTTACATAGGCATTTATTTAACACTCTTCATATAGTACTTACTACGCGCAAACTCTCGAAGTATTTACCCATTTAATCCCCTTAACAATTCAACAGGGTGGTTACTTTTAATTGACCTGGCTTTAAGGTGAGGAAACAAGTACAGAGAAGATGAACTTATCTAAGGTCAGCTGGCATGCACTGCAGCCAGGATTCACACAACAGTCTGGCTCCAGATCCCACTCCCTGATCTCTACCATAACCAACAGGTGACTAAACAGGCACCAGGGAAAGCAATGATACACCTTGGAATTCAACCTCAACAGGCTGTAATCAGTTCCTTCTGCTAGTGGGTTAGTTCCCTGGTGACCCAGAAGAGTCTGCCTGCAATGCAGGAGACCCAGGTTTGATCCCTGGTTCAAGAAAATCCCCTGGAGAAGGGCATGGCAACACACTCCAGTATTCTTGCCTGAAGAATTCTATGGACAAAAAGGCCTGGTGGGCTACAGTTCATAGGGTTAGACAGAGTTGGACACAACTGAGCTACACACACACAGCCAGACACACACACACACACAGCCATACACACATACAGCCACACACACACAGGTTGACCAAGAAGAGCACAGGCTCTAGAGACAGTGGACCTGGGTCTGAAGCCCAGCTTCACCATGTATGAATGACATGGGCTGAATTGAAAGTTCAGTTTCTTCACTTTGTAAAACCCTACACACCCCAAAGGAAGTTTGATTTTAAAAAGTTTTCTAAACCATTTGTGCAAGAACTTAGCACTCTGTCTGGCACACAGAAAGCAATCACAATGTCAGCAGCCCCAGGCCTCCTGGGTGCTAGCTCCATTCTGGGCCAGCTGTGTCCTGCCACAGGAACCTGGCAATTCGGCTCTCAGCCCCACCCTAGAAACCCTCACCTGGGAGATGCTGACGCCTGTGAGTCTCTCGACGCTCTCTGGCAGGCGGCTCAGGATGTCCAGCACTTCCCCAGTCACTTTGGCCGCCCCCATGGCCCCACTTCCACTGGACACCAGTGTGATCTTATTGGCTGAAGTCAAGGGACCACTGATCTCCTCTGCCACCTGGTAGGCAAGATGTCCACTCAGCACCAGGGTCTCACCACACCCATCCTAAGACTCCTTACTCTGGGTTTTAAGACCTTGTTCTTCACTTTTGTGAGGATCACCCTTCCTGGTTCTGGTCACTGGCTTGTAATTCCCATCCCTAATTCATGGCCCCTAGCCTACTTCTCCCCGGCCCCTAGTCCCCTCCTGTCCCTCCTCTGCTCTTGTCCATATGCCCTCCACCACCCCCACCCCTGCCCCAGACCTGGGGCAGCTTCTCCAGCAGCATGTCCAGCTGAGCAGCCTCCTGGTACAGCTGGAATGCCTCTGCCTTCTTGGCCATCTGCTCAGCCTCGGCCCTGGCTCGGGCCTCTATGGCAAAGGCCTCTGCTTCCCCACGCATCTGAGGAGGGTACAGGACACGTGAGGTACGGTAGGTGAGGACAAGAAACCCCAGCAGAAGCAGCACCCCACTCCCTCCACCAGTTGGCTAACTCACCCGCACAGTCTCGGCTTCTGCCTCCGCCTGCATGATCAGCTGGGACCTTGGCAAAGGGGAGTGGAGGGGGGATAGGTGAAGAAGAGCCCTTGCTCTGGGAGAAAAGACTCGGCAGAAGGAGGACAGGTAGAAAAGGCCTCAGCTTTTTGTCCGGGGGTGCCCAGGTGGTGAAAGAACCCTAAGGGGGGCAGGGAGGGGTGTTTACTTCTCTGCCTCCGCCAGTCGCTCCAGCTTGTAGCGCTCGGCTTCCGCTGGCTTGCGAACGCGGGCCTCCAGTTCCTTCTCCCGGCGGGCGATCTCCTGCTCCTGCACTGCCACCTGCTGGGCCCGCTCCACCACCTGCACCTGCACCCGCTGCTCCTCGATCTGCTGTTTCGTCTTGGCCACCTGCGTAGGAGGGATGCTCAGAGTTGCAGAGCATCTGCAGGGAGGGAAGCAGGGAGGGCCATGGCTCCAGGGCAGGATATTAACACAGAGCACACCTCGTGCAGCTGGTCTCCGTGGGCTCAGCTTGCCCAGTGCAGTCCATTTCTGGGACAGATCTGAGGTATGGCCTGGGGAGGGTTCTGGTCCTCCCCCAACAGAGCCAATATCCATGGTTAGGGTTGTTCCCAAGGCAGTCTAGCTTCAGGGCTGGATAGGGCTGCAACCCAGCCCCTGTTTGCCCTCAAGCCAGGTGAAGCGTTCCTCCACTGAGCTCCCCATCCCCCTATTTCTCCACCAAGTCTTCCTGTAGAGTATGCGCACCTGGAGAGCACTGCATGCGTGGTGACCATGCCTCACCTTCAAGTCCAGCCATTTCTCTCCACCAGTGCAGCGGTTATCTTAGTGCAAGCCACTGGCGGCTGGCTTCTGAATAGCCTCTCGCCAGCTTTTGGGGAGTAGGGGGACGGTGTGTGTGTATCTTTTGTAGGTCATCCAAATTCAAAAGAAAAAAGTAAAGGAAGATCTCTTCCCACCTATTTCTCAAGCCACCTGGTTGGTTCCCTTCCTCTCAAACAACCACTGTGAGCAGCCTGTTGTGTATCCTTCCAGGGCTACTGTGAGCAACTATAAGGGTATGTATACATCATAGGCTACTTCCTCTTACTTAGGCAGATTTCATTTTCTTATTCCTTGGAGAGTACAGGGGTCAGAAGGCTCTTGTCAACATGTCAGTGAGCAGAGGTCTGGAAGAAGAACATACTTCTTGCCTCATTGCTCTGGCTTAGCTATGCACCATCTTGCCTGTGATATATCCACATGAGAGATGGAGCCCCTGCCTTTAAAGGGCCCATATGTTCATTCCAGAGGAAGGGGGCTTCTAGACGTGGTACCCTGTCCTCTTTGACCCTAAAATTTCAAACCTGTTCCAAACTGGACTAGTTAACGCTTGACCTCAGCGTGCAGCATCATGGTCCTCCTGTGTTCGAGCCCCCACTTCCACCCTCTTCTTTCTCTTCTTTAGACCCAGCCTCCAGCAGTTCCCTCAGAAAGAGTACCTGGGATATACGTTTTCTGAGATCTGGCTTCTATGGGTTTTTTATTTCATTCTTCTACTTGAATGATTAAGTTGAGTACAGGTTGTGAAAGTGTTAGTCGCTAAGTCGCGCCTGACTCTTTGCAACCCCATGGACTGGTAGTCCGCCAGGCTCCTCTGTCCATGAGATTCTCCAAGCAAGAATACTGGAGTGGGTTGCCATTCCCTCTCCAGGGGGTCTTCACAACGCAAGAATCAAACCAGGGTCTCCTGCATTGCAGATAGATTCTTTACCGCCTGAGCCACCAGGGAAGCCCCCTGAGTTCAGGTTACTATGCTGTTATTCATTTTCCACCAGAATTTTGAAGGCATTGCTCCATGGTCCTCTAGCTTCTTGAGAAATCTGAAGTCATTCTGCCGCTTGACCCTTTGCTTGAGAGCTCTTCATTCTCTCTGGAAGCTTTTAGTTCTTTCATCCTTGGTGTTCTGAAATTTCAGTGATGTGCTTCAAGGCAGATGTTTTTCATCCACTATGTTAGATACTTGGTGGATCATTCAATCTAGAAAGTCAGATAAACATGCCTGATTTTTTTCCACTGATGATTTCCTTCCATTTTGTTCTGTTTCATCTTGTCTGGCCTCTAATATTCTTTCCTAATTTTTCCATCTGTTTTATTCTATCTTCTGACAAATTTATTAGAATTTCTCTTCCATTGTTTTTTTTTCTATTTCTGCCACCTTATTAATTTTTAAAAGCTCTTTGTTNGATGATTTCCTTCCATTTTGTTCTGTTTCATCTTGTCTGGCCTCTAATATTCTTTCCTAATTTTTCCATCTGTTTTATTCTATCTTCTGACAAATTTATTAGAATTTCTCTTCCATTGTTTTTTTTTCTATTTCTGCCACCTTATTAATTTTTAAAAGCTCTTTGTTTTCTATGTCCTGATTTGCTGGATATGAATTATTCTTTTATCTTTCTGAGGATATTACCTTTTTTTTTTTAAGCTCTCTTCTCTCTGCATAGCACATATCCTTCAAACTGCTTTGCTCTGCTTGTGGTTTTGGCCTGTCCTTCTTGCTGCAGGACCCTTCATATGTCAGGGAGTCTGTGCTTGTCTGCTCACAGGGAGGAAGGTCAGAAACACTGAAGGGAAGCTCTGGGTATGTGGGTGAGGCTCAGAGGCTTTGAGCTTCACTCTAGGGTGACCCGGGTAGTTCATCTGCTGAGGAACCTCTGATTTAGGACCTTCAAGTCTTTCATGTTGGGTTGGTCATGTTCCCCAGAGCAATCTTATGATTTCTTCTTTGGAATAAGGGGCTGGGGAAGTGGTCAGTATTCAGCATTCAATAGGCAGTCTCTTCATGCCTGTTACTGGGAGAGGGAGCATCGCTCAGAGGCAGACAGCTCTGAGAAGTCACTTTTCACCTGTTTCTCCTTATTCCAACCGACTTATCCCAGCTCCAGAGGCCCCTGGTGCTGACAACTTCTGTGCCTCGGGTCATTTTTCATTGGTTTCTTCCGTGCAGCTTTGCATTCAGCTGTCTCAGACACTTTAGTCGTCAGTTGCCCTGACTTTCCAGCTTCCACAGTGATGCCATGGTTTCTGTTCCTTCTGTTCCTATTCGCTCCACCTTTTTTCTCTCCCCCAATTACTCTATGTGAATTTAGTGAGATTTTAAGAGGGAGTGCAATTAGCTGCATTTATGCCATTCATCAGTTTTGACAAACCTTCTAATTCATCTTCTTGCTTCCTCTGTTCTCTTTTGACAATCAATTTTTGATACAGCAGCTGGACTGATCTTTGTAAAAATGTAAACTAGACCAGAGTACTTCCCTTCCTGAAGTCCTCCAATAGTTTCCCATCGTGCTTTGAATCTCCTTCTAAGTTTCCATCTGTTGTGTGCTTAGTTGCTCAGTCGTGTCCTACTCTTTGCGACCCCATGGATTGTAACCCACCAGGCTCCTCTGTCCACGGTGATTCTCCAGGCAAGAATACTGGCTCCCCAAATCCTACGAGATCTGGTTCCCTCTGCCTCTCCTCACTCACAGCACACCAGTCATGCTCGATCAGAAACCTCCTTTGTGTTCCTGGGACACAACCCCTCATTTTTACATCAAGATATTTGCTTGTGCTAGTTCCCTGCCTAGTCACTTGCCATATATAACTAAGTTAAAATAAAAAAAATTACACAGCATTTCCATTATCACAAGTTCTATTTGACCAGCACTGGACTAGCGCATTCTTGGCTCACAACTCTTTACATTGCTGACTCTTTCTCATCTTCAGGGTTATCTATCATTTTCTCACAGAAGCTTTCTCTGATCATCCCAACCTAACAAGAGTACCCCTCCAATAGAATACCACCAATTTATTTTCTTCATAGCACTTAAACAACTTAATTAGAGCCAATGAAGATTATTTATGTGCTTATTAGCTGTCTCATATATTATAATGTAAAGCTCCATGAGGGCAGGAATTTTATTCTATCTCATTCATACTCATATACTCACCTCCAAAACAATGCCTGGCATATAGTAGGCATTTAATAGATCTCTGTTGAATAAATCCTTATCTTTCCAGCACCTAGCACAAAGTCTGACACAAAACGAGGGACTAATAAAAGTTGAACAGAACCCAAACCAGGCCATCCTTTGATTAGCAGACAAGAAAAGCCATGCTGAGAAGATAAAGTCCCACACAAGCTGGTGGTTTTCACTAAATCAATGCTTCTCAAACTTCAATGTGCACACGAATCACCTAGAGATTTTGTTAAAATACAGATTCTGATTTGGTCTGTTGGGCTGGAGCCTCGGATTTTGTATTCATGACAAGCTCCCCTGGGATGTGCTGTTGCTGGGAGGCAGACCACACTTTGAGCAGCAAAGTACTATGCCACACTCAGGTACCTGTCAAGCCACCCAGGGATTTAATACCATAACTAAAGATGTGTTACACTTAATGCTTTCAGCCTGCACCAACTCTTGGCAAAAATGAATTTCATAACATTGGGTAAAGGTCTCAAAGTACAGTTGATTCTCATTATTCATGGTAGTTCCGGTTTTCATAAAGTAGCCATGAACACTGAATTAACAAATACTTACCGTGGGATCTTAGTTCCCCAACCAGGGATCGACCCCTGCACTGGAAGCACAGAGTCTTAACCACTGGATTGTCAGGGAAGTCCTATATATCTTTGTTTTATGTATTTCTGCATAAAGACACCATATGTAATGTATTTGTTGATGCATTAACAATGAACTCACATCCAGCAGCACTATAACTCATGCCTGAGAGAAGCTTATCGAACACACGTTATTTTCTCCATCAAGCACATCAAGCCTTCCTGGACTCAGGAACACTAGACGGCACTCACTGCACTTGGGGGCGTTCTGAACTGTGAAATCACCAACACAGAGCACAAAAGTGCAAAATATGTAGCAGCGAATATACTATGAAAATGACATTGTTTACAGTAGGAGCTAAAACAAGAAGGGAAAAACATCTTGTTCAACCTCAACTGAGAGGCACGTTATCAGGCAACTCAAATTTTTCTCCACTCTCTCCATGTCTGCAAATGGTCATCAATACAAAGAGCACTAGGGAAACCAGTGCTAATTTAGCATTAGTTCTTTAAAACACTTTAGCACTGAGGCAAATTCTCAAATACAAGATCGGCGAATAATAAGGATCAACTACACTTTGCTGCATTATCAAGGCCCCCACAGGTCACTTTGTGGGATTCAGGGCCAAGTCCACGTTTCTCTTCCTCACACCCTCTGTGACCACCAGGGCTGCTGGGAGCCTGTGGAGGACCGCCGTGCAAATCAGAAAAAGGCACCCATTCCTCTGGGGAGATGCAGACCCATTCACAATGCACAGCTTGGGGAATGGAGCACAGGCCGATTTGAGCTCTGGTTCACCCTTCATCCAGGTGCCCTTGCCCTGGACACAACTTGCCCCAAGCCCGTGATCAGCCCTATCTACACCCCCTTTCTAGGCCTTTTCTTTGCTTTTCAGCTGAAACATTTAGGTCTTTTAAGTCTTCCTCATATGGAGGAGTTGGGTCAGAAACTGAGTCAAAATAAGGGGATCAAAGTCAGGATATGAGAGAGAGTGGTAGCCTGAGAAGAACAGGGAGGGATTGAGGTCCAGCCTGGCCGCAGGTCCAGCCTGGCCGCAGGGCCAGCATGGGAGCTCTGACCTGAAGTTGATAGGCCAGGTCAGCCTGTGCTCGGCGTGTGTTGACTTCGATGTCGTATGCAGCCTTCTTCAGCTCGTAGTCCCTCTGTGCCTTGGCCATCTCAATCTCACTCAGGTACTGAGCAGACACCTTCTCCTGCTTGGCTTTGGCCTCCTGTTCATGCAGATTGGGTAGGGCATCAGAGTAGGCAGAAGAAGGCCCAAGGGAGAGAGCCCGCTCTCCACCGAGCTCCTCCATCTTCGCCCTGGGCCTGGCCTCATCTACATCCTCTGCCAACCCTGCTCCACTGGCCCTTGCGCCACCCCTTCTCCCATCAGGCATACAAAAAGCGCTCAGAGACCAAGCAACCCCCAGCTCTCTCACCCGGATCCCGGCGTCTCTTTTGGCCTCTGCTTCCCCAATCCGAGCATCTTTTTGGACCTGAGCTGTTCGAGCCTTCCCCAAGGAGTGCAAATAGTCCTGTGGGAGAGATGTAGATGTCACAATCCTCGGGAAAGAAGGTCTACCAGATGGGAGCAGGGAAGCAGGGAGGACCAACTGCTGAGGTTTACCTGATCGTCATGAATGTCTTTCAGGGTGTAGCTGACCACACTGATGCCCATGTTGACCAGGTCTGAGGAGGCCACTTTGAAAACCTGCTCTGAGAATTTCTGCCTGTCCTTATAGATTTCCTGGGATAACAAGATGGAAGGAAGGAAGGAACATGCTCAGACCCTCTGGCCACCGTCTTCCTCAGACTAGCTGGGTTCTTAGGCCCCTTGCACTCTGGCATCCCTTCTCGATCTCTCCCTGCCCTCAGGCCCACCTCCACAGTCATGTGGGCCATGATAGCCCTTTGGTGGCCCTCTAGTGTCTCCAGTGCGATGTGGGCGATCTCTGCCTCCGTTTTCCCCAGGAACATCTGGCAGGCGGCGGCCAGCATCTCCTTGTTCTGGCCCTGGATCTTTACCTGTAGCCAGAAGAGTTGGGGAGGGTGTGCGGAAGGCCTCCTGAAGCCAGAGTAGAGGGAGGGAGAGTCAGTTGCCTTGGGGATCCCTGGAGATGGGGAGACTTGCAGAGAAATTTCTCCACAGGCAGAGATAGGGAAAGCAGTGGTCAGAAGATTCTTAATGTCTGGGGACACAGAAGATGCTGGGTGGGGGAGTGGACTTTGGGGAAAAGGCTCTGAAAGCCTCACCTGGGCAATGCCAGTGACTGAGATGGGGACCCCATGGCGAGTGTAAACCTTTTCACTCTTGACATTGAGGGTCAGTGTGTTGAGTGAGATCCTAAGGGAAAGAGAAGGGGTAGACAGCGTGAAAAGGAAGAAAGGGAGAAAACAGGGGTTCCCTTGCCCCAGTTTTCTTGCTACTTACCTCTGGATTTGCTGGATGCAGGGCAGGACAAAGACACGGCCTCCAGCCACCATGACTGGGGGGCTCCGGCAGAAACCTGCAAGGGGAGGGGGCAGTGAGCTGTGGTGGCCCATGGTAGAGCTGTAACGTGGGAGATACACCTTGGGGAGGGAGCAGGGAGCAACCTCCACGAGGAAAGCTGGAAGCTGACAGGGGCCAGGGGCAGTCTAGGCCTTGGAAGGCTACGCAAGGAATAATCACAAGTGGGTGGCATGCAGCCATCGTGGGCGGGGTGGACAGAAAGCCTGGCGCTGGGGAGCTGGTAGAAAGAGAG
>SJYA01002764.1:233691-310469 GCA_006410615.1 Neotragus moschatus
CCACCATGTTGTAGAGGTGGAAAAATTTCTCCTTTTCTTCTAGTTTCTTTGTCTGGTTCAATAATTAAATTGACCTAGGACAGATTAATGGGAGAAAACAAATTTAATTGCATACTTAACAGGAGCCCAAGAAAACTTGAGACTCAAAGGCAGTCTGGCAATTGAAGTTTATATGCCATCTTTAGCTAAGGAAAGGGAAAGAGGCCTGGGGCTATAAGGGGAGGTGGGTAATTCACAGGAAGATGGGAAGAGCAGGTGATTGCTAATGAGATGTTTGTCCTGCCAAGCAGGCAAGTTTTTCTGGTGAATGTTATCAATGGACCAGGCCCCCTACCTCAGTTATTTAGGCCGTGAAGGGAGAGGTGCAAGGCTTCTTTTGATTCTGCTGGGTCTTGCTTGCTCCAAATAATTCACATGCCAGAGGAGCACATTTTGGAGTGCCATATTCTGTCCCCCTTCAACATGCATACTACACACACACATGCACAGAACAAAAGTGCAGAGACTAAACAGGGGCAACCCACAGTGTGCAGAAATGTTCATTCATGGCTGGAGCAGAGGACCACAAAATACAAAGGCAAGAAGTTAGCAGCCACCTGGGTTTAAGCCTATATGAAAAACACTTAAACTGTGAGACATTATGCAAATGTTGTGGTGATGATGATAACGCAAGAGAGAATGGACACATTTTCATAACTGCCTTAGAGACAACTGCTATGGACACAGAATTTAACATCTCTTGAGCATTCAACAGGGCCAGTGTGTGTGTGTGCGCGCGCGCGCTAAGTTGCTTCAGTCGTTTCCAACTCTGCAACCCTGTGGACTGCAGCCTGCCAGGCTCCTCTGTCCATGGGATTCTCCAGGCAAGAATACTGAAGTGGGTTGCTATTTCCTCCTACAGTGGATCTTTCCAACCCAGGGATTGAATCTGCATCTCTTACATCTCTTGCATTGACAGGCAGGTTCTTTACCACTAGTGCTACCTGGGAAGCNTGGACTGCAGCCTGCCAGGCTCCTCTGTCCATGGGATTCTCCAGGCAAGAATACTGAAGTGGGTTGCTATTTCCTCCTACAGTGGATCTTTCCAACCCAGGGATTGAATCTGCATCTCTTACATCTCTTGCATTGACAGGCAGGTTCTTTACCACTAGTGCTACCTGGGAAGCCCCAACACGGCCAGCCACCCTGTTAAAAGGTACAGCCACCCTGTTAAAAGGAGTACTGGGGTAGGTTCCAGCATGCGTGTTGGTGAGTGAGCTAAGCCAAATAAAGCAAGCACATCAGGTTCTAAGAAAATGAAAGACTAAGTCTAAGAGGAACCCAACAGAGCAACTGTTCCTGTGTGTCTAATCAATCAGACAAGGCAACAGGGAAGAATGGCATTTGAGATAACCTTGAACAGTGGGTGGGATACCACAAAGTCAGATGTGGAAGATGATCGAGAAAGAGAATGGAATCAGCAAAGGCCTTGAGCTGGAAAAGTACAGGATGTGTTTGGAGAATCACAAAAAAAACAATCTCAGGATAAGCTTCCCGTCAAGCAGTGGTGGTGAAACCCAGCAGGACCCTATGGGGCCCTCCTGGGGACCAAAACCTTTCCGTGTCCCCTGTTTCTTGTTTCTAGGAAAAAGGCTTCAGCTTCTTAGATCATCCCTGGGCTCCAAAGGGCAGAAGCAGTTACTAATTAGGGAAGGAAGGGAATGCAGAAACAGAGGAGGAGCAGTCAAGAAACAGCAGTGCAGGGCTTCCCTGGGGGTCCAGAGGTTTAAGACTCAGCTTCTACTGTAGGGGGCGTGGGTTTCATCCCTGTTCAGGGAAGATGCCACATGCCTGCACAGTGTGGCCAAACAATTAAAAAAAAAAAATACTGCAGTTAAAGCAAGGTCCTGATTCCTCCTCGTGGGATATGCATGAGTGCTAAGTTGCTTCATTCTTCTCCGACTCTTTGTGACCCCAAGGACTGTAGCCCCCCATGCTCCTCTGTCCATGGGATTCTCCAGGCAAGAATACTGGAGTGGGTTGCCATGCCTTCCTCCAGGGGATTTTCCTGACCCAGGGATTGAGCCCGTGTCTCCTGTAGCTCTTACATTGCAGGCAGATTCTTTACCACTGAGCCACTGGGGAAGCCCTCTCAAGGAATATACATACCAGTATATCTTAGTTCCTTACACAGGAACTGTGGACCCCATTCATTGGAGGATGGCACCTTCTGGCTGAGCACAAGATTCCTGGAGCACTGCCCTGTTACCACCAACCAATCAGAAGAAAGTCACACACTCTGCAGCCCTCACCCCAAATTTTGCCTATAAAAACTTTCCTCGGAGGGGGGTTCAGAATGGGGAATACATGTATACCTGTGGCGGATTCATGTTGATGTATGGCAAAACCAATACGATATTGTAAAGTAATTAACCTCCAATTAAAATAAATATATTTAAAAAAAATAAAAACTTTCCCCAAAAAAACTATCAGGGATTTTTGAGTACGAGCCACCTGTTTGCTCGGCCCTGTGATAAACCTTTCTCTGCTCCAGACTCTGACATTTCAGTTTATTTGGCCTCACTGTGCACTGGGCTGGTGAACATGAACTTTGTTCCTTAACAGTATCTTCAAAATCTCATTTCTTCCTCTCCAAATTCATTTTAACCTTTCTTCCCCTCTTCTGCTATGCTCCAGCCACCCGGAGCCTCGGCCTTTCATCTCCCAGGACTTAACAAAGCTGTTTCTCACCTTGGGTCCCCTGCTTATATTGCTCTGCCTGGGCACCTGCAGCTTTTGGCAGTTTCTCATCCTCTTCATAAAACAAGAGGGAAGGAGACAGCGCACAATCTTTAAAAGAATGACATAGCCCTCAAAGATCCAAATTTTGCCTTTAAAAACTCTTGCCTGAAAACCATTGGGGAATTCTGGTGGAGAGGGGTTGTTCTTGCTTGGCGCTTCATATAAGCCTTTCTCTGCCCCAAACTCTGATGTTTCTGTTTGCTTGGCCTCGCTGTGGATTAGGCACAGGAATCTGGCTGGGTTTGACCACAGTGGGAAGTGACGATGGCCGGGAAGAACTGAGAGGTAAGGAGAGCTTAACTGTCAGCCCAAGGGATAGTGTTTGACTGTAGACCATGGAGCTTGTGGATCACGGGCTGACATCAAAGAGGGGCAAGTTCAAAGCTGGAAACTGAGTGGGATGAGGAGTATGCCCTGGATGAGGAGACACTGAGCCGGAGACACTGAACCAGAGGCAGGGAACAATTGGAGAAGTTCGGGCAGAAGGAAACGGGGGCTATGACACAGGAAACCAAAAGAAGGGGTGGCTTCAGGAGATATTGCTAGCATAAAATGACCAGAATCTAGTAATAAAATGGGTAACATTAGAGTCAGGAAGCATGGAGAGCTGGGGTGCTAACAGCGAGAGGATGAAGGGGCCAAAGCTGGTTCTGTAGATGTGAAGTGCCTCTGGCACAGAGCTTTGTACCAGGTCATATTATGCCTGGGNGGTGGCTTCAGGAGATATTGCTAGCATAAAATGACCAGAATCTAGTAATAAAATGGGTAACATTAGAGTCAGGAAGCATGGAGAGCTGGGGTGCTAACAGCGAGAGGATGAAGGGGCCAAAGCTGGTTCTGTAGATGTGAAGTGCCTCTGGCACAGAGCTTTGTACCAGGTCATATTATGCCTGGGGCACAAAGATTGAAGGCAGGAGGCGAAGGGGACAACAGAGGATGAGACGAGATTGACTGGAAGGCATCACCGACTCGATGACTCGATGGACATGAGTTTGAGCAAGCTTCGGGAGATGGTGAAGGACAGAGATGCCTGGCATGCTGCAGTCCATGGGGTCGCAGAGTGGGACACTACTGAGCGACTGAACAAGATGAGCTGACTGACCTCTTCCATCAGAGGCTGTGTCACACACGTCTTTGTGTCTTCCATAAAGCCTAGCGGAGTGCTGGGCTTGTACTAGTTGTTCAGTAATCTTGATACATGAAAGATGAAAGCACAGAACTAAAAATGCACATATAGTATACATTCCCTGGCTGGATCACCCCAAGCTTTTGAGAAAGGTATAAGTGAAGTGAAGTTGCTCAGTCATGTCCGACTCTTTGCGACCTCATGGACTGTAGCCCACCAGGCTCCTCCATCCATGGAATTTTCTAGACAAGAGTACTGGAGTGGGTTGACCATTTCCTTCTCCTGGGGTTCTTCCCAACCCAGGGATTGAACCTGGGTCTCCTGCATTGTNTCATGTCCGACTCTTTGCGACCTCATGGACTGTAGCCCACCAGGCTCCTCCATCCATGGAATTTTCTAGACAAGAGTACTGGAGTGGGTTGACCATTTCCTTCTCCTGGGGTTCTTCCCAACCCAGGGATTGAACCTGGGTCTCCTGCATTGTGGGCAGATGCTTTACTGTCTGAGCCACCAGGGAGTCCCTGAGACAGGTATGCACTCCCTCACACACATTCGTGATTGAAAATGCCCTTTGCTGTTCCTTGTTTGCTGTCTGTGTAAGGCTTGTTCCAGCTTTTCTTAAGAAATTCATATCCCACATATGAATTTCTTAAGCTGGAATAAACCTTACATAGACAGCAAACAAAGAACACCCAAGGGCATTTTCAATCAAGAATGTGTGTGAATGTAAATAAGAGAACAGCCCCAACCTAGGCTATAAATAGAGACATTCTTGCTGTATTGGGCATGTTGGTTGCTTTATTTTACACCCACCACTCCTGTCTAAACACATGAGAAACTTCCAGCATTGCACACCTCTTCCTGATGAGGTATAAAACACACCTTCTCTACAAACAAAGACATATCGCTTTCCCACACCTGCCATCAACCTTACATTTACACCCAAGCACAGTGAGCCTACCCACCTACCCGCGCCCTCATTCCAAGGCAACCTGCACACAAGGATCAGCATCAATACAAGACGATTTACATGTTTGGACAGGCTCACATGCTCACACAGACATAAATTGGGGATGGGGGAGATGGTGATGTTAGAAGAAAACTGCTTGTGGGAGAAGGAGAGAGTCACCCAAGGTCAGGAATGCATAACTTGTTTATGATGGAAAATTTCTCCAGGGCATTAGGCAGGGGAGGGGAAATGAAGGGGATGTCAGGATCCTGTTTCGCACTACCTACCGCATCTGGAATCTGGGGCTCCAGCTGGACCTAGTTATCCTCAGTGTCCTCCTGGCACAGAGAGACCTTTCTTTGTGACAAAGCCAGAATGGGACCAAGAGAAGCAGCAGAGCGCCCAGATGGCTCTCCATTCATTTCGACCAATCCCATCCCTGGTCCTGGGATCCTCCGAGAGCCAGGGCTCTGCCCCACACCCTCCCTGTCTACCACACAGGAAGCTGGGAAAGATTGAGAGTGAATCATTAAGTCATTGACAGTGCGGGGGTGGGGGCTGGGGGATGAGTTAAGGCCAGAAAGGGCCAGGGGCTGAGACCAGCAGCTGCACCGGTTCTCACTGCCCTAAGCCTAGGGAAAGACCTTTGCCCCTTTCCATTTCCAGCTCTCATTTCCTCCCCATCTGCCCAAGATCACCAAGTCCCTTCATTCCTCTCCTCTGACCTGTGTTCTTCCCACTAACCTTTCTTAGCCCCTTGTTTGTTTTCTTCTTAAGGCTGACCACAGTAGGGAATCATTTTATGTGTTTGTTTACTTTCTGTTGTTGTCTCTCTTCCCCACTGGAATCTCATCTCGAGTATATAGGACCATATCCTCCCGTTTCCTCTGTGGTTTCTCTTGAAAGTACTTGGCCTTTCACCTAGTGGGGGCATAATAAGTATATGTATTTTAAGTGAAGTATGTTTTATGTACAATATTCTATTAGTTTCAGGTGCGTGATATAGTAATTCAANCGAGTATATAGGACCATATCCTCCCGTTTCCTCTGTGGTTTCTCTTGAAAGTACTTGGCCTTTCACCTAGTGGGGGCATAATAAGTATATGTATTTTAAGTGAAGTATGTTTTATGTACAATATTCTATTAGTTTCAGGTGCGTGATATAGTAATTCAATATTTTTATAGATTATACTCCATTTGAAGAAAGTTACTATAGGAACTTCTCTGGCGGTCCAGTGGTTAAGACTCCTCACTTCCACTGCAGGGGGCATGCGTTCCATCCCTGCGCAGGGAACTAAGACCCTACATGCTTCGTGGCACAGCCAAAAAATTAATAATAACAATAACAAAAATAGAAATAAAGTTATTACAAAATAATGACTCTGCTTGCCTGTGCTGTACAATATATCTTTGTCATTTATTTATTTTATACCTATTTCTAAATTAAGAGCTTATATTTCTTAATTCCATACCCCTTTCTTGCCCCTCCCTCTTTCGCTCTCCCTGTTGGTAACCACTAGTTGGTTCTCCACATCTGTGAGAGTTGGTTTGTTTCGTTATATACGTAAGTTTTATTTTTTATATCCCACATATAAATGGTAACAGTATTTTCTTTCTCTGACTTATTTCAGTGAGCATGATACTCTCTAGGTCTATCCACATTGTTGCAAATGGTAAAAATTTCATTATTTTTTATGGACAAGTAATATGGCTAAGTGTATATATATATATATATATATACACACACACACACATATATATATCTCATATCTTCCTCCATTTATCTATTGATGAACACTGAGGTGGCTTCCATATCTTGGCTATTGTAAATAAGGCTGCTATGAACATGGAAATGAATGTACCTTTTCAAATTAGTGTTCTTATTTTCTTCAGATATATACCCAGGGGTGGAACTGCTGGATTATACAGTTCTATTTTCAGCTTTTTAAGGAAACTGCATACTGTTTTCCATAGTGGGCTGCACCAATTTACATTTCCANTCCATATCTTGGCTATTGTAAATAAGGCTGCTATGAACATGGAAATGAATGTACCTTTTCAAATTAGTGTTCTTATTTTCTTCAGATATATACCCAGGGGTGGAACTGCTGGATTATACAGTTCTATTTTCAGCTTTTTAAGGAAACTGCATACTGTTTTCCATAGTGGGCTGCACCAATTTACATTTCCACTGACAGGGAATATAAATTTACTAAGGGAACCCTTGATAAGTATTCCTAAGTCCATCTCCTTTGAGGAGACACCCCCAGAGGTTTCTGGTTATACAGCTGTGTCTCTTCAGAGGCCCCTACATTTCTTCTTCAAAGAGGGAGTTGGGGGATGCTAACCTGTGGCTCAGGGTGACCTGCCAGTGAATCAGGAATAACTGTGCAGTTGGTGGATGGCAAAGCTGGGCCCCGCACCCTTTATGAGTGACATAAGATTGAGTCATGCCTGCTGCCCCAACTGGAATACTGCTGCATTGCTGACCGCCAGCTAGAATGGGGGGCAAAGGTAATGGGAAGGAAGCAGAATGGGCAGCGGAGAGGGAGACAGATATTTGGAAGTGGGAGCTTTTGAGAAAGAGAAACAAGGGGAGAGGGATGGATCCAGGGTCTTGGGGTCAGGGAATAAAAACTGAAAGCTCTCAGCTGCGCGTGGCATTTAGTAGATGCTCAATAACTAATTGTTGACTTAAGATGGGTTTAAGATAGAAGCGGAACATGGGGTAGCAAAAAGACTGTTATCATCTAGTGGCATTGGAAGAAAGTGGGTTTAAATTCCAGCTCTGTTACTTATTAACTACGAGGTGCTGGGCCAGCTACTTAACTTCTCTGACAATGTTTCCGTAACTGAAATATGGGTCAGTTGGCCTTTAGGTTGTTTCAAGGACTAACAATATGAGTAGGCACAATGTAGGTGCTTTTTCCATGGTAGATGTTATGATTAAGGGAAGGGGCTGCTTTGGAGTGAAATGNTACGAGGTGCTGGGCCAGCTACTTAACTTCTCTGACAATGTTTCCGTAACTGAAATATGGGTCAGTTGGCCTTTAGGTTGTTTCAAGGACTAACAATATGAGTAGGCACAATGTAGGTGCTTTTTCCATGGTAGATGTTATGATTAAGGGAAGGGGCTGCTTTGGAGTGAAATGGACAGTGACAAACTAGCCCAGGAACAGAAGACCAGGATGGGAAAATAGCCTCCGGTACAAAGATTATCAGAGGATACAGCTTCTTTTTCCATTGACCTTTCCCTCCCTCTCTCCACTTCAAGTAGGTTTTGTAGCCCTTCCTTTTCTCCAGAGAAGCAGAGCCTTCTGCATTCCTAGCTTTTGTTCAGCCAATGAGCATGGCTGTAAATACTTTTTCCCTGTTTGCCACATGCACACACATTCTAGCCAGAACAGTTCTTGCCAGAGGCATGGTGGTGGTAGGGAACAGTGGTGAGTTCTAGCCAGCAACTTAATAAATGACCCCCAAGACTTTCATTTGGGCCTTAAAGAGGGCCAAGATCAGGCCGTGGCAGTTTTCCCTGACTCAAAAGGATGGCAGGGGTGCCTGGAGCCCCAAGGTCACCTTGATATCCCCTGCCCTGGATGCACTCCAGCGTGGCCTGGCCCAGCCCAGTCCCACTCAGCCAAACCTTCCCAAAAGCTGTTCAGAGTGGGGAGCTTGGAAAAGAACCCAGCATCCCTGTTCTGGTCCAACACCCCTGTTCTGGTCCAACACTGGCTTCCTAGGACCCCAGGGTTGTGACTCCTCTGGCTTCAATTTCCTTCCAACCAGATTATAACTCCTTGAGAGCAGGACTTTATCCATCTTGTTAATCATTCTGTTTTGAGTGTCTAGATCAATACTCGATGCCTGGATGGGAGGGGAGTTTGCGGGAGAATGGATACATGTATATGAGTCCCTGAAACTATCACAACACTGTTAATCAGCTTTGTTGTTTGGTCTCTAAGTTGTGTCTGACTCTTTGTAACCCATGGACTGCAGCACACCAGGCTTCCCTGAACTTCACTATTTCCTGGAGTTTGCTCAAACTCATGTCCATTGAGTCGGTGATGCCATCCAACCATCTCATCCTCTGTCATCCCCTTCTCCTCCTGCCCTCATTCTTTCCCAGCATCAGGGTCTTTTCCAATAAGTCAGTTCTTCCCATCAGGTGGCCAAGGTATTGGAGCTNCTTGATCGGCTGCCAGGGGGTGAGCCTTTAGGCGGTTTTCTGGGAAGGAAAGTTGCCCTGTGTGACTCAGAACCAAGTTAGGGAAAAAACAAGCTCACTCAATCGCTGGCACCCCCTGGTCTGGCCTGGCTTTGACCATGAGCTCATAAAAGAGGAAGCTGGGCCTGGCTGGCTGGTAGCCCTGCTTTCCCTCATGTTCTCTCTCCATCACCTCACGGATTCCTGGGGGTGTCTGGGCCTCATGCTACGGTCATCCTGGCTCAGCGGCCCTGGCCCTTTTATGACACTTTCTCTTCCCAGACCATTGGTCACTTGTTTCCCCAGGTTGGAAATACCACCCAGCAGTGAAGGGGATTGCTCACAAGGGGAGGCTGAAAATATCATTGCATCCCTTGACTCTGATGGTCTCCGCTGCAAACCATGACTACTTGGGTTTGGTCCTGTGATGGCTGCAGCTCCCACACAGACCAACTGATGCTAACCCTGGGAGCCCAAATGAAGAGGTTGCTTGGGACCGAGGGTTCCCCAGTTCAGGAGAAAAGCGGAGGGTCCCAAAGTGCTGGGCAGCTGAACCACCTTCAGGGCTGATGTACCCTGGTTGAGACCTACTTACCTAACACTTTTGGTATTCAGAAAGTCCACAACCAGAAAGGCACATTTCATTTCAATGGAAATGATGACAAGGACGGGCTGCAGAGAATACTTCTAACTCCTCTCCCTGCATTCCATCTCCTGTGCATTCTCCAGAGCTTTCTTATGAAAAGATGGACTGGACCAATTCAGTGTCTGGGTGGGTGACTTCAGTGTCTCCAGATTCTCTGGTGGGGCTGACGCTGGCTTCCCATCCTGAATCCAGGCAGCTTTACAGGCTTCTCTCTCAACTCCCGCATTGCTTTCCTGCACCCTGAGCTAGGGCACTATATATGGTTTTGTACTGTTTCTCATTCAGGCCAGACTCTTATCTACTAGACCCTTCCCACATGCTGTTTTCTCTCCATCCTCCTGAGAAAACCCCACTGGTGACTCCTTGGTGCAGACCAGTCCGTCTATTAATACTTTTATATAAATGTCTTGAAGCATCAAACGCAGTATATTAAGACATTTGTCTGTAGATCTTTCTGACTGCTTAGAAGTGTACTTGCGTTGTGATGCAGTCGTTTTGATGCCAGGGACCTTCTGACAAGGCCTTCTAAAGTTATTAAATTGTCAGCATTGAAAGCAAATCAGTAAAAATGGGACTTGCCTGGTGGTCATGTAGCTAAGACTCTGGGCTTCCAATGCAGGGCCTGGGTTTGATCACTTGTCAGGGAACTCGATCCCACACACCACAACTAAGAGTTCCCACGCCATGACTAAAGACCCCATATGCTGCATTGAAGGTCAAAGATCCCGAGTGCTGCAAGTAAGACCTGGTATAGTCAAATAAATAAAATCAGTAATGAATGTATAAACAATATATTCTCAGCCCATCCCTGTGGATTGTGCCCATCCTGTCTCTATGACTCCCACCCTTTCACAGAGAATTTGGTAGTGCTTGATGATAGTACTTTCTTTTTTTTAGAAGCACTGCATGTCATGGGGGATCTTAGTTCTTGACCAGGGATTAAGCCTGAACCCCCTGCAGTGGAACTGCCAAATCCTGACCACTGGACCAACAGGGGATTCCCTACATTTTCTTTTCTTTTTTTTTTTTTTTTTTAATGTCCAGTATATTGAAATATGGTGTCCCAGGTGGCTTAACGTAAAGAATCCACCTGCCAATGCAGTAGACCTGCGTTCCATCCTTGGGTCAGGAAGATCCCCTGGAGAAGGAAATGGCAATCCACTCCAGTATTCTGGCTTGGAAAATCCCATGGATGGAGAAGCCTTGGCAGGCTACGGTCCATGGAGTTCCAAAAGAGTCAGATACAACTTACCAACTAAACAACAACAACATATTGAAATATAGCTTCTTTTACAGTAAAATCTATTCTTTTTAGGAATGCAATTTTATGAGTTTTGACATATTCATATAGTTGTATAAATGCCACTACCATCATGATATAGAATATTTCCATTGCCCCAGAAAGTTGCTCACACCCTTCTTCACTCCTAGCCCTTAGTGACAACTGATCTGATTTCTGCCTGTAGTTTTGCCTATTCTAGAATGTCATATTAAAACTACAGTAGGCACTCTTTTGTGTCTAGATTCTTTTGCTCAGTATTTCTGTGATTCATCTATTTTCTTGGTTGAATCAGTAGTTCTTTCCTTTCTATTCTGACTAGTATTTCATAGGATGATATAGTTGGCTTATTCATTCACCATTGATGGACATTTTTGTGTTTTTTTTTCCCCCTTGGTTTTGACTATTCTAAATAAAACTGCCATGAACAGTCATTCATACACAACTCTTTTTGTGGATGTGTGTTTTTATTTCTCTTAAATAAATATCTAGGAGTAGTATAACTCAGGATATATTTAACTTTATAAGAAATGTCTGAGCTTCCCTGGTGGTCCAGCAGTTTTTGTTTTTTTTTAATTAATTAAAATTTTCCGTCTCAGGTGTACATGAGTTCCCAACCTTGAACCCGCCCCCCCACCTCCCACCCCATATCAACTCTCTGGATCATCCCCGTGCACCAGTCCCAAGCATCCTGTATCCTGTATCGAACATAGATTGACTATTCGTTTCTTACATGATAGTATACATGTTTCAGTGCCATTCTCCCAAATCTTCCCACCCTCTCCCTCTCCTTCAAAGTCCAAAAGTCCATTCTATACATCTGTGTGGTCCAGCAGTTAAAATTCCATGCTGCCACTCCAGAGGGCATGGGTTTCATCCCTGCTCCCCCTGATTAGAGAAGTCCCACATGCTGTAGGGTGCAGCAAAAAAAAAAAAAAGAAAGAAAAAGAAATAGCCATCATTAGCCATTTTACAGTCTGACAAGGCTGTTCTAAGAAACTACATCAAAACATCCCCGGTGTAAGTTCTTGCATCAGATCTTCCAAGTCAAAATGTTTTCCTTGTCAGGGAAGAGGTTCACACGCAGGTTCCCTCAGGGGATAGGGATGGGCCAGAACCACTGCGCCCTGAGATGCCTGTCACGTCTTCAGGAGGCCACAGTGGATTCGAGGGCCACCCTGCTGTTGAAGCAGCTCTGTGTCTGCCAAATGGCTCTGTACTCCCTGGGACCAAGTGTAAAGGAACGTGGGCCCACACTGTTTGGGCCCACACAGTGCCTCCCAGGCACTGTCCTGAGCACTACCGAGGAATCAATCCATTAAACCTTCACAAACCCCCACTGCCATCATTGTCTGTCTCTTCATTTTACCGAAGAGGAAACTGAGAGGTTCCATAAGGCAGTTCACTTTCTCAAGATTACATAGTGGGACTTAGATTCAAACTCTATTCTAGCTCATCCCATAGTCCAGCATTGCACCACATCGATCAGAGAGTGGAAGCTGGAGAGTCAGTTCCATGTTCGGGTTCAGTTTCATGTTCTAGTTCATCTAATTTCCGTGGTAAGTCTCAGAAGAAGGCCTTTACAATATCCATCTCATAGACGAGGAGACAGCACAGAAACTGCACAGCCGTGAGGGCTAGAGCTGGCATTGAGTTGCAGGAAGTTGGCTCCAGAGACAAAGCAGCCAAACTCTATGCTTCCCTGCCTCTCAACAGTCCTCGTTATTAACATGATCGCCTGGCTCACTGCTCTGGCTCTTGTGTCTTTGGCTGCTCGCATGTCTGCCTCCTTGCTTGGGTCTCACTTTCAAACTCTGAATGGGCTATGCCCACATGCCCCAAGGTAGAACAACCTTGTTGGGCAGCCGTGTTGGGTAGTCTCACCTCTGCTTATATCGTTGGCCTCTTGCCAGCCCTTGGGAGATGTGTCTAGCTGGGGCAAAGATCCTAACCCAGCAGGGGAAGTAGGGGAGGTAAGGACATCCGCAGGGTGACCCAAGCCTAAGATATCTCCAGCTACTTTTCTCAGGAGGACGTGGTGTAGCCACAAGACACGTGAAAGTCTTAAGTTCATCTCAAAAGATCTTTCCTCCAATAAATGTTGAGCTCTTCCAGATAAGAGAC
Organism: Neotragus moschatus; assembly: GCA_006410615.1. NCBI lineage: Eukaryota > Metazoa > Chordata > Mammalia > Artiodactyla > Bovidae > Neotragus > Neotragus moschatus. Next base: position 246,801 of record SJYA01002764.1, read on the forward strand.
TGAAGCCCCTGTGGGGGCTGAGTACTGTGCCTAACTTATTCTCAGAACTCAGAAGATTTTGGTTGAATGATGAATGAATAAATGAAGAATAAGAACCAGATTCTCTTAATTTAGCCCTGTGCTGTCCCATATGGTAGCATGTGGCTATTTAAATTTCAACTGATTAAAATTAAGTACAATTTAAAATCCAGTTCCTTATTCACATCAGACACACTTCAAGCGAACAGTAGCCTCAGGTGACCAGTGGTTACCATATCGGGAAGCACAGATACAGTGCATTTCCATCATCACNTTTCATCTCATTCTATGGGTTATCTTTTCACTTTTTTTTTTAAAAAAGGTTATACTCCATTTACAGTTATTATAAAATATTGGTTATATGCCCTGTGCTGTATAATTTATTTTATATGTAATAGTTTGTACCTCTTAAACCCTTGTCCTTATATTATCTATTCCTAACTCCCTCTCCCCATTGGCAACCACTGATTTGTTCTCTGTATCTGTGAGTCTGTTTCTTTTTTGTTACATTCACTAGGTTGTTGTATTTTTTCGATTCCACAGGTAAATGATATCTGGTATCTATCTTTCTCTGCCTGATTTACTTCACTTAGCATAATGCCCTCCAAGCCCATCCGTGTTGCTGTAAATGGCAAAATGTCACTCTTTTTATGGCTGAGTAATATTCCACTGTATATACATACCATACCTTCTTTATCCACTCATCTGTTGATGGACACTTAGGTTGCTTCCATTTCATATCTTGGCATCTTTTCACTTTTTTGATGGTGTCCTTTGAAGCACAAAAGTTTTAAACTTTGGTGAAGTCCAGTTTATCTGTATTATCTTTGGTTACTTGTGCATTTGGTTTCATAGCCAAGAAACCATTACCTAATCCACAGTCACAAAGATTTGAGCCTATGCCTTCTTCCAAGAGCTTAATAGATTTAGCTTTCACTTTTAGATTTTTCATTTGTTCTGAGTTAATTTTCTTATATGGTTCAAGATGGGGATCCAGATTCATTCTTTTGCACATGGATATNCATAGCCAAGAAACCATTACCTAATCCACAGTCACAAAGATTTGAGCCTATGCCTTCTTCCAAGAGCTTAATAGATTTAGCTTTCACTTTTAGATTTTTCATTTGTTCTGAGTTAATTTTCTTATATGGTTCAAGATGGGGATCCAGATTCATTCTTTTGCACATGGATATCCAGTCATCCCAGTGTTACTACATCTATTTTGCTTTGTTTTGTTTGACCAAGCTGCATGGCTTGTGGGATTTTAATTCCTCCACCAGGGATTGAACCTGGGCCCTCAGCAATAAGAGCTCAGAGTCCTAACACTGGTGTTGTTCAGTAGCTCAGTCGTGTCCGACTCTTTGCAACCCCATGGAATGCANTCCAGATTCATTCTTTTGCACATGGATATCCAGTCATCCCAGTGTTACTACATCTATTTTGCTTTGTTTTTTTTGACCAAGCTGCATGGCTTGTGGGATTTTAATTCCTCCACCAGGGATTAAACCTGGGCCCTCAGCAATAAGAGCTCAGAGTCCTAACTACTGGTGTTGTTCAGTAGCTCAGTCGTGTCCAACTCTTTGCAACCCCATGGAATGCAGCACGCCAGGCTTCCCTGTCTTTCACTATGTCCTGGAGTTTGTTCAAACTCATGTCCATTGAGTCAGTGATGCCATCCAACCATCTCATCCTCTGTTGTCCCTTTCTCTTCCTGCCTTCAATCTTTTCCAGCATCAGGGTCTTTTCCAAGGAGTCAGTTCTTCACATCAGATGGCCAAAGTATTAAGAGCTTCAACTTCAGCATCAATCCTTCCAATGAATATTCAGGATTGATTTCCTTTAGGATTGACTGGTTTGATCTTCTTGCAGTCCAAGAGACTCAAGAGTCTTCTCCAACACTACAGTTCAAAAGCATCAATTCTTTGGTGTTCAGCTTTCCTTATAGTCCAACTCACGTCCATACATGACTACTGGAAAAACCATAGCCTTGACTAGACAGACCTTTGTTGGCAAAGTAATGTCTCTGTTTTTTAATATGCTGTCTAGGTTGGTCATAGCTTTTCTTGCAAGGAGCAAGCATCTTTTAATTTCATGGCTGCAGTCATCATCTGCAGTGATTTTGTCACTGTTAACATTGTATCCCTATCTATTTGCCATGAAATGATGGGACTGGATGCCATGATCTTCTTTTTTTGAATGTTGAGTTTTAGGCTAGCTTTTTCACTCTCCTCTTTCACCTTCATCAAGAGGCTCCTTAGTTACTCTTCAATTTTCGCAATAAGGGTGGTGTCATCTGGACCACCAGGTAATTCCCAGTATGGCTTTTTACAGATGAATAAATTGTAAGCCCTATGAAAAAAAAGTCCTTAACTTTGCCCACCGTAGTCCCCTTAGGATTCACTTAACCCCATACCTGATATACATACAAGATGCTCAATAAATAATAGGGTGAGTCAATAAATATATGCATGATTGAGTCTCAAAGAGGTTAAATAACTTGTGTAGGTCAGTCAGCTGGAAAGTGTCACACATTGTTTAATTCCAAGACTTTTCATTCATTTCTAATGAAGAGTTTTTGTGCGTCAAAGTTTTCTGAAAGTTTCTCAGGTTACCAAAAGCTCTTTACCATCAGATTTCCTCAAAGTTTCATTTGCTGTCTCTCCCTGTAGCATTCCAATAACTCCAGTGTTTGTGAGCAGCTGAACTTATATCTAGCGAGCCTCAGGCCCCCTCTGCCTCTGCCTCTCCTACCCTAGCTAGAGCCAAAGACTCCACTTCCTTGTAAATTTGTTCTATAGTTGGAAAGTTTTTCTAGCTATCTAACCACAGCCTTCTGCTGCACAATTTTACCATAAATCCTCATGAGTGTTTGGTGTTTGGTATATTATGGGACCTGGTTTGATGCAGGAGGCATGTTAGGTGCGCAGGAAGCTCTGTGTGCTCTGCTGTGTGGAGACCAGCTTTAGGGAAGCCCACTGTCCATGATTTGGTCCTGACGTGGAGCCCGCCTTTGTGGACTGTGGTTTTTGATTCTGGGTGTAGCTTGCCATCTTAAAGGAGAATGAAGCCAGCTGGCATAAACACCAGTTATGGAACATTTAAATGGACTCACCTCTTTGGGGATGAGGACAAGGGTGAGCCCTGAAGAGAGAAAGAGGTATGCCCTTCAACGTTTTTGAAGTTAAACTCAAACTGTAGCAAGAGTTGGGTTGAATTACCAACCCCCACTCTAACAGTGTTGAGTTTGGGCTCCCCCTGTTGGACCCTTTGAAAAATAATTATTTGAACTGGGGCTTTCCCGGTGGCTCAGTGGTAAACAACCCGCCTGCAAAGCAGGAGCCACAGGAGATGTGGGTTTGATCCCTGGGTCAGGAAGATCCCCTGGAGGAGGGCATGGCAACTCACTCCAATATTCTTGCCTGGAGAATTCCATGGACAGAGGAGCCTGGCGGGCTACAGTCAACTGGGTTGCTAAGAGTCGGACACGACCTGAAAAACAGTTACTTGAACGAATACAGGCAAAATTAAGACAAAGATAGGGGAACAAAAGAAAGGACATTTGAGAGCTTGCTATACATTAAGCATTTTTGGGGGGCCTCTCATTTCATTCTCAAAGTGATCCTTCAGAGAGTTTTTATCAATCCTAATTTGCAGAGTTGGAAGCTGAAACTTACCCAAAGTCACACAAGTATTTGAACCCAGAGCTCTCCTGACTCCCTAAAGTCATCCTCTTTCCAGAGCTCTGAACCAAGGGAGCCAGGGAGAGAAATAGCACACCAGGTCTTCTCCTTATCTTCACTTCCACCAGGTCTATTTGATAACTTTGTCAAGACTTCTCAGGGGCCCAGAGACACACTGGAAATCCTCCTGGTGGTATGCTGAAGCCAGCTCAGACTGGCTGGTGAGAATGTTAAGTATTCAGGAGTTTTCCAAGCTGATTGTTAAACCATTGGTAGTTGGAAATCAGTCATGGTAGAAGGGAGCAACTGAAAACCCCTACAAATCAGGGATTTTCCCCCACCCTCTAGCCCCCCAATATAGATTTACCAATATACCACTGTAACTGGACTCTCTCTGAGGTTGTCAAAGACCCAACAGAGCATTAACTTCGAGTCCCAGATTGAGGGCTGAGGACAACAGGGTCTGCCCTCAGTGGTCACAAATTCCAGCTGTAGACTGAGGAAGATTGGCAATGGGTTGGAAAATGAGGGACTGTGGGCACATGGGAGAGAGCTATGAGGCTGTAGAATGTTGGTTATTCACACATGGGCAAAGTACCACTTTTTTTTTTTAACAGAAACTGAAATTTTAATTAATTTATTTTTTATTCACTACTTAAAAAAAAAGATAATTGACTTACAACCTGGAGTCAGGGGACTTCCTTAACTGGCTCAGATGCTGCAAAGAAATGGACATCTCCCGTAATAAGAAGAGATACATCCCCTGAGGGGTGGCAGTGGGAGGGAGCATCCCTATGGGGAGAGCAAGGGACTTCCCAGCCCTGCCATGTCCCCAGAAGTCTCCCTGTCCTTGTCTCTTTGTGCTTCTGAACAACCACAGCTGAAGTCATCAGCACCACAGAGACTTTAAACAATTAAGCAGGACTTCTGTAAAGGCATAGAGTTAAGAGAGGGGAAAGCAAAGAACTGAGCAGCAGGTAACCCAATAATCTGATTCACCAGACAGGCTCAGCTGATTCATCTTGTGCCCACAACCGATGGCAGGGATCTCTGCTCTCTGGCTCCTGACCTGCTGCCTCCATCCCAAAGAAATGTCCGAGTCTTGAGGGAAACATGGAAGTTTCCACTCTTGCCTGCTCAAGGCTCCCTTTCTTTCTTTTTTATTTTATTTATTTATTTTTGGTTGTGCTGGGTCTTGTTGCTGTGTGGGCTTTCTTCTAGATGCGGGGAAGCGGGGACCACTCCCCAGTTGTGGGGTGTGGGCTTCTCACTGCGATGGTTTCTCTTGTTCTGGAGCACAGGCTCTAGGGCCCTCAGCCTTCAGTAGCTGCGGGGCAAGGGCTCCGTCCTTGCAGCTCCTGGGCTCCAGAGCACAGGCTTAATTGTTGTGGTGCACGGGCTTAGCAGCTTCACAGCAGGTGAGATCTTCCTGGATCAGGGATTGAGCCTATGTCTCCTGCATTGGCAGGCAGATTCTGTACCACTGAGCCACTAGGGAAGCCCTCAAAGCTCTCTTTCTGAGTTTTAAGCTCCACCCTGAGGGCCCCCTCACCTATGCCTATTGGTGCCAGACTCTCCATCTCTTTCAGACACCACGTTACTGCCAGGTGTATGATCTTGTCCTAGAGGGCACAGAAAACCAGGTCTCCAGTTAATCCCCACACAGCCAGGGGTGGAGTGAGGTGTGGTCATTCCTTCCAGGAGTTGTTGACTCTCTTGAGGTTCAACCCAGGACCAGAGATTGTGATCAAAGGGATATCCAGATTGGATGGGTGTGCACAGTCAAGATATGTGAGCCTGACTTGACAGTTAGGATTAATCAGCCCTTTCTGCAGGGCAGGCTTCCACCCGCTGGTACAGCTCCCAGGCGAGGCGAGCCTGGGCAGACCTCACGGCAAGGTGGACACCGGAAGAGGTGTGCAGTGGGAGGGAGACTGCTAGTTTCTGTTGAGAAGAGGTTGGCACCCACGAAGCTGACAGTCAGCTAACTGCTAGCTGGCGCACCACCTTCTTGAACCTTTGAGAGAACCTGCTCCCACTGCTTATTCACATCCGTTCATTCAACAAATATTTACTAAATTTCTCTTAGGTGCCAGGTGCTACTGGTTAGAGCAGGAACAGGACAATTGTCTCACCTCCAAGGAGGTCACAGGACAGAGGAATGAAAGGTGGTGAAGAAATTAAAGGGAGACGAGTGTTATGAAGGAAAAGTCCAGGAAGAGTATAATGCAGTACCTAATTAAGTCTGAGGTAACAAAGGCTATCTACTAAAGGAGGTATCATTTAAGACACACCCAAGGAATCAGTAGGAATGAAAATAGAAGCTCCATGAAGACTGGGACCATGCCTGACTTATGTACTCGTGCCTGAGTAGGCATGGACACCTCTGGTTGAGAGGATGAAGGAATCCAGCTGCATAAAGGGATTGTGTGTGTGTGTGTGTGTGTGTGTGTGTGTGTGTGTGTGTGAGTAGTTAACTCTGCTTTAGTTCTGCTTCGTAAACAGCTTTTATAAAACTGCTGATGCTCTGTGTGATTAATGATAGATCAGAAAGGGATATTAAGGAGATGTACACCGTTAGAGGCAACTTAGTAATAGAACAAGCCCTGACATAGATTCCTTCCCACTTGGGTTTGAATCCTGAATCTACCACTTACTAGCTATGACAATGAGAGCTAGTTGCCCGCCACTCTGGTGCCTTGTTTTTTCTGTAAATTTTTTTTTTTTAATGTGGACCATTTTCTAACATCTTTATTAACTTTGTTACAATATTGCTTCTGTTTTTTTATGTTTTGGTTTTGGGCCAAGAGGCACGTAGAATCTTTAGCCCCCTTACCAGGAACTGACCCACACCTCCCTGGGTTGTAAGACAAAGTCTTAACCACCGAACCGCCAGGGAAGTCACATAAATTTTATCTTCCAGTTTTGTGAGGATAAAAGATAATGTATATAAATTGGAATGTTATAGTATACTATAACATTAATACTATATAACTGTTACTATAATATAATATAGATATTACACTATATATCATATATAGAATAATATATATATATTTCGCATATAGTATGGTATAACAACAACTATTAATGTAATTAACAACTATAATACTTGGTAGTTACCTTTGTTGTTTATATATACCAAAAGTGAAAGTGTTAGTCACTGTCATATCCGACTCTTTGCAACCCCATGGACTGTAGCCCACCAGGCTCCAAGCTTATATCTAAAAGGATATTGATAGTTATGAGATATAAACATGGTAAACCTGGATATTGTTTAACAAGAGTAAAATAACCAATCAAGTAGAGAGGGAAGTGAGGATGAGTATGCAGTGTTGGATAATATATGTGTAGAAAGAGGATGAGCCTTTGGAAGACAAACCAGAAGCCTTTCAAATGGGAAAGGGCTGCTATTCGAGGCACACTGGCTGCTTTTACCCACCTCCCTCCCCATGAGAAAATCTTGTTCCAGGGAGTTCAGAATTTTTCAACCTCTAAGGCACGTTTGTAGCACATTTTGGGTGAGGGATACTGAAACGAAAAGATGGATGTGTATTCATCCATTAGCCATGCTTACGGAAAGAAGAGCAAACCCTTTTGACCTTTACAGAGATCTTCATATGTCTCCAAATTTGATGATCCATAAGTATTTCTCCAGATTTTCTGGGTCTTTCTGAATCCTATTTACATGGAGAGGCTGCTGATTCCTGCTATAGACTCTTACAGAGGCTGCTGATTCCTGCTATAGATTCTTACAAGTTAACCGCTGCTCTTTCACTTAAGTTTTGTATCTTACTCTGTGTAAGATTTTTGAGCTGCCTGAAAACATTTCCTGAAATGGTTTCGCAAGTCTCTTTTCAAATATCTGCAATTATGTGGATTAAGAAAGCTAAACTGCCATCAAGATTAAAACACCAATCTTTAATTTATCCCAAATTACAGTTCTGAAAAAACCATTACTTTTTCACATCTCTTCACATCTTCATTACTTCCAGCAACAGTGTTAATGATTAGTTTTTTCTTTCGTGTGTGGGTGTGTGCGTGGTTGGGGGGTGGTGGTGGTGGCAATATATGCAAAGAAATAGTTTTTTGTTTCGTTTTTGCCCTGCCAAGTGGTTTGGGGAATTTTAGTTCCCCAACCAGGGGTCCAACCAGGGCTGCTGGCAGTGAGAGCGCCGAGTCCTAACTACTGGACCGCCAGGGAATTCCCAGAAACAGTTTTTAAAGTCGTTTTTATTTTCTGGTAGGTTTCTGCCTACTGGACCGCTTGCTGAGAAATACAAAGCTGTTTTGGGAAGCGGGCTGGTCTTCACTCAGCTACACCCAGCTGGGTGGCGCCATTCCTGCAAAGCTGCGCGTTCCCACGCTGTCAGGGGTCTTTACTGACAGCTGAAGCAACCAGCATGTTAAATCTGCAGATGCCACATGTTCACTGTACCGAATATCCATATCAAGGGACACAAACAAACGATAAAGCCATGTGCTCCATTATTACTTCATTGATTCACTGAAATAATTCTAGATATGATGAATTGTAGCCACAGAGTGAAGCCCCATTGGTGGTTTGGGGGGGGGGCAGACTAATGGGAACACGTTTCAAATGTAGCTCCTTCACCGAGGAGAAACAGAACTCACATAACACTGTGTGCATCTTTGCCTCCTATGTAAATTCCTCTCCTTTTTCTGTCATTGCATCACTGCTGAGTCTTCAAGGCATGACCCTTGTTAGGAAATTATGGAAAACATGCAATGACTCTATCATCACCAGTTACACTGTGCCTTCTTGCTTGTAAATGCACCCAACTTTCAGTCTCATTTACTGATGATAAAATTGTAACAGGTCCAACAGCCTGGTTCAGCTGGTGGATTTCCTGGAAAAGGATCCAAAATCGCAGATGGCCAGATGACTCGCTGTGAGGGGAGCAACGGCTTGTCATGGGTCACGTCAGAGACAAAGCCTTGACTGGAAGAGTTTGGCATCTTTTGGACATTTTTTCTTTACAAAGATGACAAATTTCTTTAGCTAGGCTTCCTTTTAAACATTGCATGAAAGAAGCTTTGTTGATTGTGTCAGGGAGGTCTTTGACCCTCCAGAGACCTCAAACCTCCCATATTGGACTGAGGCTGTGCTTCCAGCATCTTTGCTATACATATGAAACTGCAGCGATTGCATGTAACTGCCAGGTGTTTGAAATAGGAAATAGGCAAGAGACGTATGTGTTCCTGAGAAGAAGGAGTGAGGCTGCACTTGAGAGGGGGAGGTTGAGAGCATCATCTATTAGGTTTCTGAGCATATGAAAAGGTGTGATACATGAAAAGGGCCTAGCATAGAGTTGGCATATGATCCAGCAATCCCTCTCCTGGGCATATATCCAGACAAATCTATAAATGCATGAACAGATACGTGCACCCCAGTGTTCATAGCAGTTCTATCTACAATAGTCAAGACATGAAAATAACCTAAATGTCCATCAATTGAGGAATAGATAAAGAAGATGTGGTATATATACACAGTGGAACATTACTCAGCCATAAAAAAGAGGGCCACAGTGCCATTTGCAACAACATGGATAGACCTAGAGATTGTTATACTAAGCAAAATAAGTAAGAAAGAGAAAGACAAATACCATAGGATATCACTTACGTGTGGAATAAAAAATATAACACGAATGAACATGTCTACAAGATAGAAACAAACTCACAGATATAGAGAATGGATTAGTGGTTGCCAAGGGGGAAGAGAGTGGAGAGGGAAGGATTGGGAGTTTGGGATTATCAGATGAAAACTATTATATAGAGAATGGATAAAAAACGGTCCTACTGTATAGCACAGGAAAGTATGTTAAATATACTGTGACAAGCCATGGAAAATAATATGAAAAAGGTATATATATATCTGAGTATATAAAAAAAATATATGTATAACTGAATCATTTTTCTGTACAGCAGAAATTAATATAACATTGCAAATCAACTATAGTTTAATAAAATTTAAAAAAGAAAAAAAAAGAAAAGGACTTAGCCCAGCACCTTGCAGATAGAAAGAACTCAATAAATATCAAATTATTATTTACTTAGCAGTTTTGGCACTCTTGACTACATGTGCCAGCAACATTTCCTGACTTGCTCATTTCCTGCCCTTCCTTGGGTCCTTTTGCCTATCTTAAGTTCTTCACTCCTTTAAAAGAATGAGTGTCTTCTCCATATCACATCTGGGGTTTCAGAGCTTGGAGCAGTGAGGGACCTCACGGGTAGGTGTAGTAACAGATAGGGATAGTGGCTAGTTCCCAAGCCTTCTGACTTAAGAGCATTCAGGCTCTGGGGACAGGGTTTACCTTTTTCGAAATGGAATCCTGTACATATTGCATTTGATGCTTTCAAAATGTGCTGGAAAAGACTCTTGAGAGTCCCTTGGACTGCAAGGGGATCAAACCAGTCAATCCCTAAAGGAAATCTACCCTGAATATTCATTGGAAGGACTGATGCTGAAGCTCTAATACTTTGGCCATCTGATGTGAAGAGCTGATTCGTTGGAAAAGACCCTGATACTGGGAAAGACTGAAAGCAAGAGGAGAAGGGGGTGACAGAGCATGAGACAGTCGGATGGCATCACCAACTCAATGGACATGAATTTGAGCAAACTCTGAGAGATAGTGAAGGACAGGGAAGCCAGGCGTGCTGTAGTCTATGAGGTCTCAGAGAGTCGACACGACTTAGCAACTGAAAAATAGCAACAACAACAACGTATTTTATAGTTTACAGTTACTCCCATCTGCAGCGATACGTAGTGGTATTTGGTGGAGCATCCCAACTACCTCTGTTTCCAAAACACAGGCCCGGTCAGAATCAGGGACATCAGCTCACTTCACACAAGCAGAACACGTTCATTTGGCATAGCCCAAATCATGCCAAAAGCCGTGCCCCAGGTGGGCAAGAGCCTGAATGAGAACCACCCCAAAAGAATCGCCTGCCTGGGGCCTTTGGACTCATTCTGAGTTGTTGAACATTCTGCCCTCCTGGTTCGCTCCTCTGTGGCGGGTCGGCCTGGGCCTGGGGTGGAGGGTGGGGGAGTCTGCTGGGCTGGAGGGAATGGAGAAGTGGCTTTGTCTGTCGGACTCTTCCTATGACACATACGGAGCCGCTGGAGGAGTTGTTCCAACCCTGTGGTTCTGGGCTCTGAAGTGGTTTGTATGATAATGGCAGCAATGCTCAGGCTCAGGCCAGTGGGAAAATAGGCTGGCATCTAGGAGCCTCCAATTTTGTTTTCAGATTCCCCCAAATGTCTCATATCTTTCTTATGAGTTTACTTTTTCTGAATCAGGGTTGAAATAAAGTCTGTATATTATATTGGTTGCTCTTTTTTTTTTATGTTTCTTTTAATGTGTAGGTTCTCCCTCTCATTCTTTTCTTTTTTTTTCTCTCTTGAAAGGTATTTGTTGAGGAATCTGTGTGTGTGGTGGAGGAAAGTGGGGGAGGCAGTTTCCTGTAGAGTTTCCCACTGTCTGGTTTTGGTTGATTATAACTCGAGGTACTACGTAACACGCTCTTCTGTCCAACAAATTCCCTGTAAATTGGTAATTTCATTGGTGATTTCCTGATTCAGTGTTTATATTTGCAGGACTCCTCAGAGAATGCTGAGAACTTCCAACAGAACATATATAGTATCTGCTTGTCTTTCTTTCAGTGATGTTATCAGTTATTAGTCATTATTAACTAATCCATGATTTCATTGGGAGTTGCAAAATGGTGATATTGAAATTCTATCATTCTGCCCGACTCTTCGGAACCCCATGAATCGAAGCACGCCAGGCCTCCCTGTTCATCACCAACTCCTGGAGTTCACTCAGACTCACGTCCATCAAGTCAGTGATGCCATCCAGCCATCTCATCCTCGGTCGTCCCCTTCTCCTCCTGCCCCCAATCCCTCCCAGCATCATAGTCTTTTCCAATGAGTCAACTCTTCGCATGAAGTGGCCAAAGTACTGGAGTTTCAGCTTCAGCATCATTCTTTCCAAAGAAATCCCAGGGCTGATCTCCTTCAGCATGGACTGGTTGGATCTCCTTGCAGTCCAAGGGACTCTCAAGAGTCTTCTCCAACACCACAGTTCAAAAGCATCAATTCTTCAGTGCTCAGCCTTCACAGTCCAACTCTCACATCCATACATGACCACTGGAAAAACCATAGCCTTGACTAGACGGACCTTAGGCGGCAAAGTAATGTCTCTGCTTTTGAATATGCTATCTAGGTTGGTCATAACTTTTCTTCCAAGGAGCAAGCATCTTTTAATTTCATTCTGCTCATTTACTACTGGACTATTTCTGTTAAGAGAAATTCCCTTATCAATCATGTGGTCATGTATGGTTCCTACAGGAAAGGCAGGATAAACGTTGATTTCTCTTCAATAGCAGTTTTTAAATTATTGAGTTGTCTACCAAGAACACTCCAAAAGTGACCAATTAAAAATAATCATTATAAAGTCATGGATTTAAACATATTTGATGTACTTTTAGTTCACTGTAGTCCATTGTAATTACTATTCTTTGGCAATGGCACCCCACTCCATACTCCTGCCTGGAAAATCCTATGGACGGAGGAGCCTGGTGGGCTGTAGTCCATGGCGTCACTAGGAGTCGGACACGACTGAGCAACTTCACTTTCACTTTTCACTTTTCACTTTCATGCATTGGAGAAGAAAATGGCAACCCACTCCAGTGTTCTTGCCTGGAGAATCCCAGGGACGGCGGAGCCTGGTGGGCTGCCGGGGTCACACAGAGTTGGACACGACTGAAGTGGGCAACATGAATACTTAAACTGTCCTGTGTTGGCCAACATCACCTCCTTCTGATGTAGTCTCAAAAGACTTTGATAGTTCCTGAATTTCTGATATGACAAGTATCCGAGCACAACTTGTGCATTTCCTTCTCCAGGTTGGGAACCAAATATTTCTTCAAGGTTTCTATTGATGGAAATGACAACTAGAGACCGTAGTCAGGGACCAAGTGATGCTCATCGCTAGTGGGTTGGTGTTTCTAGAGCCTTCTAATGGAAAGGAAATACATACACATATATTTAAAGATATCATCCTTTGTGTATACTAGTACTTTCAATTCCAAATAGAGAGTCTCATTGGGACTTCCCCGGCAGTCCAGTGGTTAAGACTTGGCACTGGCACTGTACAGGGGGGCACGGGTTTGATCACTGGTTGGGGAACTAAGATCTCGCATGTCTCACTATGTGGCCAAAATAGAAAAAAAAAAAAAAAAAAGAGAGAGAGAGAGAGACTCTTACTGTCTTATGTAACTTCATATATCTTACATCTGTTCTTTCTCCCAACCAAATATCGCAGTCCCCAAACACACCATTTGCCTTATCTGTCAACATTGTCACCATTAATTGATGCAGTATATCTCACTACGGATATCCAGTCAAATTACTGTGGTTTAAAGTTGTTTGAAACAGTTCTGTCTGTGCTTATACCACTAACTCACTGTGAAGATAGATTCTTCTATCTTGCTCTTGATTTTTAGGAAATGCTTTTTCAAGTTTTTTGTTTGTACTTAAGTAAAATATTTACACAATTCTAAATTCAGATCTACAAAACAAGGTATATCAGAGAAACCTAGTTGCTATCCCAATCTCCTCTATTCTATTTCCTCCTTCCCCCATAGGTAGCCATTTAAAAATTTTTTTGGCTTATCTTTCCATTGTGTGTGTGTGTGTGTATATATATATATATATATATTCTTAGATACGTAGTAGCACAGTAAGTGGTTCCTCCCACTTTTCATTTTAAAAGTATTATTTTTTAATATTTGTTATTTATTTGGCAGCATCAGGTCTTAGTTTCGGCATGTGGGATATTTGATCTTTGCTATGGCATGTGAGATCTAGTTACCAGACCAGGCATTGAATCCCAGGCCCCCTGCATTGGAAGGCAAAGTCTTAACCACTGGAGCACCAGGGAAGTCCCTCAAAGTATTATTTTTTTAAGGTGAGCTATTTACATAGTTTCACTTTGCTTCTTTCTACTTTAAAATGTGTGCTGGCCATCACTCCATGGCAGTATATATATATATATATATATATATATTTTTTTTTAATTCCTTTTTTATGCTCCTCAGTACTTGATACTTAATTTAACCAGCCTCTTACTGTAGGACATTGGGGTTATTTCTAGTCTTTTGCCATTACAAACAGGGCTGCAATAAATAACTTTATGCAAACACTTTTCTATATATTTGTCAGTGATTTTCTGGGATAGTTTCCAGAACTGGTATAGATGGGCCAAAAAGGAAGTGTGTATAGTTATTGCCAACCAAATTCCCTTTGAGAGAGGTGGTCTCATTTTTCACTCCAGCCAATAGTGTACTTGTTCCCTAGAGGTTGGCCAACAAAGTGTGTTGACAAGCTTTTGGATTTTTGCCAATCTGAGAGGTAAAAAATTATGAACTTAGTACAGTTTCGATTTGTATTTTTCTTACTGGAAGCAAGGTTGAATATCTTTTTACACAATATGGAGTCCTTTATATTTCCTTTTAAACTGTTCATGCCTCTTGCAATTTTTAAGTTGAGTTTGTGGGAGTGGAAAAAATTTTCCTTTCTAGGTTCTTTAGCTGGTCTAATAGTTAACTTGACATAGACAGGTTAATAAGAGAAAAAGAGCCCCATAAAGATATAAGAGCCCCATAAAAATAAGAAACACAAAGGCAGCCATGCGACTGAGGCTTATATGCCATCCTGAGCTAAGGAATGAGATGGGGCCTGGGGCTTGAAGGGTAGATGGTCAATTCACAGGAGGATGAGAAGAGTAGATGTTTGGTGATTAGATGTTTGCCCTGCCAAGCAGGTAAGTCTTTCAGGTGAAAACTATCCCCGGTTTTAGCTCTCCCTCTGGGCCAGTTCCCCTGCCTAAATTATTTAGGCAGTTAAGGGAAAGGTAAAAACCTTTTCCTGAGTCTTCTGGGTCTTGATCACCTTCAGGTCAATGGTCCATATGCCACAGTTGCACATTTTGGAGTGGTCTATTTTTCTCCCCTTCAACTGGTTGGTTCTTTTCCCTCTATTTATGGAAGCTTTTATATTTTAAGGGTGTTAGCCATTCATCTGTGAAATGTTTGTCATTTTACTTTGCTTATGATAATGTTTTCTCTTGTAAAATTTTTTGCTGTTATATTTTTACGTAGCCGAACGTATCAATCTTTTTCCTCAATAGCATCTGGATTTTTAGTCCTAGTTATGTAAGTATTCTCCACTCCCAAATAATAGAGAAATTCACCCATTTTCCCCTCCACTATCCTGTACTTAAATGGTTTCACCTAAAAAAAAAATTCTATATGGAATTTATCCTTTTGTATGCTATGATAAATGAGCCTTGACTTTTTTTTCATATATAATCTCAAATTTGATCTTATTAGCTCCCTCCCCCAGTCACCCTTCAGCTTGCCTTTTCCTGGACGTTTTATTCTTTTTGAGATTTGCCAAAACTGGACATGGATCAAAATAAACATCTTTTCAGCTCTCTGCATTTGTTTTCATTTTACTGTCTGTTTTTCTTTCCTGGACTCTGTGATTTCTGCCCAGTGTTTTTCCAGCAATTCAAGAGATTTATGATCTTTGGGGCTTCAGGAAGAAAAAGTAGACTAAAGACCTGTTCAGAGTGGTTCAAGCTGGAGAGGTTGTGCAGACGCCCAGGAAGGCAGGCTCTGCTTGGAGATGGGGTAGAAAATGCTTCCGGGTGGGGTGGGGGTGGAAAGGTGTGAAGCATTCAGTAACTAAGTTTTTCTTAATGATCCATGTTCCTTGTTTCTACCATCTTTGGTCTTTTCTTTTCCATCCCTCCGCTTCCTTATCTACTTTCAGACAGCTCCTTGCTTTTCCCCTGCTTTCTTTGCAACAGCTTCTTATCCCAACCATTCAGCAAGCTCGAGGGTGCCAACTGATGGCCTGCTCCCTGAATGTCTATAAAAACATTCAATTTGCTAACAGCGTGTTTACAAAAAAACATTGAATGCATTCCCAACATTTAAAAGTGGGAGATTGCACATAAAAATCCAGATTTCTGGATTTTAAAAATTCAGGCTATCTGGCATGAAGGGGCCCACATTCATTGCTGATAACAATGGAGCTCCCCATCTACTCGGTGTCCCCTGGCCTCTCTAACACTGAGGGAAAATGTCAGCTGGCATTTACTATTGAGCTTGAGCAGCTGTTTTCCCTCTAGCAGAAAAATTTCAGTCCTTACCCACTTGTTTACTCCAGAGTGGGAAAACAAAGAAACAGCAGGAGTCTTGTTTTTCTCAGCCTGATAATGCTTTGTCATCGTTTGCATTTCCTGCTTTGATCCTGAGGAGGCTGAGCTTGCAGCCTTTTCTGTAACAAAGACTCGGGCCTCCTGCTCACTTTCTCTCCCTCTCTCCCTCTCTCCCTTTTTCTTTCTCCATTGTACACTCTCCTCCCACCTTTTGTTCATGTGAAGATTAGTACTTAATGCATTGCTATGATGTTGAATAACTTCAGGACCACTACTGAAACTGTTCTGATCTTCAGTCTTTAGAAACGGTCTTCAGAAATGGTTTTCAAAACCACTGTGTTTCTGCAATAGTTTCATGAGTGAAAGAAAATGAGAGCAGTCACTTTATCAAGAATCTAGCTGGTACAACACTGTAAATCAATTATACTTCAGTTTAAGGAAACATAAGAATTTATTTGTATCATCAGCTAACAAGCTATTCATATGAGTGAAATCTGAGAAACACTGAGCCAGGCCAAAGAGCCTTCTTTTAGGGTTATTATCAGCTGGGGGATGGCAATCGGAGGGTAGTAGCAGAAACCCGAAAAACAGTGACAAATTAAGGGTTTATTTTTCTCCATTTAAAACAACTCTTAGGATTCCCCTGGTAGTCCAGTGGTTAAGAATCTGGCTTGCAGCCCAGGGGATTTGGGTTGGAGGTCTAAGGACTAAGATACCATATGCTGCGAAGCAACTAAGCCCCCACACCACAACCGTGCACCTCACTGAAAGATCCCGCATGAAGCAACGAAGATCCCGCAACTAAGACGTGATGCAGCTAAATGAATAAAATAAATATAATAAAAGTTTTAAATAACTTTCAAGGGGAGAGCAGGTCTCCTACTAGGGACTTGGCTTCCTCTAGCTTCCTGAGCCAGCATATACAAGGCTGACTCTGTCCTATATTTAGTACCTCATTTCTTATTTTCCTTTTGACATTTACACATCCTGACTATTTGTTCACAATCTGTCTCACCCACCAGACTGTAAATTCACTGGGGGTCCAGACTGATGTCAGTTTTCTTCATTCTGAATCCCCAGCATGGAAAACAGTGTTTGTTGAGTAAATGAATAAATGCTCTCAGCGTGGCTGTTGGTACGCAGATCACCCCCTGAGTTTGTGTTTCTGGAAGGAAGAAGTGGGAGAGTAAAGGGCAAAAGGGGACCAAAGCCTAGAGTGTCAGCTCCAGAAGAACTCTCCTGCAGGTCCATTTCGTGATTTAGACTAACACTCCCTTAGCCAGAAATGTCACACAGTCACTCCTATTGAATGGCAGGTTGATAAAAAAAAAAAATTTGTTTATAGCACAGGAATATTAATAAGCAAAATAAAACTAGGGTCTCTAGAAGGAGGAATGGGAGAATGGAGCCCCTCTCTGAACGCTAGGAGCTCCAGAGACATGGGACTCTTCACCATGACCCTTGGCCCTAGACTTTCTACTTTATTTACTTTTATGAGTAACATCAGCTTCCTTGAACTTCACCACATGGTGAGTCCTTAATTTTGTACTTACTGATTATTTGTTGAGTTTCTAAGATGTAATTACACATAATTCCAGGAAGAGTGAGTAGTAAGAACCCCCTCCCTCAAATCTGTCCGTTGTTCTATTTTTAGGCACCATTGGCTCAGCTGGTAAAGAATCCGCCTGCAGTTCGGGAGACCTGCATTCCATCCCTGAGTTGGGAAGATCCCCAGGAGAAGGGAAAGGCTACCCACTCCAGTATTCTGGCCTGGAGAGTTATAAAGACTGTGGTCCATGGGTCACAAAGAGTCAGACCCAACTCAGCAACTTTCACTTGTTCTTTCTGAAACACTCAGTGGTTTAGGCTCTACCCTACAGGTCCCTGACTGGGTATGTGCGTACAAGTGTGCATGTGTGAGTACACAAATCTGTGTCCACACATCACAAACAAGAGGAGGGTGTTAGCCTCTCCATTCTCATTTCATAGGGTGATGTTGTCGGGAACTGAAAACTCTTTGCTGTGCAGAAGGCAGGCTTGTGCACCCCAATAGGTAACTGGAGGTGTGCACAATGTTGGGGATCCCAGCCTGTGAGCTCACAAAGGTGATGAAGGAGGGCTGAATTCTAGCCTGTGCTCAGCTCTCTTAGTCTCTCACCCTGGCACAAGGCTTGGGCTGCTTACCCAGAAGGGTCCCTTTTTCTGGTTTATGCAAAATGTGCCCTTCATTGCCATGGGTGTATGCTTATCAGCTGCCTGTGCCCAGAGGAAGGGCCCTTTCCTATTTAAATCACCAGAGGAAGAGTCTTTAATATGTACCCAAAGTCTCCCTGTGGGCTGGCTGCAGCCTCCTCTCCGTACCGAGGTCAGTAGCTTTCTGCCCCTGCTTGTTCTGAAAGCCAGGGAAACTGGTGAGTTGGCACTGTCCACCACTCATCCCTTCTCTCCCTTCTTTCCTCCACTGAGTCAGGGTTGGGCTACTGGATGTCACCCCAAGCGCTGCCCTCGGCAAAGTGCAGCCGAGCTCATGTGGGCTGCTGCCTGTGCTGTGAAGGTCCACCGAGGTCAAGGAATATCCCCGCCTAGCTCACAGCTCACTTCCAAATCGCCTTGCGGGTGTCGGACCTCAGCCTCCCTCATCTTAATTCTGTTTTAGAGAGTGACACCTGCTGATGTTAGCACCAAAGTGGGATGAGCTGTTTCTGGAGCCCCGTGTGCACGGGCCACACCTTCCAACTTGGAGAACCTGTGAATGTATAAAATAATCGGCTCTCAAAATGCTCAGTGAACAAGGAGAGTACAGAATATTAAGAGTTACGGAGCAGACTTTTATTTTTTAAACGACAGATTAGCCTGTGTGTCAGATTAAATCTCAGAGAGAAGTTTTCTGTAAAACAAAAATGTCAAGGGGGAGAGTCTCTGGGCGAGGAAGGTGGAGGAGAGGAGCCCTGCCCAGGGTGTACCTGCCTAGATACTCATCAGAGCCCCTTCAGGCACCTCCCTGTCTCTCTAAGGGTCTGTGGAGCATGGTTTGCGTGAGTGCAGGGCAGTGGAAAGAACCTAGGCTTGGAGCTGGGAAATGGCATGAGTTCTTGCTTTTCTACTAATTCTTCAAGAGGCCTGGGGCGAGTGAAACAATCTGTCTCTCATGTCAGCCTCATGTCACCCACGGCAACGGCAGCACAGAACAAGTCATGCAGGTGCCTGGAGCTTAAATGGGGAATTATCCAAAAGATCTCCTTCTCACCTACTCGGAATGTCCTTTTTCAGCAGCCTCCTCCATCTCTTCATTTGCCCATGGATCTTGATATACTCTGGGGTGGTGGGGACAGAGCTGATGGCTGCTTCAGACTCCATTATCCTCCTCTCCTTCTGCAATGGGGCCTCAGGTTTACCTGGGTGTCAGTATGCTTAAAAACATTTCTTTAGACTCCCTTGCTTCTAGGAGTAGCCACATGGCTACTTGACTAATAAATCATTAGAAGTGTGCTTTCAGGAATTCAGTTGCTTCTCTGATTGATTTTTGAAAAAGGTAGGGAAAAAAATTTAAAAAGTAGATTCAGGTGTGACATGCCTTTTGTCCTTTTCTCTTCCTTTCTGCCTGAAATGTGGAGGTGATGCCTGAGGGTGGAGCAGCCACCTTGCACCCATGAGGCAGAAAGACAGACAGAGGGACGTGTAGCAGGAGAATGTATCCTCAGTGACTTTTTTTTTTAATTATTTACTTTAATTAAAGGCTAATTACTTTATAATATAGTGGTGATTTCTGCCATACTTTGACATGAATCAGCCGCGGATATGCATGTGTCTCCCCGTCTTGATCACTGTTCTCCCCACCCCGTCCCTCTGGGTTGTCTCAGTCCACCAGCTCCATGCATCGCTCCAAGGAGCAGCTCCATGGACTGGTCTCCTGTTTCACATATGGTAATACACACATTTCAGTGCTAGTCTCTAATCATCCCTCCCTCGCCTTTTCCCACAAAGGCCAAAAGTATGTTCTTTACATCTGTGTCTCTTTCGCTGTCTTGCATATAAGGTCATCATTATCATCTTTCTAAATTCTATATATATGCATAAATATACTGTATTCGTGTTTTTCTCTTTTGTTTCTTTGTTTTTAATTATTTATTTGTTTTAATTAGAAGCGAATTACTTTACAATGTTGTGGTGGTTTTTGCCATACATTGACATGAATCAGCCATGAGTATTGCTGTTTTTCTTTATGACTTACTTCACTCTGTATAATAGGCTCCAGTTTAATCCACCTCATTAGAAGTGACTCAAATGCGTTCTTTTTTATAACTGAGTAATATTCCACTGTGTATATGTACCATAAGTTTCTTATCCATTTGTCTGCCGATGGACATCTAGGTTGCTTCCATGTCCTAGCTATTGTAAACAGGCTGCAATGAACACTGAGGTACATGTGTCTCTATTCTGGTTTTCTTGGTGTGTATGACCAGCAATAGGATTGCTGAGTCGTACGGCAGTTCTATTTCCAGTTTTTTAAGGAATCTCCACAGTGTTCTCCATAGTGGCTGTACTAGTTTGCATTCCCACCAACAGTCTAAGAGGGCTTTATTTTCTCCATACCCTCGCCAGCATTTATTGTTTGTAAACTTTTTGATGGCAGCCATTCTGACTGGTGAGATGGTACCTCATTGTGGTTTTGATTTGCATTTCTCTGATAATGAGTGATTATCTAATGACAAATTTTCATTCCAATCCCAAAGAAAGGCAATGCCAAAGAATGCTCAAACTACTACACAGTTGCACTCATCTCACACGCTAGCAAAGTAATGCTCAAAATTCTCCAAGCCAGGCTTCAACAGTAGGTGAACCGTGAACTTCCAGATGTTCAAGCTGGATTTAGAAAAGGCAGAGGAACCAGAGATCAAATTGCCAACATCCACTGGATCATCGAAAAAGCAAGAGAATTCCATAAAAATATCTACTTCTGCTTTATTGACTATGTCAAAGCCTTTGACTGTGTGGATCACAGCAAATTGTGGAAAATTCTTAAAAAGATGGGAATGCCAGACCACCTGACCTGCCTCCTGAAAAATCTGTATGCAGGTCAAGAGGCAACAGCTAGAACTGGACATGGAACAACTGACTGGTTCCAAATAGGGAAAGGAGTACATCTAGGCTGTGTATTGTTACCCCGCTTATTTAACTTATATGCAGAGTACATCATGAGAAACACTGGTCTGGAAGAAGCACAGCTGGAATCAAGATTGCCAGGAGAAATATCAATAACCTCGGATAGGCAGATGACATCACCCTTATGGCAGAAAGTGAAGAAGAACTAAAGAGCCTCTTGATGAAAGTAAAAGAAGAGAGTGAAAAAGTTGGCTAAAAACTCAACATTCAGAAAACTAAGATCATGGCATCTAGTCCCATCGCTTCATGGCAAATAGATGGGGAAATAATGGAAACAGTGATAGACTTGATTTTTGGGGGGCTCCAAAATCACTGCAGATGGTGACTGCAGCCATGAAATTAAGAGATACTTGCTCCTTGGAAGAAAACTTAGGACCAACCTAGACAGCATATTAAAAGGCAGAGACATTACTTTGCCAACAAAGTAAAAAAAAAAAAAGCTTTGGTTTTCTCATTGTCATGTATGGATGTGAGAGTTGGACTATAAAGAAAGCTGAGCACCGAAGCATTGATGCTTTTGAACTGTGGTGTTGGAGAAGACTCTTGAGAGTCCCTTGGACAGCAAGGAGATCCAACCAGTCCATCCTAAAGGAAATCAGTCCTGAATATTCATTGGAAGGAATGATACTATAGCTGAAACTCCAATACTTTGGCCACTTGATGTGAAGAACTGACTCATTTGAAAAGACCCTGACTCTGGGAAAGATTGAAGGCAGGAGGAGAAGGGGATGACAGAGAATGAGATGGTTGGATGGCATCACTGACTCAATGGACATGAGTTTGAGTAAGCTCTGGGAGTTGGTGATGGACAGAGAAGCCTGGCGTACTGCAGTCCATGGGGTCACAAAGAGACACGACCGAGTGACTGAACTGAACTGAACTGATAATGAGTAATGTTGAACATCTTTTCATGTATTTGTTAGCCATCTGTATGTCTTCTTTGGAGAAATGTCTGTTTAGTTCTTTGGTCCATTTTTTGATTGGGTCATTTATTTTTCTCTTGGTAACTTCTTTGAGCAGCTGCATCAGCTTTGGACTGTCTGTTCCAGTCTTCTTGAATATTATATAAGAAAAATAAACTCCTATTTGATTCAGCCAAATATAACTTTAACCAGGATACCCTCTCCCTATGTAGTTTTGTTTGGAGCTAGAGTAAACAGTGTCTGATGTTCCTGCCTTTCAGTGATGCTTCCCAGATGCAAAATCCATAAATATATTCAAGAGATGCCCAAGTTACCAACTCCCTCAGGAGCTGCCAAGGCTCCTGGGAAACCAGACTCAGCCTCTGCTTCTCTGTAGGGGGATAGGACATAGTATTAAAAAAAAATTGGCTTCCTTGGGTTTTCCTTGCCACATACTTTCCCTAGTTGTGGCGTAGGGCCTTAGTTGCCCCATGGCATACGTAATCTTTTCAAACCAGGGATTGAACCCATGTTCCCTGCATTGGCAAATGAATTCTTAGTCACTGGACCACCAGGGAAGCCCTGGACATAGCATTTTTATGTTCCAGTTTCCTCCTCTATAAACTGAGGAATTGGTGATTACTTAACTGGCATAGTGTGTTAAAAGCCCCAACCTCGTTGGTGATAATAACCATCAGTATTCCTCCCTCCTCTGCTGTTTTTTCAGGGTCTTTTCAAAGGGAGTTGGGAACATTTGCGGCCAAGTTCACCTTGGGAGGTCCCCAGGCCCAGATCATTCTTGCCTTCATGAAGTTTCATGTCCTTCATTTAAGATTGAGAACTAAGGACTTCCCTGGTGGTCCAAGGGTTAAGAATCTACCTTGCAATGCAGGGGACATGGGTTTGATCCCTGATTGAGGAACTTAGATCCCATATGCCTAGGAGCAACTAATCCCCTGTGCCATAACTACTGAACCCACATGCTCTGGAGCTCACTTGCTGCAACTAAGACCCAACACAGCCAGATAGATAAAAAAAAAAAAAAAAAGATCGAGAACTAGAGTATTCTCACTGAGTTACACATGGGATAGGTGGGCCTGGGGCGGTACTACGGACAACGTTCTACCAAACCAGGAGAGATGGGGAGATACAGCAGTGATCTCTCGTTTAGTGAGTGCTGTCCTCCTTGGGGAGCTCAATGGAGGCGGAACCACTTACACCCATAAACCCATGACGGTGAGAAAGGGAAGTTCCAAAGAGGTTGGGCTGAGTGGGGACCTATGAAGGGTAATGGACAGTGGTTTTGCCTCTCCTGTTCACCTCTTTTAATAACAATATTTTCATAATCGTCCTCCCATGACCTTGCCTCTCTCTGTCTCCCAGGGTATGTCTATAGTCTCAGTTTTTGGCCTTAGATATGAGACAACTTGCTTCCCTGGTGGTTCAGTGGTAAAGAATCCGCTTGCCAATGCAGGAGATGCAGGTTCGATCCCTGGGTCAGGAAGATCCCCTGGAGAAGGAAATGGCAACCCATTCTAGCATTCTTGCTGGGAAAATCCCATGGACAGAGGAGCCTAGTGGGCTACAGTACATGAGGTCGCAAAAGAGTCAGACACAACTTAGTGACTAAACTACAGCATGAGACAAGTTGAGACAACTTCCTTACTATTGTTTATCTTGCAGTTCTCTGAAGGTATTCTTCTAATAGCTTTTTGCCATCTGTCACTGTTTTCTACCTATTCCTGGACGTCATCATTTTTTCTTGCTTATTTCTGTTATGTGCTCACTCCCGAAATATGATCTATCCTTCAGGATCTGTCTTGGATGCCTTTATGAGGCCGCTTGGATAGAGACACTTCCCTTCTCCGGAACCCCATAGCCCTTAGTTTCCATGGCTTCTGAGATCATCAGCAAACTGGCATGTGCTTGCATTAGACTTATTGCCTGCACCACCCTTCAGATTCCTTAAGGCAGGAATTGTCTTGTACAGAGGCCTGCCCTTGGCACAGTGTACCTGCTTGAGAAGTTTCACCAGATTCAGCCGGAAGTTCCAATTTGGGAAGAAAGGACAGACATACAGCAAGCATGATACACTGAAAGAAAAAAAAAAAAAGACCATTTCCCACTTTTTCTTGAGAAAGGCCTCCTATGTATGCCTCTGCCACACAAGTGTGTACATGCTCAGTAGCTCAGTCGTGTCCAACTCTCTGCTGCCCATGGACTATAGTCTGCCAGGCTCTTTAGCCCATGCGATTCTCCAGGCAAGAATGTTGGAGTGGGTTACCATTTCCTACTCCAGGGGATCTTCCTGACCCAGGGATCGAACCCATGTCTTTTGCGCCTCTTGCACTGGCAAGCAGATTCTTTACCACTGTTCCACCTGGGAAACCCCTGCCACTCAGATATAGGACAGGAAATAAAAGGCTTGGCTAGAAATCACCTGCTCACAGAACTCTTTCCTTCAGGAGAAACACAAGCTATAAAGTAAATCACTGCCACCTCTCATTTCCTGTAATAAAGAAATTCTGAATAACTCTTTTCTGGGGACCTGTTGAGTCAGAGGTTCACACCTGATTAGGTAAGTCCTGGGTGTGGTCAGGGAAGAAGTGATTAATTTTTTTTTAGTTTCTGCACTATTCAGCATCAGCTATTTATATATCAGTGATGCAAGTTTCCATATGTAGAATTCTTGATATTGTTCAAAGTAGTTTCACACACATGCCCAAACAGGACTGACCAACGTTAGCTGTCTAGAAAACGAATGTGATGGGGCAGGTTCAAAGGATCCCCCAGTCCTTGCACTGGAAAAAAGAGCTTTCTCCAGGGTGGGAAGGAAAAGCAGGACCTCCCTGTTCTGACAGTGTTAGCACCAAGATGGGACCAGGGGGAGAGAGACAACAGGCTGGAGAGTAGATTTCAGAGTCACTGGCGTGTAAATGGGAATTAAAGAGCTGACAGTGGGCAAGGTCACCCTGGGAGGGTGAGAGGAGGAGGGTGGACTGAGGATGGAGTCCCAACACTCAGATGGTGAAAGGACAAGACCCCTGAGGAAGCCAGGAAGGGACGGCAGAGATGCTAGGAAGAAGTGAGGGAGGGAGTTATGGAAGCCAAGGGAGTTGAGACTGAGGAGGGAAGGAAAAAGAGAGAGAATCAGCCCCGGTGGATGCAGCACAGACTTCCTGCTGTAAGAATCAAAATGTGCCCATTGGATTTGGAGTGGGGCAAAGGATGAGATGGGGGGAACAAAAGTGGAGACAGAGGGTGAATATTCCAGGTGCCGAGAGGAATAAGGAGAGCGCAGCAGAGTACAGGTCACTAACCTACAGTCTCCTCCTTCCTCCAGCAGCCCCACATGGTGACTGAGCAGGGCTGAGGCAGAAAGGCCTGGCTGTTTCAGCCTGTTTTGCTTTGCTCCGATTGGGAACACCTGCTCCAAGCACTCCACAGAGCTACCTGAGGAAGCATTGCCGAGACGGAAGCTTGGTTTCTCTCCTCCCTCTGCCCTGTTCTGCTTTCACTGGTATTGTTCCTTAAATGACATCTTGCATCCCAAACTCCACCTTGGCTTCTGTTTCCGGAGAGTCCAACTGCCCACAGAGAGCAATGGAAACAAGGGAAGGTAAAAGAAAAGAGTAAAAGCAAAAATGAAGGTTTCTTTTTTCCCCTTTTTGTTCACTTGTCAAGAGTAGGAAGGATCCAGGGGAGAAGAACTGCATGAAGACACTGGCAAGAGACAGGAGGGTTGATCGAGCAAGGTCTTGGGGAGAAGAGGGAGGGTGGACTTTAAGGCTAAAAAGTGATTGGCCCAGAATAAGAGGGACATGTTGCCCAGTCCCTGAGGCTGAGGCTGAGGACATGCTGATGGGTTCATGTCGAGCGTTTGGGAGTTGGTCAGGGAACACACTGCCAATGACTAGTTTCAGCACTGGGTGATGACTCTGTACTGGAGAGATGAAGGAAAGAATCCTTGAGGTTAAAGTGGATGAGATACCTTCCCCCACAGTGAGAGAGGATTTTAGCACAGCTGTAAACAGAGGAAAAACCTTGGGCAAAACTCATTAAACAAGAGGATGGGATCTGGACAGAGAGGAAAGATCCACTTCATCCCATGAGAATCTATTTGGCCTGTCCAGATGGATTTTGGGTACTGATTCTGAAGTCCAATGAGTTTTCTATGTCTTAAAACTCTGCTCCATCCACATATTTGCTAAATACACACTTGTGTGTTTATATAACACATCACAAGACATGGCACAAATACTGAACAGGCCAGGATTGTGGTGAGAACCTTCCAGCACCTTAGGCAGTGCTGTGTGTGCTCAGTCATATCTGACTCTTTGCAACCCCATGGACTGTAGCCCTCCAGGTTCCTTTATCCAAGGAATTTTCCAGGCAAGAATACTGCGGTGGGTTGCCATTACCTTCTCCGGGGGTCTTTCCGACACAGGGATTGAACCCGCATCTCTTTCGTCTCTTGCATTGGCAGGAAGGTTCTTTACCTTGGGTTACTATCACTTAATCAGCTCCAGTTTCTCCTAACTGTACAATCGCTTATTCCAGAAAGATGTGATGTGAGATGTCATGAGATACCTTAACCCAATGCAGACCCTGGTCTACTATACTGCCTTGTTCTATTGGCCTATAATCCTTACAAGAGAACTCGACGTGAGGAGAGTCTAGCATCACCTGCCCTTGCTGAGCCCCCACGAGGCCCTAGCAGCCACGTCTGCTTCTCCTAAAGGCTCACAAAGCACCTTTTTGTATCTCATTTGAGGATTTTTCCTTAAATGACTCAAAGGTCATTTTCAAGGTCACTGCTGAGTAGGTTTTGACATTCACCTTCTTTTCCATCTTAGGAAATCAGAGTTACATTCTCTGTAACCTCTCTCTGCCTGTCTGTGGTTCCTCAGAGACTGTTGGCAGTAAGCTGGTGACACTCTGAGTTAATTGCTTTTTTTTTTTTTTTTTTTTTTGAGAGCTCTGGCGTGGAATCCATCCAGACTAGCAAGTCTGAACACATTTAGAGCAGCTATATTTTCTCTTACGTTCTTTCTTAGGTGTTTGTTTCTGAATCCTGCTTACCACATTCTTCTACCCTCTTCTATTCTAACGCCATGCTTCTAACTGAGAAGCTGGACACACTAAAAAGATTCTGCTCTTCCTCTATCATCCGGAAACTTGACACATTTGGCCAGCAAAGGGACTAACTCCTAGCACGTCCTTTTTCCTTTTGTTGGAACCAGCTTCCCCTCCTACCAAGAGCAAAATTCCTTATCATTTCCTGCAGTGATCTGGACACCGTCAAGTTCAACACCCTGCCATTTAACAGAGTGAGTGATAATTCTAATGGGAATATGGGAGGAAAGTAAAAGACAAAAGGGAAGGCATACTTTTTTTCCAGCAACTGCAAAGGCCGTGCCCCAGCTCACCAACTGTGTAATTTTGTGTTTCTAATTTATTTGGCCACCAGAGGGCAAACTGAGTGCATTTTTTTAAAGGAAGGGGGAAGGCTGCACCCTAAACAATCCCAACAGAACACTATTAAATAATCCTTGCTGAAAATGCCCACAAGAAATCACATTCCAAGTGTCTGTTCTAAGTTGATATTTTGATATGGTTTCCTCTCCATGAAGACATCTTAACCTTAAAATTCCTAAGGTGGGCCTCCTGAATTTTCTTCCCCTCCTGGGTGCGTGTGCGTGTGTTTGCGTGTGTGTGTGTTTGCATGTGCACACGCATGTGCATGTGCGTGTGTGTGTGTGCGTGCGCGTGTGTGCATGTGCGTGCGTGTGTGTGTAGAAAGCCCCTTGAGAGCAAGAATGGGTTGCCTATACCGCATCTGACATGTACTTCCCGTTGCTATAAACGCCGCGTTATTGAGCCATTGAATCTCCAAGTGGGTGAAGAGATCAATGAGGAATTAGTGCTGATCTTAACATTATTGGACTAAAACCTGAATCCCACCTGTGAAGAGAAGTGCTGAGTCCTATGGGAATCTGAGGATGAGTGCAGCTGATCCCTGAGTGTTAGGCCTCTGGGTATGACTTAGTGCTTGTAGGGTTTGGAGTCCGAGGTAAGGGGTGCTCGAGTCTGCTGTGGGTCTTTGAGGCTGAGGAGTTGGGAGGAGGAGGGGGCATGAGAGCAGTTATGGCAAGAGGGAACTGAGAAAGTAAAAACATGCAGGGTTTGTTTTGTGTTTCTGTACACTTTTGACCCTGGGGAATTTTAAAGGACTTTTTCTAATATTTATCTTAGATGGATAGAGTCATTCATTTGATACATATCCCAGGCACTATGTAGGGGTTGGGAATAAACAGTAAATGCTGCAGAGTTCCAGGCTTCAGGGAGCTTTTTTTTTTTTTCACAGTTTGGCTGTGCTGAGCAACATGTAGAATCTTAGTTCCCCAACCAGGGATTGAACCCTGGGCCCCAGCAGTGAAAGCACCTAGTCCTAACCACTGGACTGCCAGGGAATTTCCCTTTAAGGAGCTTCCTAAGTTTGTTTTTAGCCCCATAAGGACAACATGGAAATCCCAGGAGAGGTGCTTTGACACCCCAGGAAACATCCAGGGTCCAGATGTGTGGCTGGAAACAGCTCCCAACAAAAGCAGGTTTTCTTGAAAACTGCTGAATGCGAGGAATAAGTCAAAATGGCAAACCTTCAGGAAAATACCCTAAATCATTTCTTATATAAAGGAAAACATTGAGTGTTTGCTGAAGAAAGCAAGAGAAAGCATCATAACCACGCTGCAAAAATGTAGCTTGATCCCTGGCGATTGCTAAGATCTTGATGATCTGATAAAATGGCACACAAGGCAGAGCAAACAGACCCTTCTGTTAAAGCCAGAAATTTTATTCACAGTGAAAGATGTTACCATCTGTTACCGAGTATAAACAAGGTTCTACTGTACAGCACAGGGAGCTATAGTCAATATCCTATGATAAACCATAATGGAAAAGAATATAAAAAAGAAAGTCTTAGTAAACAAGAAGGTCATACTGTGTAGCACAGGGAACGCTACTCAATATCCTGTGATAAACCATAATGGAAATGAATATAAAAAATGTCTATATGTGTATAATTGAGTCACTTGGCTATACAACAGATATTGACACAACATTGTAAATCAACTATACTTCAATTAAAAAAAAAAAGACTGTTACTGAGTCCAAGCTCCTACTGTTCACTGCTCAACAGGCTAATACATCGCACTTCGCTGTGGGACCATCACCACCATCCTTTCCAGAACTCTTTCCATCTCGTATGACAAGCTCTGTACCCATGAAACAACTTCTCATTCCCCACTTCCTCCAGCCCCTGGCAACCACCATCTTACTCTCTGTCTCTACAAATTTGACTACTTCTTGTAAGTGGAAACTTAGAGTGTCTGTCTTTTCGTGGCTGGTTTATTTCACTGAAAGTAATATCCTCAAGGTTCATCCATGTTGTAGCATGTGTTAGAACTTCCATTTCCTTCTTCCTTTATTATTTTTAATTATTTATTTAGGCTGTGACGGGTCTCCCCGCTACCCCCAGGGGCTTTCACTAGTTGTGTCCAGCGGGGTCTACTCTCTCGTTGCAATGAATGGGTTTCTCATTGTGGTAGCTGCTTTTGTTGCCAAGCATGGGCTCTAGAGCACAGGCTCAGTAGTTGTTTTCTTTTAAAGCTGAATAGTAGTCCATCATATGTGTAGGCTATGTTTTGTTTACCCATTTATTCACTGATGGACACTTGGATTGCTTTCACCTTTCACCTTTTAGCTGTTGTGAATAGTGCTGCTATGAACGCGGGTATATAAATATCTTTTTGAAATTCTGCTTTTGGTTATTTTGGGTATATCCCCAGAAGTGGAATTGCTGGATCATAAGGTAATTCTGTTTTTAATTTCTTAAGGAATCACTACTCTGTTTTCCACAGCAGCTCCATGATTTCACATTCCTACCAACAGTGCATAAGCATTTTAATTGCTTCATATCCTCACAAACACTTGTTATTTTCTATTTTGATAGTAGCCACCCTAATGGTGAGGTGGCATAAAACCTTTTTATTTATTTATTTTTATACATAATGTACTTTTTTAAAATAAATTTTTTATTTTTTCTTTTTTCTTTTTTTTTTTTAAATTTTTTTCCCTCTCAGGTGTACATGAGTTCCCAATCTTGAATATAAAACCTTTTTAAACACAGATTTTTCTGATCATTTTGATCTCCCAAACTCCTAACTTTGCATAAAGTCCTAAATTCCCTAACCACAATGTTTTTATTGAAGAATATTTTTAGGAAACGATACCCCCCATAGTTAGAGAAAGGATAGTCTATGTCATTTGAACAGTCTTTACCAAGTATAAAGGTAAAAATTTGAATTCTATTTTAATTTTCTTTCATTATGAATGAAGTTGAACTTTTCCCTGTAGTTGTTAATTAGTTATGATTTCTCTGCTGTGAATTGGGTCTGAATTTCTTACATGGTACAATATAAAGCAGAAATAACTACTGAATGTTTTCTGTGTGCCAGCTACTGTTCCAAGAATTTCTCATGTAGTAGCGCAGTTAATCCCAACCCACCATGAGGCAGGTGCAATGATTAATCTCATTTTTATGGAGGAGACAGTAGAATGGAGAGATCAGGGAACTTGTCCAAGGCCCTACCCAGGAAACTTTGATTCAGAGTCTGTGCCCTTAGCTACAGAATGGCCAATATTTTCCTAACATGCTTGATTTTTTTTTCTATTAACTATAAAATTAAAAAATAATTATCAGCCTATGCCTTTCTTTGTTACCACTTTCTTGGGGGGGGGGGGCATGCCCTTGTCAGTGAAAGCAGAGTCCTAACCTGAACCGCCAGGGAATTCCCAGTACATTTCTTTTTCTTTCAGCCAGTCTAGAACATTCTGTCGTTTTCAGATAATAGAAAAAATTTTATATTAGATGTTTATATTGTATTAATATGCATTTTCTTTCCTTTCTTTTTCATTTTTTTGCAGACTATTATGTGAACCACTTTTAAAATCTTTAATTTGTTACAATATTGTTTCTGTTATAAGTTTTGGTTCTTTTTCTGGCCTTGAAGCATGTGAGATCTCAGCTCCCCAACCAAGGTTCGAACTCCCACCCCCTGCCTTGGAAGGTAAAGTCTTAACCGCTGGACTGCCGAGGAAGCCCCTGTATGTATTTTCCAAAGAATCTTCTCTCTGAAACCATTTATTGAATTATACTTTTTGTTACATCGTTTCGTGATGGTAACTTTCTGCCGGTCTTTATCTCCTACTTGCTGTTTGTTTAATAAATGTTATATGTTCAGTCATCTCTTTGAGGATCCTGAAGTCTCCTTCTGGTCATTCTGTTTTTTTCACTTCATCCGGCGTGACTCTGCCTCTGGAGTACTGATGCTGCTGGTTGTTTTTCTTAGTATTAGTTTCTGTGTATTGTGGAATTTTAGTTTCCAGGTCATTTCCAGGTTTTCCATCTTTCTTCTCCGGTTCCTCATTCTTTATCCATCGACTGAGCAGTTGCCCTCCCCAGGGCCCTGTCCAGTGTGAAGTCTTCTACGGCAGCCAGGGCTCCTGCCCTGGCCTGACCTGCCGATGACTCAGGTCCAGCCCCACGGCCAAAGGAGGCTGGGTTACAGGCGTGTGCAGCACTGTATGCTCAATAGGCCACAGTCCCAGGCAAAGTCAGTAGCAACTTATTTCAATCTATTTATTTTTTAAGATGATGGGAAGAGACCGATCACAGCTCCTGAATTTTTGATATGAATTGACTACTCTGGTCCCCCAGCTCAAGTGGGCAATTCAATTCCTTGTCATCACTCGACAGGACTTGAATTACCAGCTGCCCTTGACTGTATCCAGACTCCAAAAAGCTACAGCATCAGCCTTGTTCATCTTTTGTGCTTCTATATTCACTTCTGGGAATCCCCATGAGGATAATCTCCCCTGGTTAAAAATGGATTTTTTATTTTATCTTACCAGTTTTTCCACCATTGCTTTGTACTGGAAGCCTTGGGTTCTCTATCCTGTCTCACGCGTGTGTCTCAGTCTTTATGTACAAGCATTCATTGTTGCTTTCTCTCTCTTATTTTTTCATTGTAGCTCTCTGCTATGAGTTAAGGAGCCTGTCTCACAAGTTCCTCCAATCATGTCCTGGTTGCTTTCTCCAGTCTGGATCAGGTAGGAAGCTTTACAGCAGAAATCTGACACGAGAGAGGAGGAAATGGTGCTGTCCCCCAACCCAATGTGAGGACGCATCAGTGGAGCCCTGGGGTTGCTGTTCTGAAACAGCAAGAAGGTTTCTCCTTGGGAGTTCCATGCCAACACGTCACCAGGGGTCTCCAGCCAGGCTAGATCCAGCACCAGGGAGTATAACAGAGTGAACATTGGTGGCTTGACATTGTTCCTAGATGGACAACCAGAAGTTTAGAATCTGAGGGATTCCTGCAGAAAATAATGGCGTAACAGCAGCCGGGATGTACCTGAGACTGTGCACCATATCTTTAGGACCCCTCGAGTAAACTGTCCAACATTCCACACTGGAGGCAGGGCACATCCATGGCCCCGGGTCCCTCCCCGTCTCCTGCTGCACCAGAATATTTCTCATGCCATAGGCAAGGTGATTGAAACACAGAGCTACATGCAAAGTGGTGCCTCTTTTGCAGCATAAACAGAACCAGATCTTCAGCTTGAGGGCCCTCACGGCTATGAAGTCAGGAGCAGGGAGCAGCAGCCTCGGCCCCACCCAGAGGCCCTGGCTCCCTTTCTGCCACTGTCTCTTGAGATGCCTGTGCAAGTCTGCGCCAGAAACACGTTCTTCCTGGAACTGGGTGTCATCTCAGGACAGAGAATATCAGGAGTCATAACTTGGCCTTGCGGCAAGTGAAGTCGGCTAGTCTGGCGGGAGACTGCAGTTGTTGGGCTTGCGCTTTGGGCCTGAGCCGGGACATGCAGCGGGGAGCCTCTGGGAGGGCCACCAGGGGGAGCCCTTTCCACATCTTAGATGTGCTGGTGTGCACACACCTGAGTTTCTACACGATGACCATATTGAACCGTGCCTCCATTTTCCCAATTTATGAGTCAAGCTCGTCTCCTGCCATGGTTCAGGTTCTAACTTACTTCGATGTAGTTATGTAATGTTGAAATCACACATCACAGTATGGGCTCGGAGAGAAACAAGAGGGGTTGCATGTGCCGTCACTCCCCAAATGCCGCCCCCACCCGCACCTCCTCCCCACCCAGGCCCACTTCACCTGGCAACCAAGGTCTTGAGATCATCCTGAAGCTATAGTGGCCCCAGCAGCAGGTGGAGAGGGACATCAATGTAGGGAGGGCACCTAGATTTGCTGCACGGCCCTCTAGCAGGCACCTTTGCTAGGATGGAGAGCCCTGGCTGCTGGCAAATCCTTCCTGCTCTTTTTGGATGCTCTGGAGGCTGCAGGTGGGCCATAAGTCCTTCAAGGAGGCTCAGGGAAGAATCTGCCCGGGTGAGAAGAGAGTGTGGCTGCATCTGAGGAGGGCAGTGGCTGACCCAGTTTCAGGTGTATAGGAGGGTCACTGGGAAGGGAGCTGAAAAGAGGGGCTCCGAAGGGCAAGATGGAGCCAAGGGGACCTTTCCAACATGAACGTCACAATGAGATTCTGGCTCCCTGTAAAGCACCTCATGCTCCCTGGCTGGGTCACAGCGCTGAAGGGTGGTGCTGTTAGAAGCCATTGAGTAAGTCTGAAGGAATTTCAGGGTCTTGGGGGCCTCATTAGTCTCTGCTGCAGGCTGAGAAAAGGCCAGGCCCTTCTAGGAAAAGAATCATGTCCAACATAGTCCTGCCCACATTGTAGGTAAGAGATGGTAGGAGGCGGGAGAGATTGAGGTGGAGAGAGGAGGCAGAAGGTAGGGCCTGCTGATCTTCTCTGGCTCCTATGCTTTAAACACTAGTCCCCCTGAAGGAAATGAATGGATTCAGGACATAAGCCTGGCACTTAGAGACTAAGAGCCACCCCCACTCCCAAAGGGAAGGGATTCCCTTGGAGTGAGAGTGAGGGGATTCTATGAGGCTGTGGACACTGTGGTCCTGGAGGATGAGGGTCTTTGGGCTGAGCCCTGGGAAAGGGGCAGAGATGGCAGAAAGGTCTGTAACAGCAGGGAGACCTAGGTCTGGCTTCTTGGAGCCTGCAGTCGCTGAGGAGGAAGCTGCATGTGGAGCTGCCCACAGGGCAGAACCTCAGCTACCTCGCAGCAGAGCCCTTGGCCCCAGCTAGAGGCAGGAGAGCTGCTCCCCCCAGATTTGTGCAGTGGATACTTCTCAGTGAAGACAGCATATCATCCTATAGCCCCATGCGACAAAGCAGTGAATCTGCAGACGGAACGTCGAATGGAAGAAGCCAGATCGGAAAAGGCACATAGTGTATGATTCCATTTATAAAAAGCTCAAGTCCAGACAAAACTGTAGAGGCCAGAAGAATGGCTACCCTCAGGGGAGGGGAGTGACTAAAAGGAGGCCCCTGGCATTTGGGGAATGTTCTGTTCCTTACTCTAGGTGCTGGTGGCATAGATGTGCTTGCTCAGTGTGTGAAAGTTCACTGGGATTTGTGTGCCTTTCTATACAGATGTTATATTTGTGTAAAACTTTTTTTTTTTTAATTTAAGCGAAAAACCTGAGACTCCAGAATGGAGTGAGGAGATGGGAACACTTTTCTATTATTTCAGTACCCATTGTGCTCCAAGCCCTCCTCACAGGATCTTTGCTCCCATCTTATCAAGAGGAGGGGAAGCAGGGCAGAATTTCAGTCAGGAAAGACTTTTACTCCTCATTTTTGACATCTTCTGTGAATCAATATATATATATATTTGACCAACTGTTTAATGGCATCCTGAATTGATCTCATGCATTTTTCAGCTCCTGCGAGAACTAAAATGGATAAAATGGGGTTTGTGTTATTGTGAGCCTACAATTTGCTTCCTCCTTCGTAAAATACTAGCCGGATCTCCAGTACATGAGTATCAGCATCTGTAAATCCAGCAGCATGACCGGTGGGCTATTCACATCAAGCAGGCAGACACTGTTGATTAAGCTGGAGGTCTCCTTGATACCATTTCCTGGTCTCCTGGTATCATCTCCAACGCCCCCAGTTTCATTGCTGCAGGCAAGTCTCAACTCACCTGGATTCACATGGAGGAAAGGGACTAATTCTATCTACTGCTGGCAATGAAAGATGGCCACAAATGCTTTTGGCCACTTCTCCCATTGAGAAATGGGGTCTTCTTGAATCTGAGTGGGTTCTGGGACTTTTTGATCAACAGAAGTTAGTGGAGGTGATGCTGAGCCACTTTCCAGACCTAGGCAACCTCCATTTCTGGTCTCTTGGAACACTCTCTGGGATCCCAAGCCACCATGCAGGAAGTCCAGACTCCCTGAGGCTGCATCCTGGAGCAGCCTTGCCCAGCACTGTGGTCACACCAGAGGAGCCCAGTGATCCCCCCAAGGAGACAGAAATGTGAGGGAAGCTGTCTGGAACACTTTGGACTGGCCCATCTGCCAACTGGGAGTGATCCCAGTCCACACTGATAGGAGTAGAATTGCTGAAATGACAGGTAAAATCATGAGCGAGGCTGTTTTAAGTCACTAGGTTTGGAGCAGTTATGCAAAAATAGTAACTGAAACATCTGAATTGCTACCTAGGCCGGAGCCTCCATGTCCTTGCCTTTGCAAGAATCCATCTCTTTGACTCACTTTGCCAATGCAGCTACTATAGAACTTGCCAAGTCTTCAGTCTATTAGAATTCTTTTTGTTGCCAGGCTTGTGGCAGAATAATTTATTGTGGAATTATGTTTTGTTCTGTTCTTATTGCACTATGTATATTTCCCCCACTGAGAAAGTTATGAAGCTTTTGCTCTCAATTCTGAGCTGCTGTTTTGGGTATAGAGAGAGTGGGTGGATGTTGGCATTTGGATTATGTGCAAACACCTAGGCCGAGAGAGACAGAAGTGGGCTGCGGGTATGTGCTGAGCAGCAGAGGCTGAGAATCTCTGGGATCTGAAAGAGTGGTGCCCTCCCCGAAATGAGTAGTGGAATCCTAGATCCCTAATTGTGCCCAGAGCACACCCAGACTGGACGATAGCCGGGAATGCTCAGAGAGGAAGAAATGGTTTCTCCCAGGCTGGAGCACATAGGCCAGGGTCCCCAGGGGAGACTCTGCAGTTAGTGATATGCACATCTGTAAGGGGCAATGCTGGGCCTGATGCAGGGGGCTCCAGGGTTGACAGCAACCTCTGGAATCAGAGAGAACAACAGAAACAATGGCTGCTGCTATGGACTGAATGTCTGTGTCATCCCCAGAGTCATGGGTTGAAGCCCTGTCCCCAGTGCGATGGTATTGTAATGGGTGGGAGGTAATCAGGTCTAGATGAGGTCATGAGGGTGGAGCCCATATAAAAAGAGGAAGAGGCCAGAGCACGCCTCCCCTCAACACCGTGCCATGTGAGGACACAGTGAGATAGTGACCATCTGCAAGCTAGGAAGAGAACTCTTACCAGACACTGAAGCTACCAGCACCCGGACTCCCCAGCCTCTAGAACTGTGAGAAAGAGATGTGTGCTGTTTAAGCCACCTCGTCTGTGGTATTTTGTTGCAGCAGCCTGAGCTGCCAGCTACCCTAGTTAGCAAGTCCAGGGACTTGCTCTCAGCTCTTCTGGCACTGCTTAAACCCCTGATGTTTTACAGTCTCCTGAAGGGAGGAGGGAGCCCCACTAATGACTAGGGTTGAATTTCCTTGCAGTCTGGCAGTTTGGGACACAGAGCAGATTCCATTTAATTGAGAAAAAAATGAAGAATGTGATATTTCATGCACACTTTGTAACTAAAAATGATAAATGTAACATGCTTCTCAAGCCATCTGGAACATTTCATGGCTTTTTCTTTATTACACTGAAGGCTTCTCTGGCCATTGAATTCTTGGTATTTTCCTTGGCAGGATTTTCGTGAAACATCTCCAAGGTTTGGATTTAGTTAATTATTTAAATAAAAAGGGCATGGAAACAGAGGAGGGGCTTGCTCAGAAAAGTAAAACCCAAATATTTTTGATGCGTGTCCTTTGTTTTTCACTTACTGAACATCTGGTCTCTGGATTCTTTGATTTTAACAAATCATGTATGGATTTTTAAAATTTCCAATCTTCTTAGATTACATTTATGTAGTTTAAAATGAAACACATATCAAAAGGTACATGAGAAATATCACTCCCATTTAGGTCCTTCTCTGTTTTCTCTCACTTTGCCCCTGTAAGTAACCATTTTTAATATAATAGTGACTTTTTTATCCTTCCAAAGTTTCTTTGTGCAGATGTACTTTTTTTCTTTCCTTCTTTTTGTAAATCCTTTTTTTGGCTGTGCTGGGGCTTTGTTGCTGCATAGGCTTTTCTCTAGGGGCTACTCTGGTTGTTGTGTGTGGGCTTCTCATAGTGGCTTCTCTTGCTGTGGAGCACAGACTCTAGGGTGCGCAGGCTTCAGTAATTGTGGTGCACAGGCTCCAAAGCACGTGGGATCCTCCCAGACCAGAGATCAAACCTGTGTCTCCTATACTGGTAGACAGAATCTTTACCACAGAGCCACCAAGGAAGCCCTGTTTTCTTCTTTCTTACACAAAAAAGCATATTATATATAGACTGATCCTTCTTTTTTAAAAATTTAACTACTTCCTCTGGGTATCTTTCCATGTCAGAGCACATAAAACTCTTCCTCTGGTTTTTGTACACTATTCCATTGGTTTCCCCAACCTTGGCTCAAACGGTAAAGAATCTGCCTGCAATGCAGGAGACCCCAGGTTCAATCCATGGGTTGGGAAGATCCCCTGGAGAAGGGAGTGGCAACCCACTCCAGTACTCTTGCCTGGAGAATCCCATGGACAGAGTAGCCTGATGGGCTACAGTAGTCCATGAGGTCGAAAAGAGTCGGATACAACTGAAGTGACTTAGCACACACATAGGTTGTATAGTAATATAGGTGGCCCTCTATAAGTTCAGTTTCTGCATCTGCAGATTCAACCAACTGCGGATCACATGATGTGTTTACCCCCAGAGGTTGGTTGAATCTGTGGATGTAGAACTGGCAAATACAGAGAGCTGGCTATGGAACTTAAGCATCATCAGAATTTGGGACTCCTTGTGGGTACTAGAACCAATGTCCCATAGCTACTGTGGTATGACTCCATTATAAAATAGAGATGAGAGATGCTGACATATTTTGAGAAGTCTAGAACAAAAATTTGAGTGTTTAGCAAACGCATTATGAAAAGAAATCAAGTGCAAGTGTCTTATCACGGAAGCATAGGATCCAAGCTTCCAGTTATTGTAAGAATTGAAACTGGATGTAATAAAAGTCCAGCCATTGTAAGGGAACTAGTATTCTAAAAGATGAGGGAAGCTGAGGACTATGTCAAGATACAGACATGAAAGAGTGTCACAATTTACTTATTCTTTGCCTTCTCTTGGGGATGGAACAAGATTAAAGATTAACCCAGGAAACATATAGTACAGTTGGCTTCCTCCCTTATACAATTCCACATTTTCATTTTCCACATTAACATTCATATGGAATTGATTTTGAGTATAGAGAGAAAATCCTAATCATTAATGTATTTCATATGGTTAGAAACAAAATACTATTTATGTTATGTAATATAATAAAACTGTCTTTTCCCACTAGTTTGAAATGTATATTTTACCATATACCTGTTGACCTAAAACAAATAAACTGCCAATTACTTCCCTAGCAAAGGTAAGTTTACTCTGGATCAGCGAAAAATTGCAATTCAGAGCCTGTAAACACAGCAAGCTGAATGCAAGTCCTTGAGCAGGAAGGAGAGGAAAACTCCTTTTAAAAGGGGAAAAGGAAGTTGGGGGAGGGGGGCTGTAGTAAATAGAGAGTCCACTGGAGAAACTGAGAGTTCAGATTATAGTGGCTTGACATTGGCTGAGTTGTGACAGCCTCTCATTGGCTGAACTCTTGCCAGGAAGAAGAGGAAGTCTTTCTTCCTCCTGTTGGGTTTTGCTATTGTCATGGGG
Organism: Neotragus moschatus; assembly: GCA_006410615.1. Lineage (NCBI taxonomy): Eukaryota > Metazoa > Chordata > Mammalia > Artiodactyla > Bovidae > Neotragus > Neotragus moschatus. The sequence continues at coordinate 285,862 of SJYA01002764.1, forward strand.
TGTGAGAGCTCCCCCTTCTGGCCTCTTGACTATTTTAATTGAGGTTTCCATTTATCAATTTTTATATATCAAATTCTATTTTTTTTTAAATTTAATTAACTAATTAACTTATTGACTGCACTGTGTCTTCATTGCTGCACAGGCTTACTCTAGTTGCCGTGAGTGGGGCCTACTCTCTAGTTGCGTTGTACGGGCTTTTCACTGTGATGACTTCTCTTGCTGGGAAGCACAGGCTCTAGCGTGTGTAGGTTCAGTAGTTGTGTCTTGCTGGCTCTAGAGCACAGGCTCAGTAATTGTGGCACGTGGACTTAGTTGCCCTGCAGCATATAGGATCTTCCCAGACCAGGGATTGAACCCATGTCCCCTGCATTGCAGGGTGGACTCTTAACCATCGGGCAACCAGGGAAGTCCCAATATACCAAATTTTAACATACAACTTAGATCTCTTTGTGGGCTTTAGTCAGCTTCATTGGTTAAGCAGTTTTAGTACCAGCAAGACTTTATTTTATTTATTTATTTTTTAAAGATGATTTTAACTATCAGGTCTTTCCAGTGTATTTTAACGTCTAGTAGGTCTGACACCCTACTGACATTCCTTCTTTTATTTTTTTTCCTCAAAATCTCTTGAAAATTTATTACATTAAAAGTCCTCTTACTATTGTAGTTATCTCATATTCAAAAATAACTTGGGGAAAATTGATGTATTTACATCACTGAGGATTCACACTCAAGAACTTGGGGTATTCATATTAATGTTTATGGTCCTTCAAAAATGTTTAATCTTCTTTCCAGGGATGTGAATGGATGCATTTCTCTTGAATGTTTCTTATGTATTTTATATATCAATATTGTGAATAAGAATTTTCTGAATTATATTTTCCAACAGGTTGTTGCTGATAAATAGAAAATCTATTGCTTTTATATATTATTTTGCAATTGTCCACATATCTGCATTTAGTTTTACAGTTGATACTCTGATTTTCTAGGAATATAATCAAGGCTGTGAGTAAGAATACTTTGATTTTTTCATTTTTTCCTGTATATCCAATATACATTCAAGCTCTTTAATTTTATATTATCTTATTGTTTTGGATATGTTTCCCTAGGAAATGTAAATAATAGCTAATGATAGTGGCTATAGTGGGAAATTTACATAATCGTAGGAATGTTTCAGTATATATTATCTGGGTTGTTGATTCTTTAGCATGATTTAAAAAAATGTCTTTTTATTCCTAGGTTCTAAGAATTCTTTTTTTTTTGTATACTTATAGTATTAATTGTTCAGTTTTATTAGCTATCAATAATCTAGATGATCCTGTGGTTTATCTCCTTTGGCTTACAGATATGATAAAATTGTATACATTTTAAAATATTAAGCTATCTTTGCATTTTTGGTTAAAATATTTCATACTAAAATTTCATCTTTTGGATCAAGACTCTGGAAACCTTAAAATTTCTTCCAGAAATTCTATATATCCAGTCAGCTCCCAGAAAATATCCTATGACTAACCTCTCAGAAAGAAGATATTTTTCCCCTTTGTTCTTCATCCAATATCAAAGGAAATCTCCAAATTCCAAGTAGGTCAGGCTACTAATACAAATCAATTCTGATAAAATCATCATACAATAAACAACTATTGTTTGCTAAGTGATTGCTCGGTGCTAGGCATTGGATTAAGATAAATATTATTTTATCTAAGACTTAAAATTGCCCTTAGTTTCTCATCAAAAGTATACTGTAGTTGAGACAGGAGGGAAGGGGGCAGGGCACAACATTTAAAAGAATGCCATAGCCACTGAGGCTATGACAAAATCTGATTAGAACCTGCTAGGACCAAGACGGCAGCAAGATTCAACTTCCAGTAGACCTTGAGCTTCACTACGTGCTCATTGTAAGACAGGGTTCTTCCCTACCCCAGCCCCCACCCCATGTCCTCAGTCTGCCTTTTGTTAAACTTTAGCCAAAGAATAAGTTTAATCAGAGAAGTAAGAAAGCAAAGCAAAGTAGTCAAACTGGACAAAGCAATAACAGTTTAGTCATTAAGCAAAGTCAAGGACCTTTAGTTTCTCCTCAAGGACAGGCATCTGCCTGCCGCCTTCCCCCTCCCCCCTCCGCCCATTGCTGGCCTCCAAAATAAAGCAAACTTCCCACTAACCTTGCCCCTCTAGTGTTGTCTTTAGAGAGGCGAGCAGGCTGGCTGAAGCCTACTTTCAGTAACACAATGACACCCACAGTTGCCATGACAGTTCTGAGGCTGATCATGAAAAGCTGAAAAGTGGGCTTGAGACTTCCTGCCTCTTCCCTTAAAATAATTGAAATAATCCTTCCACTTATTAGCCAATGAAATTTTCCAGCCCATAAAAACTAACCACTCCATGTTTAGAGGCCACGTGTACCTTCCGAGACGGACCACTCTCTATAGACTGTGCATCTCTGCTCTCACTTTTCTGTGGCTCTGATCTTGAATCCTTTCCTGCTCGAAGCCAAGGACCCACATTTGGTGGCCCATCCCAGGAACTCGCTGGAGACCTGGGACATGACCGTCCTCTTATGCCTCATTTTCCTGCAACCCCTTTATAAAAAATATTACTAAATCTACTTACCTATCATTTTGCCTCTCACTGGATTCCTTCTGTGCTGATACATAAAGAACCTGAGCTTCATTAAGTCCTGAGACAAGCCGTGTTAAAAAAAAAACCACTCTGCTTTTAATGATAATTTTCAAACCTACACAAAAATAGTAAGAGCACAGTGAGTCTTATATCTTTCCCAAAGCTTCAACAACTGTCAAAATTTGGTCATACTCACTTAATCTACCCCTACTACTTCCCCCCACCCCAACCCCACCTAGGGATCTTTTAAAACAAATTCCAAACCTCATATCATTTTATCTATAAATTCTTCAACATTATGCCCAAATTGTATTGCGTCCCTAGAAGCTGACAGCATCATGCCAAATCAAAATTCATTATAAGAGATTCTGTAAAGGTTTGTAACAATGCAATCCAAATTCATAGTGCAATGAACGTCTATAATTGCACAGTCCACAGAACTGGAGGGACTGTGTACTCTTTAAGAAACCCTACATGAATTTTGTTTCCCTTAACTGAGTTTTTGATAAGAACTGGAGGGAGGGAGTGATGTTCAAGGTTATATATATTCCAGTAAAAACTTAACAATGCACCGCAACTACCGAGACCTCTTGCCACAGTTACTGAAGCCCGTATGCTCTAGAGCCCATGCTCTGCAACAAAAGGAGCCATCACGATGAGAAGGAGGATTTTCTCAGTCCCTGGGAGTTTTCATGGCATTGCTATACTTTGCCAGGAAAAGGCAAGCCTGACCGCAGCAGTAATTAGACAGTGGGTCCAGTGCTCCCCTAGTGGGCCTGGTGCTCCACTAGCAGTGGCGGACTTTAAAGTCACTGCCTGGGTGTCACTCTGAGGCATTGGGTCCTCGGCTTTACACTACACCCCTGGCTCAAGTTCCTGGCCATTCTTGCAAATGTTTTAGGCTTCCTCCTTTCGTTCTCTCTTCTTTGGCGTCACTAATCATAGGAGTGGGTCTTGCCCACTGTTCCTGATTTGAAGGGGTGAACCAGAACTGCCATCTTTTCATGGGTGGGTCCCTATCTTTTCTTCCTTTTGGCTGTGCAGCTTGTAGAATCTCAGTTCTCTTGCCAGGGATTGAGCTTGGGCAAATGGCAGTAAAAGCCTGGAATCCTAATCACCAGGCCACCAGGGAACTTTCCAAGGGTCCCTTTTCCCCCTCTCTCTGTCAAGAGGTCTCTACAGAATATCACCTGCACATGATATTCTCCCATTCCATTCCAACATTTGCTGTGAAATCTACTGGCATGCTTCTGGAGCTGCCCACAATTCTAAACATTGTGTAGGTGCCACCCCAAGCATCCTGCCCCTGAGCCCACAGATACTGTTGGTGCAGCACCCATAAGCTTTGCACCAGTCCCCTTCTCTTTCTCCTGTGACTCTGCTTCTCCTCCAGTGTCTTAGAGGAAAGTTCTAGCCAGCATATTAAATGCTTTATTCTCTAGACCTGGCATAGTACAACCAGAAATCATCTTTGGGCCAAAGGCTTTGGATTTTTGGTGACTCATGATAACCATTTACATTGTTACAACTATACACTAGGTAAGAAAAATCATGGGGCATAAAGGTGGAGACCATCAGCTACACAACAAACTCCTCTCTTCTTGGGGCACACAGACTACATTTCCCAGACACCCTTCCAAACAGTTTTGGTACACGATCAAGATATTGCCAATGGAGACCAAGTTATCTCCAACGGAATGTGAGCGGAAGTGTGCATACCAACCTCCAGGCCTGCTCTGTTAAAAAATCTCCCACATTCTCCTGCTTTCTCTTCCCCCTTATGGCTGACTGGGAGCTTGACACCCAAGGTGACCTTGGAAGCCGTAAGTTGAAATTGGCAGAGCCACCATCAGTCCAAGTGCCTGATAGACCACGAGGAGGGCAGCTGCTCTTGGAATGCAAACCTTCTCAAGACTGTTATATAAGAAAAAAACTTGTATTATATTAACTTTAAGTGCTTTTTTTTTTTTTTTACTACCACAGCCTAGTCTACTCTAACTAATAGAAGGGAGGATGACTAAACTATTTTATTTTCATTTTTCTTTGTCCCTTTAAACCCATTTGTGGGACTCATTCCACTTCTGCTCCTTGATGGACATTTAAAACAGGTTCCAGGCTTCCGTGGTGGTCAAGTGGTTAAGAATCTGCCTGTCAATGCAGGGGACACCGGTTCGATCCCTGGTCCAGGAAGATCTCACAGGCTATGGAGTAACTAAGCCCATGCGCCACAACTACTGAAGCCTGAGTGCCTAGAGCCTGTGCTTTGCAACAGGAGAAGCCACCACAGTGAGAAGCCTGCGCCTTTTAACTAGAGAGTAACCCCCGCTTGCTGCAACTAAAGAAAGCCTGTGGACAGCAACAGCCAGCCAGCACAGCCAAAAAAAAAAAACAAACAAACAAAAAAGAATCTTAAAAAAAAAAAAACAGATTCCACATATGTAACCAAAGGTCACTTGGTTTAATCTCCCCCAAAAGCCAGTAATTAATGGTCTGGTTTCATGTAATAGAAAAACTTCAAACTTTGTTTAAATTCAAGGCTTCTTCCTCTCTTTGTGCCACAAACAGACCAACTGCTGTCACCCGGAACTGAAGTGTGTGGTGATCTCTCGTTTCCTGTTTCTTGCTTTGCGGCAGAAACTGCTATTGTCCCTCAGTATGCATTCACTTCTTCCTTATTACTAAGACTCCCAAATTTTTGGTGGACTTGTAGCCACCCTGAATAAAGACTACATTTCCCAGCATCCCTTGAAGCTAGGTGTGATCATGTGACTAACTTCTGGGCAAAAGGGTCTGAGTAAAGTGAGTGATGGGAAGAACCCCTGGTGGAGGGCAACCCACTCCAGTATTCTTGCCTGGGGAATCCCCATGGACAGAGGAGCCTGGCGGGCAACAGTGCATGGGGTCGCAGAGTCAGACACGCCTGAGTGACCAAGCACATAAGCACATAAAGTGTGTGAGGAACTTTTTGGTAATGCTTTGGACTGCGGTGGGGGTGGTGCTCCCCTTCCTCTTTCCTTCTTCCTGCTGGCTGGGACAAGGACCCAGCAGATGTGGAGATGGGTCATTTCAACCTTTCAGGTGAGAATAGCATTTTAGCGAATGGCAGAAGAGCCAGACAGAAGGATCCACCGTCCCCAACCTGGCGGAATTAACATATGCAGCCCAGGAGTCCTTGTGTCAGAAGCATTCCATGAAAAATACTTCAACTTTTGTCTCTTTTTAACAGAAGCTTTTGCCCCCAGCAGCTGCATTTGTATACTAACTATTCAGTTCATCCTGGACTCATGCTTCTGTCTTTCCTGCATCATCTTGCTAGCTTACCTTGGACCCCAACAGGGTTGAGTGGTGAGAGGGAGAGGCTGAAAGGGACCAGAAGAGGACTTATTTGGCTAGAACTCCAGAGAGATGGCCTAAGTTTTTAGAGCTGATCCAGAGCTGATCCTTTCTTTCATTAGGCAGTTCTGTGAATTCTTTCAGAGACAACTCCTTCCCCTTGCTAGGGTTTCTCACTCCCTGATCGTTCAATACGGGCAAGTGCCCTGCTCAGGCTAGTAAACTATATTTCTTTCTCCAGTCTCTAGGAATTAGGCAGGATTCCATCAGGCTCACCAAACCCCTCCGGGTAATGCTTTTGGGCAGCATCTAACATCATACTGCATCAGGCTTCACATCTGGTCCACAGGAAACGTCATAAATCCAGTGCTGGAATCTGAGAAGGCTGGCAGCCTCTCAGCCCAGCAACTTCTCTTGTTCCACCATCAGGGCAGCTAGGCAGTCTGTTTCTTATGATTTTCAGATTGAGCCAGCCACCAGTTCACCTTGTCCTCCACACTGCAGGGAACACACGGTAAACTCTCTGAAGGATACTATGAAGCCCCTTTCCCTGGGCTTGAAGGGAAGGAAAGGCCTGTCTCAGATTTCCTCAAGAGACTAAAGAGCTACCCTCTTTCTTCTCCCATCTATGGTCCCAGCTTTATGGAGACATTCCTGGCTCAGCACTGTAAAGGGGCTCTGGCCCCTTCCTCAAGATTCCCTTCTTATTGAGGAAGAGACAATCTTTTTGTCTTGAATAAGAGCTCATTTGTCTTGTCTGTTTGCTTTCCAAACACCACCCGCACCCACTTACCTCTTATCTTCCAGGGCATCCTGGAGACATGAACATGTCCAGAAGCTCTAGTGAAACTGTGTTCTGTTCTCCTTCTGTTTCGACTTTCAGCCCACTTTACCAAGGCCACCTGCAGCAGGACTCCGCCACTGCCACTATCCCCGACAGAACAAGGGACTCTCTCACCCCAGTCTGTGGTGCCAGCAGTATTTCAAGGTTGAGTTAAAACATGTAGCCTGAGTTTCCCTGGGTCTCACTAGCCTATGGGTGGGGTGCATGTTCAGTCACTTAGTCATGTTTGACTCTTTGTGACCCCATGGACTATAGCCCACCAGGCTCCTCTGTCCATGGGATTGTCCAGGGAAGAATATTGGAGTGGGCTACTATTTCCTCATCCAGGGGATCTTCCTGACCCAGAGGCTGAACCCATGTCTCCTGCATTGGCAATGGACTCTTTACCACTGAGCCACCTGGGATATGCAAATAGGTCATCTTAAGATAATAAGCCAAATTTTAGCTTCTCTTTTCAACCCTTGCAAAGTCCCCTTCTCTAAGTATTTCTGGGGGTCTGAGTGAGGTCTCACAGGTCTCACAAATCTAGTCATCCAGTATAGGGTAACTGTCTCCATCTCCCGCTGAGCGTCACTCACTGAACTGGAGCCCTTAAGATGCCAGATCTGCAGGAGGTGGGGGTGTCTATGCCTAGAGGGAGATGCTTTTCCTCTTGTGATCGGCTTCATTAGTGCAGTGTCTCTGCAATGCCTGTAGTCTCCAAGAGCTCGCAGAGCTTGTAGGACAACAGCTTCCAGGTTGCCATTCAGCCTTCTTTCTGCCTGGGAAGCATCCCTGGAGTAGGGATGCTGTTAAACATCCACTGACTCTCTTAGTCACCAGAAATTTCCTGAATTCCTCATCCGCGCTAGTCACATGGTAAACAAGACAAATGTGGTCTCTGAAACCAAGGAGCTTTCAGCCTAATGCAAAACTGAAAACCAAACACCCTCCACCCCTCAAAAAACACCACTTAAAATGTAACATTCAAGATTTTGTTATTATTGAGTCAAGTTCATTATACTTGGCTGTTGCTTCTGCTTGGGTGAGTTCTGTGCATGAAGCCTGTCAACCCTCAAGCAAATAGACGCTGACAGCGCCTTACCAAGGGCAGCAGCATTCCTCCTCACTGGCTGCCACAGGAATCCCCTGGGGCCCAGGGCTGGAGGTTAACCCTTACTGTGCTGAAAGTATCTGAAACTCTCCACTCCCTGCAGTAAAACTGCTTAAGAGACTGGCCAGGCCACTGTGATAACTTCAAAAATATAAAAGGAGGCCAAAGATTTTCTAATCCTGGGGTAAGAGGGGTCAAGTCAGCGCAGACCAGGCACGGGGAGGTGTAAGACCTCGAGAGAAGGTAAATGAAGGGGAATTTGTGCAGAGAGAGGGGTCAAGTTGAAGAAGGAGGTATGGGAGAAACTGAGGGCAGTCTGGGAGGCCAATTTTCTGCCGGTCTAGGGAACCAGAGAAGGGAGAGAGAAAACCTGGAAATGAACTAATAAACGAAAATTCCAGAATACATGAAAACTCACACTGAGGAAGGCAGCCAGCAACATCAACACTCCAGAGACAGATTCATGCCAGATGAAAAGAGTAGAACAACCAGAAAGAGACTTCAGTATCCTCAAAGAAATGACTGAACACATAATGTTCATTTGAAAAAAAAAACCAAAACACAGCAATTAGGAAATAAAGACTAGCGGAAAAGTACCATCACTAAACAATGAAAGAAAAAATATAGTTTAATAACTATTTGGGGAGAAATGATTATTTGGGAAAATATATACATATGTGAAACATCTAATATACCAAAAATCCAAATATTTTCTATTCTCTGAAAAGGAGAGGATATTCTAAGTTGGCTAAAAGAATTAAATGGTCCAGTTAAAAAAAAAAGGAGTATAGTGATAAATTTAACCACAATTTTGTTTTCATTTTTATAGTTTATGGAAAAAAATCAAAAGCTAACAAATAAGAAAACACTGGCCATATTATAAGTAAGGACACAGTCTCTGAATCCAGACTTCCTGGGTAGGACCTTGGGCAAGTTCATTGACCTCTCTGTGCTTCTGTTTCCTCCACTAAGTAATAACTGCACCTGCCTCATGGTGGGTCAGATTAACTGACCCAGTAACTACTCAGTTACTACATGTGAAGCTCTTAGAACAGAAGCTACCACATATCATCTAATAGCTATTTCCATTTTATTTTGTACCATGTAAGAAATTCAGACACAAACAATTCACAACAGAGAAACCATAACTAACAATTTAGTGAAAAGTTCAACTTCACTAATAATGAAAGAAAATTAAAATAGAATTCAAATTTTACCCTTCTAGTTGATAAAGACTTTAAGATGACAATATAGTATTCCTTCTCTAACCATGGGGGTTATGTTCCTAAAAATCTCCTTGAATGAAAACATTGTGATTAAAGAATTTAGGATTTTATGCAAAATTGGGATAGGAGAGATCAAAAGCTTTAGTAAACCTATGTCCTGAAAAGGTTTTATGGCACTTCACCATTAGGACGGCTACTATTAAAACAGAAATAACCAGTGTTGATGAACATATGAAGCAATTGAACCTTTGTGCACTGTTGGTGGGAATGTAAAATCATGGAGCCGCTGTGGAAAAGAGAGTAGTGCTTCCTTAAGAAATTAAAACAGAATTTGGAGAAGGCAATGGCACCCTACTCCAGTACTCTTGCCTGGAAAATCCCATGGATGGAGGAGCCTGGTAGGCTGCGGTCTATGGGGTCACTAAAAGTCGGATATGACTGAGCAACTTCACTTTCCCTTTGCACTTTCCTGCATTGGAGAAGGAAATGGCAACCCACTCCAGTGTTCTTGCCTGGAGAATCTCAGGGACGGGGGAGCCCGATGGGCTGCCGTCTATGGGGTCACACAGAGTCGGACACGACTGAAGTGACTCAGCAGCAGCAACCATATGGTCCAGCAATTCCACTTCTGGGGATATACCCAAAGCAATTGAAAGCAGAGCTTCAGAGAGACATTTACACACCCATATTCATAGCAGGATTATTCACAATAGCCAAAAGATGAAAGCAGCCTGAGTCCATCAGTGAATGAATGAATAATCAGAATGTGGTCTGTACATAAAGTAGAATATTATTCAACCTTAAAAGGAAAGGAAATTCTAACACACATGCTACAACATGGATGAACCTTGAGGACATTATGTTCAGTGAAATAAGCTGCCTCTAAAAGACGAATACTTAAGATTCCACTTATAAGAAGTAGTCAAATTTGTAGAGACAGAAAGTAGGATGGTAGGTACTAGGGGAAGTGGGGAATGAGGGGTTGTTTTACGGGTACAGAATCTGTCATGAAAGATGAAAAGAGTTCTGGAGAAAGGTGTGATGATGGTCTACAGCAGTGTGAACAAACCTAACACTACATTTAAAAATGGTGAAGGTGGTAAATTTCATGTTATGTGTATTTTACCACAGTTAAAATTTTTTAAGATTTTATTTTTTTATGTTTAAAAAGCATTCTTTATTTTTACTAAAATAAGCTCATAAAAGATTACAAATCTTACCAGAGTAACTGCAGACCAAACGATTGTCCATTAACCCTCTCTTATTGGCTGGCGGCCTCCAAAGTCCTCCCTCTCCTGCAGTTTCAATGAGATGTTTGCAAATTAATTCCAGTTTATTACTGTTAATGGGCCTACAAAGAAGGATTTTGTTTGCATACAGTTCTTCATCCAAACACTCAGCGCCTTTCTAATTATCAGTAGGAACATGTAATATATTGCAATCATGTACTGCAGTTATGAAACAGAGAGAATGTGGTCCAGGCAGATGCAGTTATCAAGATCGCAGCAGTAGAAGAGAGGCTTGTGCGCTGCCCTGGGATAGTCCGTGCTCCTAGCCCTGGGATTCCGATTTGCTGGAGGGGTGTGGAAAGAGGGCTGGCTCTAAAGGGCACCTGCAGAAGGGGTGGGATCAGGGAAGGAGACCTGGCTTCCACTGGGACCCCTCCCTCAACCTGCAGTTCAGCCATAGATGAGCGTTTCCATTTCCTGGGTTTTCATGGCGTCCTTTTGTTGTAAAGTGGAAAATTTGGACTGAAGTCGGGTCCTCATTCCATGACAAGACAACATGGTATGTGAGGAAAGAACACAGGCCCTAGGTGTTCTCTGTAGTCCTCTTCCTCCGTCTCCCCTACACAGGTCCTTCCTGCCTGGAAGTCTGTCTCCCATCTGTCCCCACCTGCCTTTGGGGCTGTCTTTACTCAAGCGTTCAACACTGCTCCCTGAGACAGCTTCAGTAGCCTCTCAATTATTTTTCCAGACACCAGTCTTGATTCTCTCCAACCCACCCTGGCACTGCCTCTAGCATCCTTCACTGTGGATGAAATTTCCGGCTTTATCACAAGGGTGTTTGCTCTGCCTTATACACCATTTTATCAGATCATCAAGATATTAGCAATCACCGGGGAGCAATTTACATTTTTGCCACGTGGTTCCCCTTGGGTTACTGTCTCCTTTCTTCAGCAAACACTCAATGGTTTCCTTTGTTTAAGAAGTGATCCAGTGGGAGTTTCCTGGTGGTTAGGATTCCACACTTGTACTGCGGTGGCTGGGTTCAATCCCTGGTTGGGGAATTGAGATCCTGCAAGCTGTGCATCAAGGCAAAAATGAAATGAAAGAAAGAAGAAACAAATGAGTTAGGATGTTATCCTGCAGGTTTCCTATTTTGACTTACTGCTCACAATCAGCAGAGTTTTAAAGGAATTTTGCTTTGGCTGGAGCTGTGTCTCCATCCACACATCTGGATGTTAGGTGGTCCCTGGGGCCTCAATGAAACCTCTTCTCCTGGGATTTCAATCTTGTCCTTGGGGGGCTAAAAAACAAATTTAGAAAGCCCCTTGAAGGCTGGAGCTTCATCTCATTTACTGTTTATTCCCAACCCCTACACAGTGTTTGGGATATTTATTGAATGAGTGACTCCATCCATCTAAGATAAATATTAGAAAAAGTCCTTGAAGATTCCCCAGGGTCGAAAGTATACAGAAGCACAAAACAAGCACTGCATGTTTTTACTTTCTCAGTTCCCTCTTATCATAACCACTCTCATGCCCCCTCCTCCTCCCACCTCCTCAGCCTCAAAGACCCGCAGCAGACTCTCAGACACCCCTTACCTTGGACTCCAAACCCCACAAGCACCAAGTCATACCCGGATGCAACCAGCAGGGACAGCCTAACACTCAGGGATCAATTTGTCCTCAGATTCCCACAGGACTCTCAGGACCTCTCTTCACAGGTAGGATACATATTTTAGTCCAATAATGTTAAGATTAGCACTAATTCCTCATCGATCTCTTCACCTACTTGGGGATTCAATGACAACAGTGAGGAGTTCATAGCAAAGGGAAGTAAATGTCAGATGCAGGTATAGTCAACCCATTTCCAATTCTTACTCCTGGAGCTTTTTATACACAAACAGGGAAGAAAAATCCAGGACTAAATAGGATTAGGAGGCCCATTTTAGGAATTTTAAGATGAAGAAAGGGATTTGGAAAAAAAAAAGAAAGAGATTTGTCTTTCGTATCTTGATGGTGAGAAAACTGTATCAGAATATCATCTAAAACTTGGAACAGAGATAGCCCCAAGGCCTGGGCAGCGGGTGCGAACCCCAGAGACTTGGTACTGTTTGGATCTGGCCTTGAAAACCTTCAGAACCATCCTTCCTTGGGGTTTTCTGTGAAAGTGAAGAGTCTCCTCAGCTCCCAAATGACACTTAAAGGAAAGGTGTTCTTGCCCCACTTGCCCAGGTAAGGAAAGGACACTCCAGTAAGCACACAGCAAGACCCAGCCCCTTGCCTGTCTCTTATCCTATCCTGGGCCTTCCCCACTGCTCAGCCCCCTCCAGCTGGGCATCCCAGAGACAGCCAGCTGAGGTTCCTGCTCCATTTGAAGGTCATCCAGAGTCAAATACCAGCCCCAGAATGTAGCTTCCTGTCCAGGAAAACCAACTACATGAATTTTTAACAATTAGAATTTCAGATTTTCATTTTCATTTGCTTACTTTCTAATTGTTCTGTTGCTTCGAATACAGAAACTTTCAGTCCCTCCCTCTGTGAAGTGTCTATGGTTGTGAAAACACACACTATGGAAACATTAAGAGAAGATACCACTTAATGGGATCCCATGATTCTTTTATCAAGTGTGAGATTCTCTCACATTTTGAAAGTTTTCACTGTGTCAGCAAGTAGAATATTCTGGAACTGATGTTATAATGTCAGTTCAATAAATTAAAAGGCTGATTCCATGATGGGGAGGATAGATCGCTGCAGAAAAGTTTCTTCCTCCACCTCCCACCTCCAAACTCCTCAGACTGGGGTTTTCAGGAAGCACAAGCCTCCCTCCAGGTGGGAGCCTTGCTGAGGCTGGAGGAAGCCTCCAGAAGGTGACTAATACACTGCATCTGGCCGCCGGTTGCAGGCAGTAGCAAGTGGACAGGCAAAATTTGAATGCTATTTTCCAGAGCTATGTGAACTTCAAGCCTCAGCTGATGGTCACGTGGTTGTGTGGTGGAGGCAGACTATTTATCTGATGAACGGAGGGAGTCCGCCAGCCCAGAGGATGGCATAGGCTGCTTTATCTATATTACTGCTTGCCCTCCATTCAGGGCGCAGGTCATTATGAGCCCTTGCGAGTGGGCTCTCTGGAATCTCGGTGATAAGGTCATGAGATGCCCCTTGGATACTGCTTCCCCCACCCATGAATATGTCACAGATGGGAGTGTAGTTTATGGCAAGATGCTTAAAATTAGACAGTTTGGAGTCTCAGAGCATCACTTTTAGCACCCTCAATGGGACACAGTGGTCTGTTTCAGGAGCATAGTGGCACAATTTAGCACTTGTGTGAGCCTCCTTTGATTAAAACATTACAGGCTCCTTCCCACCCCAACCTCTGATTGACTCCACACACACAGGGTGGTTCTGGGTCCTAGTCAGGCACTGGGGGTCCGCTGTTTGTACTCAGCTTAGCCTCTCCCATGGCTGAAGAGTTGTGAAGTTCACGGTGGAAGGTCTCCAACAGGGGCAGTTTTTGCTGCCCTTGTGATCCAGAGGGCATGATGAGCCATCCATCCATCTGCCAGTTCTTGTTTCCTGGTATGTGTATAATTTAGAATTAGCAGCACATAAAAAATAGCCTTATTACTGGCAACTCTGCCTCTAATTCCACTTTGCCTTTATTTTATTCTTTATGCATGCATGCTAAGTAGCTTCAGTCATATCTGACTCTTTTTGACTCTATGGATTGTAGCCTGCCCAGCTTCTCTGTCCATAGGATTTCCAAGGCAAGAATACTGGAGTGGGCTGCCATTTCCTTCTCCTCACCCAGGGATCGAAACTGCATCTTTTACATCGGCAGGCAAGTTCTTTACCAACTGTACCACCTGGGAAGTCCCTTTATTCTTTATAACAATATGCAATGGGGGCTTCTCAGCTGGTGCTAGTGGTCAAGAACCTGTGTGCCAATGCAGGAGACATGACAGACACGAGTTCGATCTCTGGGTCAGAAAGAGCCCCTGGAGGAGGGCATGGCAACCCACTCCAGTATTCTTGCCTGGAGAATCCCATGGACAGAGGAACTTGGAGGTCTACAGCTCATAGGGTCACAAAGAGTCAGACACGACTAAAGCAACTTATCATTATACAAATCTGATCATGTCCAGACTCAACTCTTAAAAACGCTTTTCAGAACCTACTGGATAAGATACAAATCTCTAGGTGTGGTGGGCAAGTCCTTTCAAGAAAGCCTGTCCAATCTCATGAACACATTTTGCAGAGGACAATTTTGGCACTCACAAAACGGCCACCCTAATTTCTTGCTGGTAAACCTTTTAGAAATTTTATTTACTAGTTCAGCGTTGTCCTTTCATATATTCAGAGAAGGGGTCTCTTCACAACCAAAAGAGCTATATTACTATGATGGCTGTCCAGCCAAGCCATTCCTCTTGCCACAATGGATTTAGGTCCAGGGTTCTGGACCCAGTGTGACATGGTGGGTATTCAGTGGGGAGTTGGCTGGGGCACTTCCAGGAAAGATTTTATGCCTCTGGACATTATTATTATTTTTTTTAATTGTTAATTTTTTTGGCTGTGCTAGGTCTTTGTTGCTGTAAGCAAGCTTTCTCTAGCTGCAGCAAGCAGGAGCTAAGCTTCGTTGAAGTGCACGGGTTTCTCACTGCAGTGGCTTCTCTTGTGGAGCACAGGCTCTAAGGAAGCAGGCTCAGCAGTTGCGACTCAAGGACTTAGTTGTTCCTCAGCATGTGGGATCTGCCCAGACCAGGGATCGAACTTGTGTCCCCTGCATTGGCACGTGGATTCTTAACCATTGGCCCACCAGGGAAGCCCTCTGGACATTGTTGAGGATGCACTATCTACAGTTGAGGTGGGCAACCAAAGTCTATGATGCTGAGTCTTGACACACTGAGGATGGGAAAGCAGACAGCTGGAAAAATGCTGGTCCTTGATGATACTATAAAGCCACTACATTAACTGAGAGCTCTTTTCTCTGGGAAACTTTTTAACTCAGAACTTTTTGTTTCTTTTGTTTTTTTGTTTACCCAGCATCATCTTTCACGATTCACCTTTCCTTCTGCTTAAAGCCTGTGGTGGACCCCCTCACACCTTCATGTTCTCCCCTCAATTCTCAGAGGTCCAGAGGTCCCAGGCTCTAACTTCCCTGCTCTGGATCTTCAAAGGAGGGGAGGGTTTGGACTTTAACAGAGATTCCAAAGCTACAGCTTTCCTTTGGATATTCCTGAAGGGCCAGGTCAAGTTTAGCCCTGCTCTGAGGGACCTTTCGGGAAGAAATATAATTCTCACGTACTTAAGTTATTTTTATTACAATTATGTGCAAATGCAGCTAACTATGAACCCTTCATGCTTCAGGACTTAAACAGTCATAAACCCAAAACAAAGCTGCGATAAATACAAACACAAGTAGAAAGATAAATTAAAAGTAATTTGATGTGATGGGGGCTTCCCTGGTAGCTCAGATGGTAAAGAATCCGCCTGCNTTATTACAATTATGTGCAAATGCAGCTAACTATGAACCCTTCATGCTTCAGGACTTAAACAGTCATAAACCCAAAACAAAGCTGCGATAAATACAAACACAAGTAGAAAGATAAATTAAAAGTAATTTGATGTGATGGGGGCTTCCCTGGTAGCTCAGATGGTAAAGAATCCGCCTGCAATGCAAGAGACCCTGGTTCAGTTCCTGGGTTGGGAAGATCCCCTGGAGACGGGAACAGCTACCCACTCCAGTATCTTGCCTGGAGAATTCCATGGACAGAGGACCCTGGTGGACTATAGCCTATGGGGTCGCAGAGTCAGAAGCGACTGAGCCACTAAGCACAGTACAGCAATTTCATGTGATGAACGGTGTTTTTCTGAAATGAAGTTGCTGTTGGCAACATGAACACGTACAGGTACTGCTTAACTGGTTCTTTTGCAGCTGACATGATATTCCACTGTGTGCCCAGCATGACTCAGTTCTCCCCCGACTTGTGTCTATTCAAATAACTAAGAAATTTTTGTCAGTACATGCCCCCTGGACTTCACTCGGTACAAACGCAACCAGACAATTAAAGAAGTGCTAACTTGACCATCAGCAGGTAAACACACAACAGGAATGCAGGTACTAGCACGCAGGGCCCTAGATCAGTTACGTAGTATCCAGAACATGCTTAAAACACTTTCCCCAAAATTACCAATGAGACGAAAACATGGGATTTAGTAATCTTCACAGACAATTCATGGGATCTCAGTTTGAGAAACACTATCCTACGGCTGACCTTGACTTCCAGTATGACCTTGAGCAAATTGTTAGCCATTGTTCAATCTCTGCACGCTGTTTGTGCACAAACGAGGATAATTTGGGCCCCAAGAATAGAAACATTCTTGGGAGACGAAGAAAGTTATAGAGAAGTTAAGACAATGTCCCAGGGTCTTCAAGGGCAATAAAGGAAGGGGTGAGGGTTTATGACAGATCCCTAGAGTTGAACCAATAATGATAGGTGAGACACTCCAATCCAATTTTGACTTTGCAGTCAAAAGCACTTGGGTTTGAACTCTAGATCTGCCAGTTGCCATGTATATGTCTGTGGGCAAGTTTCTGACTTCTCTGATCCTGTTTCGGCCCCTGTAAAACTGGAAGTATCTCAAAATGCCACATCACAGAGCTGTGGAGAGGGCCAAGAGAGATGACTCTGGCAGGTGCTGAAGGCAGAGCCTGGCACCTACCTAGCAAGGCTCAGGAATCAGCTCTTACCAGGAAGAGGCCAGGGGTTGCTGAGAATGCCACAGGCTTTGGCAAAGGATGATAGCAAAGAGAAAGTGAAGATTCTAAGATTCTGTTTATAAATAACAATATTTCTGCTATGTGATTGTGAGGATATTTCGCCCTAATGAGCCCCTCAAGCTACCCTGAGCTTCCGCTCAGCCTTTGTCTTTTCTCCTCCTTGGCTGCCTCTCCAGAGCTCGGCCCTGCCGGTTCCGCGCCCGGGCTTGAAACTCCTTCCCTCCAGGCTTTCACAATCATTCTAGTATTGGACACCTGTGCGGCGAGCGCCCTCCCGTGGTGTTCCTGTTCATTGCTGGGACCGTGGAGTCCACAGAAGACTGAAGGAAGGTGAGGTTTCCAAGGCGAGCAGGACTCTAGCGGCTCCGGTCTTTGCCTAGCTGGGCCACTCTGGGAGCCACTCGGCACCTCCTTCCTGGCCCCCGCCCCGCCCGCTCTTGGAAGAGAGAGGCGGAGGAATCTAGATATCCTGAGTGAGAAGCCGCAACTCACCACAGATCTAAGGCAATTTACAACCTTTCCGGGCCTGGTTGCCTTTTTATGAAGCGCTCTGCCCCATGCACGTCAGAGGCCCCAAGGGGACTACCAAGTGATCGGTGAAGACGCAGGGAGAGTGCCTAGCATGTGTTTTTCTGTAGGATCTCACCATTTGCGCGGCATTCCTGGCTGAGGGTCTGGTGGGGGGAGACCCCAAATGGAGGTGGACGAGAGAAAGGTGTTAACTCCTCCCTCCTCCTCCGCAGCCATTACTGCGCGCTGTGTATCCTACGTGTTGCCAGAAACCACACAGGTCACATCTAATCATGCCATGCGGTGTTCCAGCTCAGAAGCCCAACGCCCTGCCTCCTCACCTTCAGAGTAAATCAAACTGCTACTGAGATTACCCTCCTCGCTCTACCTCCCTGGGTTTACACGGGCAGATTCTGTCTTCCAGTCGCAGCTGCATTTTCACATAACCCAGTTTTACATCTCTCTGCTATTGTTCCCTCAGCCTCTTTGGCCAGGGGTGGCCTGGACTCGTTTCTGCAGATCTTTGTCTGATTTAAAACACACTTCAAGCTCCAGCTCATCCATGATGTCCTTGATCTTGCCTCCTCCAGAACTCAGGAGGACCTGGCTGCCCCTCTCCTGGGTTCGCACAGCCCCTTCCAGCTCTGACTATAGCACAAGTCAGGGTGTCTTCTGTGATTCTGTACATATACAAGCACACACACATATACATATATAAATACATATTTCACACATGCATATACTTGCCTGGTTCCCTCTCTAGACTGTAAATGCCCAGAGGACGCAGAGGGGGCTGTATTCCTCAATGTATCCTTCGCAGCTCTTACTGTCAGAACCCTGACCTGCACAAACCTTCATAACTGTAGGATGAATTGGGAGGTGGGACTCAGGGACCTAAGTGACCATAAGAAAAGCCACAGATGGAGATCCTGTTAGTGGGGTTTCGATGGTTGTCTCCATCAGTGGGGCCTGTGTGCCATCCCACATTATCATCCCAGCAGACCCTGGGAGCAGGTACTTAATGCCATCTTTCTGATGAGGAGACTGGAAGGCTGTAGGACTCAGCCAGAGGAACTAGATGGCGGATGGCAGTTTGGATCCTTGCTTCTCAGCAGCAAAGCCTGGCTTTCTCTCCTTCCCTTTTGGTACTTTGCTTCTTCTCACGTGAGACCTCGTCACTGTGGCTCCACTCCCTCCAGGCCTAATCAGGCCCCTTTGGCTTTGGGGAGCATATTTTACAGGTCAAGAATCAGAGTACGTGTTGACTGACGTTGATGTTTGTACTTTGAAGATGACTGGTCAGAGTATGTCTGAAAGTGGGATTGTTCTTGAAAACCTGAGTGCACTTATAGGGCCTGGGTGCTTCTTACGCTTTGGTGTAACTGGTGGGGGACACTCACCATACAAATAAATAAATAAATATATATATATAAATATAAATTTGGGGGTAGCCAGCTAGGATGCTGGTATTCTCATTCTCCCCAGAAGGGAAGAGAAAATTCCTGAGGGAAGGGAATGAATTGCTAGGGACCCAGAAGGAGGCGTCGGAAGGACCACTGTTAATCTCTTCTCCCAGTCTGTTTGTCCTCCTGGATTCTCCCCCTCAGCAGGACCTAATGCCTGTTGCCTCTCGGCCTCAGGCTGCTGCCGGTGCTTTCTCCCTCTCTGCCTCGAGGCCTCCCTTCGCCTCCCTTTGTCTGGGGTCTTTGTCTGTGGTCCCTGAGGTCCACAGTCCTCGGCCTCCCCTCCCTTTCTCCCCGGCCTGGCTGCTCCCTCCCTCTCTGCGGGGGCTGGGAGGCTCGGCGAGGGGAGCGGGCTGCGTTGCCATGGTCACATGGAAGCCGGCCGCAGCTGGCCCGGGCAGCTGCTCCTGGGGCTCCGGATGGGCGGACAAAGCCAGGCGGCCTTGGCAGCCCCAGAGCCGGAACCCCAAAGCCCTGAGACGGGGGGGACTGCGACCTAGGAGAACCTTGAGCTGGAGGTGAGGGAGGGAACCAGAGCCCAACCGGGAGGGCAGGAGTCGGGACTGGCGCTGGGCCCTCCCCTCTCAGGGAGGGACCCACGGTCCAGGCTGGAGGTGTGGTGGGAGGAGGGGATTGCGCCGAGCCCATGGGGTGGGGAGGAGAGAAAGGATGGGGAAGAGAGTTGGGGCCGAGGTGTGGCAGGTGGGCTAGGGCTAGGCTGTTTCCAAGGGGAGTTCTGGGACCCTTGTGCCCTGCACTCACAGGCAGATTCGCTTCAACCTTTGGAATGGGGGCCCCTGTCCCGCTAGTCTGTCCCTTAGTTTTCCCTTCCCATTTCAGCCCCTTACTCTTCTCTTCNCCCCCCATCATCTCCCAGCTTCCTGGAGAAGTGGGCCTGTCCTCCCGCTGGGCCAGTCTCTGCGAGCATCTACTCACAGTTAAGCCTGCTCACCCAGCCAGCTCCCAGTTGGGCAGTCTGGCCTCAGCCCAGCAGAGAGGGCCTGACACCCGGCGACAGGCGCTCATTCACGCTGGATGGTCAGTTGGTTCTGCCAGGAGATACTGTTATTGCCCAGTGAGCACCATCCTCAGTGTCCTTCCCCTACTCCCTCCTCTCCAGCCTTCACCCTACAGGTCCCCTGCTGGGTGGACATTCCTTTCCAGCACCTCCACCCCCAGCCAGACTCACTGTTGTTGATGGCACATAGGCGTGCCTGGAATTGAGTGGTACGGTGGAGACAGGTGAAAGCTGAGCCTATGGGAAAGTAGAAAAATGGCTTTTTCTTATTGTCATTCTAGCCATCCCAATCTCTTGAATTCGTTATGGTCACCTTGAGTATTAGTGGGTGGGCTCCAGTTCTCTTGGGATCCTGTGTCCGAGGACCCGAGTGTGTTGTGTCTCACACTGTCCTCTGATCATAGGAACGTGTCTGTCATGTCAGGTTCACAGGGGTTGGAGGATGGCTAGTCACTCCGACTTGTAGGATGGACTTGTAAGAATGCAGAGGTGTGGATGGAGCTGATGTGTGCACAAGTGTCTGTGTTTGCCCTGGGGTTGGGGGGGATGTTTATGTGTGTGATGGATTTATGACAGTGTCTCTGAAAGTCTGTGAGACAGAGTTTTGTGTATGTGTGTGCGCGTACCCTACATCTAACCCCGGCTCTGTAAGTTTGAGTGACCACGTGTGTATATGTGTGTGTGTGTGTACAGATCTCTGTGGGTGTTGTCTGCAGTGGGGGTTGGGGGTTGGGAGAAGAGGGTGATGGGCTTGCAGCAGAGTGTTCCAGCCCCTGGCTTGTAATTGGTTGTGACGGGGTTGGGAAAGGTCTCTGGGCCTGTCCTTGGTGCTTCTGACCCAGTGGAGAGAAGTGGGGTGTCAGGGTGTCAGAGAACAGATTGCCCCAGACGCCCCTGTGCATTTCTCTGCTTGGCTCTGTGCCCTGCGCTTCGAAGCCTGCTCTGTTTACCTCTTGCTTTGTGTTTCTCGCCCTGTCTCCGCCTGCCTTCTTGCCTCTGTCTTTGTATCTCTGCCCCAGGCTCCTCTTGCTTGCTCCGTCTGGCTGCGATGACTCATCTGGGGTAGGCATGAAGGTTACTCAGGGGAACAAGGGCCCCGCTGTTCCCTGGGGAGGTGGGGGGTGGAGAGCAGCACCCAAGAACACCAGGCTGCCTGCCTGGGGCTCCGGCAGTCTGCTCTGGGTGTCGGCTCCCCGACCCCCAAGGGACCAGGTGTGATGCTTCTGGTTCCAGCTCTCCTTTGATAGCTGGGTCCCCCCACAACTCTGTAGCCCCTCAGCTGCTGCTGCAGCGGAGCAGTGGGGTCTCAGCTGCCTCTTACATTCCTGCCCTAGAGCATTGTGGGAGCAGCTGGAGGAGGACAAAGGGATGGGGGAGTGTCCCCCCACTCCTCCTACCTCCTGGGGTGACCTGGCTTCCCTGTCTTTAGAACCGCCCTCATCTCCAAGGCAACTCAGCCTTTCCCTCTGCCCTGGGCTCTTCCTTCTGAGGCAGCCCTCTTCAGAAACTGGGAACTGGGGGAATAGGATGTCAAGATCTTAGGAAGGGAAGGCAGAGCAGGCAGAGGGGATAGGAGGCTTGGGGCTGATGGCAGAGAGGGTAAAGTTCGGAGGGGTGGCACTAGGAGTCCCAAAGAATTCCACAGCCTGGAGAACTGAGTGCTGACCTTCGCTGGGAAGAAGACAGGTTAAGATAGTTTGGTCTGGCTCTGGGCCTGGGACTGAGGCGGGGGAGGGTAGGTACCTGGGTTCATAAGGAGTTGTAGTTGAAATGGTTTTCAGGGGTGGGGTGGGGCAAGCTGCCTGGGGCCCAGTGAGGAAGAGCCAGGATCCATGAGCTGTAACAGGCACAGGTCACCTGGGGATTGCGTTAAAATGCAGATTCTGATTGTGTGGGTCTGAGAGTCAAGCGCCCAGGTATTGCTGAAGCTGCTGGGTCAGGGGCCAGCAGGGCTGTGGTGGGCACTGAGATTGGGAGATGCTGGGGTCCCCCACTTGTTTGAGTATTCTGGTCTCCTAAGCGGGGAGGGAAACCAGGGTTTAGCTCTGTGTCTGGCACACGGGGAGCATTCTAAAAATACCGCTGATGCTGTTAAATAGCGACTGTTGTGGTCACTTTGCTGCAGTTATCCCCAGAGCAGTCCATTCTATCTCTCTCGTGTTGTTGGCCGTGAGCCAGTCTCCCTGATTGCCCTTACACTAACCTCCCCTCCGCTTCTGTCCCTTGCAGAGATGCTGCCCCCGCCCCCATAGGCCCAAGGGATCTGGAGCAATGGGACCAGGGGCCCTTTCATTTCTACTGCTGCTGCTCTGGGTGGCAACTGGAGATGCTGACATGAAGGGACATTTTGACCCTGGTGAGGAGACTGGCTGTTGGGTCCCTGATGGATGGGGCTTGGGAGACTGAGTCGGTGGCCTTGACCCTCCATACGCCTGTGTTCACCCAGCCAAGTGCCGCTATGCACTGGGCATGCAGGACCGGACCATCCCAGATGGTGACATCTCTGCCTCCAGCTCCTGGTCAGACTCCACCGCCGCTCGTCACAGCAGGTACGTGGCACACCTGGGGCTGTTCTGGAGGGAAACCCCTGGGGCTGCTGCTTGTGCTTCCAGCCCTCTGACCAAGTCAAGAGGCTTCTGAGAGGGCCAATGCCAATGGCAAACCACTACCCCCCTCAGTTTCAAGTGTCCGGGTGGGGATTAAATATTGGAGACAGAGGCAGACCTAGGGCCAGGTATCCCCTGTGACCTCCTGCCCCCCCCAGGCTTGAAAGCAGCGACGGAGATGGCGCCTGGTGCCCTGCAGGGCCGGTGTTCCCCAAGGAGGAGGAATATCTCCAGGTGGACCTGCGGCGGCTGCACCTCGTGGCGCTGGTGGGCACCCAGGGACGGCATGCAGGGGGCCTGGGCAAGGAGTTCTCTCCCAGCTACCGACTGCGTTACTCCCGGGACGGCCACCGCTGGATGGACTGGAGGGACCGTTGGGGCCAGGAGGTGAGGCTGGCGGGGATAGCCCCGGAAGGCTGGGTCCCCTCTGTGCCCCAGCTGTGTGCTGTACACTGATGACTCTGCAGTGCGTGCCCTCTCTAGCCTGGGCATCTCCCCTGAGCTCCATCAAGTGCTGCAAACCTGACCACTTCCCACCTAGATGTGTAATAGGCTTCTCAAACTTACCATAAACTTCTCAGGCTGAACTTGACCCCCATTCCCACCCCAAACCTGCTCGGCCCCCGGCATTCTCCAACTCAGGAAGTGGCACCGCTGTAAGCTAAGATGCTATCCCCGATTCCTGTTTTCTTCCCACCTCCTACTTGAAAGCGTCAGCAAGGCAAGTCTGTTCTGCCTCCATGATATTTCCTGAAATCTACTCATTTCATAGCACCTCCATCTCTACTGCCCCAGGCCAGGCCCCACCATCCCCTGCTTAGACGAATGCAGTAGCCTCCAAACGGCTCTCCTTGCTTCCGTCTCTCCTGAAGTCATCTTCACCTGGAGGCTACAGCCAGGGTGCCTGAGAAAATGCCAAGCAGATGCCTCATGCCTGGCTGACTCCCTCTGCTGGCTTTCCTTCCCACCAGCACAAAAGCTGAGCTCCCTCCAGGGTGCAGAAGCTCAGCCCAGGCTGGCTCTTGTCCACACCCCTTAGTCCTCTCCCTGTTCATGCAGGCCATGCTGGCTTTCCTGCTGTTCCTGGAACACTCTAGGGCTCACCCCACAGTCTCAGGACACCTTCACTTGCCAAGCCTCTGTGCCTGGAAAGTTCTCCCTCCCCAGCTGCACCCAGGCTTTCCTCCCTCCATTCAGTTCTCCCCCAAAATATCACCTCCTCAGAGCCTTTTTCGACTCCCCACCTCCTGCTGCCTCTTGCATGTACAGCTGTCTCTCCTCCTGGACCCTCAGTCCTACAGGGGAGGAATGGATGCTCACCCCCTGGAGGCTGTGCCTGGCTGGTGCAGCGTGAGTGCTCAGCCAGTGGCTGCTGAGTGAACAGAGGGATTGGGGTGAAGGAAGAGGGAAGCCAGAGCAGGGGTACAGAGCTGCAAGGGCCTGGATAGAATCTGAGCACAACAGGATGAGCGGAGCCAGGCAGGGAAGGGATGGGAGAGCTGGCACTGGAGGTCAGGACAGACCGTCAGGCTGGGAGGGCTGTCAGAGGGCTCTGCTGCAGCCCCTTGTCTTACTGAAGGCCCGGCTGTACTCCACGGCCCCAGAAGCTCAGTCCCACCCTTTGTGGGTCTCTCTGTGGCCACTGTGGGCTGGGCTAGGAAGCCACTGGTGGCTGGGAAGTTAGATTGGACCTGGAGCCTTCTTCTCCCATCTATCCCGTGTCCTGGCCCACAGGTGATCTTAGGCAATGAGGATCCTGGGGGAGTGGTGCTGAAGGACCTTGGGCCCCCCATGGTGGCCCGACTGGTTCGCTTCTATCCCCGGGCGGACCGGGTCATGAGTGTGTGTCTGCGGGTGGAGCTCTATGGCTGCCTCTGGAAGGGTGAGTGTTCAGAC
>SJYA01002764.1:319796-346889 GCA_006410615.1 Neotragus moschatus
CCGCCCCCCTCGAGGCCCGGGCCCCCCCACACCCGCCTGGGCCAAACCCACCAACACCCAGGGTAAGCCCCTCCACCCCTAGGCTCTGCCAGGCTCCTGGTACCGCTACTGGGGCAGGGACAGTCCTCAGACCTTGCTCTCCCTCCTCTCCCGACTGTGGCCTCTTCTGCTCTCCTGAGCTCCCAAGGAGGAAGCTTTTATGCCCATAGGCTCTTCTGCCGCTGCTTGCTCCTTTTTAAGGCCGCCCCCTTGAGCCGAGGAGTAGAAAGCTCCCTGGTTCTCAGCTTGGTTCCCCTCCTCTTGTCGCGCCCATCTCCTGAGCTCCCGGAGCCAGAGGAGGGTGCTGCCGTGGCTCCAGGCTTTCCGTAACCCCTCCTTCACTCTCCCCTCTCTAGAGCCGCAAGGAGGCCCTCTCCCCCACGTGTCCTTTCTCTGCTCACACTTGCCCTTCCGTCTGCCCCTCCTCTCCCCTGTGTTGCCTTCTTGTCGCCCCTTCCCCAGGGCTAAGCGGGGACAACTCTGCTTCCTCTCCTGTCTGTAGACTCCATGTTGTGCGGGCTGGGAGGCGCTGTTCTCTCTCTCCATGTGCCCCTGTCTCTCCTTGTCTCTGAGCTTGCTGTGTTGGGCCAGGGAGGGTTTGGGTAACCATGGCAGAGAGGATGAAAGGATGAAAGCAGGGGGTAGCCCAGCAACATGAGTGGCAGTGGCCGGCGGTGAGTGGGACAAGGCTTTGGAAATTAGAGTCACCAGATGGCTGGAACCATCCTTCTAGTGGTGGGTAGAGGAATCCAACTTTCAGCCAAGACTTTTTCATGGTCCTGGACTGTGCTTGGATCCCTAGAGAACATGAGTTCATGACCTTCTTTGCTTATCCGTTTACACTGCCTCCAACGCTCTGTAGCAGCTCTTATCCCGTGCCAGCACTTCCTCTGTTTTGAGGCTGCTGGGTGGAATACCAGGAGGTGGAGGGTAGACCCCGTCTCTCACCCACCTGGGAGGCAGGGGATGGGGCCTCTGGGCGGCGGGGGATGTGGAGAACCTTGGCTCTCAGGGGCTGTTCTTGAGGCCTCTTTCTGTCTTCTTTCCCTCACCCTTCCAGCCTGCAGTGGGGACTATATGGAGCCTGAGAAGCCAGGTGCCCCGCTTCTGCCCCCACCTCCCCAGAACAGCGTCCCCCATTATGCCGAGGCTGACATTGTCACCCTGCAGGGTGTCACCGGGGGCAACACCTATGCTGTGCCCGCGCTGCCCCCAGGGGCAGCTGGGGATGGGCCCCCCAGAGTGGATTTCCCTCGGTCGAGGCTCCGCTTCAAGGAGAAGCTTGGCGAGGGCCAGTTTGGGGAGGTAAGTAGGATTCCTTTCTAGCCGTCTAGTGTCTGCCTCTCTCTGGGGCTGCGTGCCACAGCCAGGCCCCCCCGGCCAGGAGCCTGTCCTCCGTGGCCGTGTTGTCCCAGTCGGCCCTGTCACCTTGGTGAACCTCGAGGCTCCTAGCAACTCGCCTTCTCCCTCTAGGTGCACCTGTGTGAGGTAGAGAGCCCTCAGGATCTAGTCAGTCTTGACTTCCCCCTCAGTGTGCGCAAGGGACACCCTTTGTTGGTAGCAGTCAAGATCCTTCGGCCAGATGCCACCAAGAACGCCAGGTGAGGACCAGGGACGTCGTCTGGAAGGTGAAGAGTGAGAAGTGACCAAGAGGAAACCTGGAACAGTGCGGAGAGTGGCTGGGGGCTAGCGAGCAGGGGTGCGGGGTGCTAGTTTAGAAACTGCAGGGCGGCCCCTCGGTGACCTGCCACCTTCTCCCTGCTTCTCCAGGAATGACTTCCTGAAGGAGGTGAAGATCATGTCGAGGCTGAAGGACCCAAACATCATCCGGCTGCTGGGCGTGTGTGTGCAGGACGACCCGCTCTGCATGATAACCGATTACATGGAGAATGGCGACCTCAACCAGTTCCTCAGTGCCCACCAGCTGGAGGACAAGGCGACGGAGGGGGCTGGGGATGGGGAGACGGCCCAGGGGCCCACCATCAGGTACACACACAAGGGGGTCTCATCTGCTCCCCTCACCCCAGCTTAGCGGAAAAGGGGAAGCACGGGGTGGGCAGGCAGGTAAGGTTCCAGGAGCGGGCCTGGGATGAGCCACACGTGGCCGTGTTCATCTGGAACTCGAGGGGCAGGAAGGCCGCAGATGATGAGTGAGGGTGGTGCAGGTCAGGAACTGCTCTGTGCGCTCTCTCCCCCACTCTCTGCCCCTGAGTGCAGACTGGGGAGCATAATAAACATGATGCTTCTTTGGGGTCGGGTGAGCGTAGAGAAAGGTTGAGTGGGCCTCCACCTGGACTTTCCATCTCTGCCCCAGGAGGAGGGAGAACCCAGTCCTGGGAAGCGGGCTCTCCTTCATCTCCCAGCAATCTGTGAGGTGGGCACGAGTCTAGGGCTGCCCCATGACCCTCTGCTGTTGGCTCCCATACCCAGCTACCCGATGCTGCTGCACGTGGCGGCCCAGATCGCCTCGGGCATGCGCTATCTGGCCACACTCAACTTTGTGCATC
Source organism: Neotragus moschatus (assembly GCA_006410615.1). NCBI lineage: Eukaryota > Metazoa > Chordata > Mammalia > Artiodactyla > Bovidae > Neotragus > Neotragus moschatus. Next base: position 322,343 of record SJYA01002764.1, read on the forward strand.
GGGACTTGGCCACGAGGAACTGCCTGGTTGGGGAAAATTTCACCATCAAAATCGCCGACTTTGGCATGAGCCGGAACCTCTACGCCGGGGACTATTACCGTGTGCAGGGCCGGGCAGTGCTGCCCATCCGGTGGATGGCCTGGGAGTGCATCCTCATGGTGAGAGGCCCCTAGGGAGGCGGGCAGGGAGGGGAGGCTGGGGCAGCACTGACTGCCACTCGGAGCTCTGGGAACTCGTTCACTCACCTGCCTTCCCTGGACTGCAGTCTTCCTTATCACTAAAGTGAAAGTTTGGGCTAATGTTCTATAAGGTCTCAAGAGACTTGAAGCAGGGAGTTATGGTGTGATGGGAAACAGTCCCAGAGCCAAGATCGAGTGTGAGAGATGGAGTCAGGGTAGCAGAGAGAAAGGAAGATAAAGAAGCTAGAGAAAGATTGGGAATGAGGACCAGAAAATGGAAAGAAAGATGGATAGAAACGGGAAGAGGTGAGGCAAGGACTAGAGCAGCAGAAGGAAGGCAGAGCCAGAGGAGAGGAGTGGGCTTGGTGGGACAGAGGGCCAGCTAAGGAGGGTGGAGTGTCAGGGGCGGGAGGGAGTGAGTGTGGAGGGTGGTGATGCTGAGTGGACATGGGGTCCCAGTGGGGAGAGGAGGAGGGTCTCTGTTGTCTGATGGCTTTCTCTGCCTCTGTTGCCTTACCATGCACCAGGGGAAGTTCACGACCGCCAGTGACGTGTGGGCCTTTGGGGTCACCTTATGGGAGGTGCTGATGCTCTGCAGGGCCCAGCCTTTTGGACAGTTCACTGATGAGCAAGTCATCGAGAATGCAGGGGAGTTCTTCCGGGACCAGGGCCGGCAGGTGAGAGTAGAGGGGAGGGAAGATGGGTCCGAGGGGCTGGGAGGCCCAGAGCCTGTCATCTTAGGGACTAAAAGACCGTTTGCCTGCCTTTCATCCATGCTGCCACAATGCAGGTGTACCTGTCCCGGCCCCCGGCCTGCCCCCTGAGCCTGTACGAGCTGATGCTTAGGTGCTGGAGCCGGGAGCCTGAGCAGCGACCACCCTTTTCCCAGTTGCATCGGTTCCTGGCAGAAGATGCGGTCAACACAGTGTGACTCACAACACCCAGCCACCCCCCTTGGGGAGGATTCAGGGCAGGCCAGTGGCACTAAACAAGAGGAGCTTACGGCACCCCCTCTCCATTCCCCCTCCCGACCTCCCCTCACCTCTGAGAGGCAGTGTGGCCAAAGGTGGGCTGGGCCTGCCAGGGAGCTGATGCCCTCCCTTCCCCGGACACACTCTCATGCCTCCTTCCTGCTCCTCTCCTAGAAGCCCCTGCTACCCACCCAGCTGGCCCTGTGGATGGGACCCTCTCTGACCTCCTTGAGCCATCCCTTGGGGGAGGCTGGGAGAAGGTATAGGGCAGACACTGGACCTGGCCCACTGGCGCACCTGGGCCCCACTGGACAACACTGGTACCTGGAGAGAAGGCTGCTGCCCCCAGCCTCTCTCTTTCCTTCACACACTGGACCCCACTGGCTGAGAATTTGGGAAGTGAGGAGGACAAGAAAGGGAAAAGGGGGTTCCCTTGTTTCTCCTCCTGGAATTGCCCTCAGCTTTGGCCTTTCCCTCCTCCATCCTCTGAAACACTGGACTTGGGGGTGATCCCTACCCCCACCCTTCCGCCTCCCCACCTCCCACCTGCCGTGCTGTAGCTAGAACTTCTCCAAGCCTGTATGTTTCTGTGGAATAAGTATTGGGATTAGGGGGGAAACAGAGAGCAACGGCCTGTGGCCTTGGGGTTGGACATCTCTATCGTAGCTGCCACATTGGTTTTTCTATAATCACTTGGGGTTTGTACATTTTTTGGGGGGGAGAGACACAGATTTTTACACTAATATATGGATCTAGCTCAATGCTATTTTAATCCCCTGCACTAGGCAGGTAATAAAGGTTGAGTTTTCCACAGCTGCGAGTGGGCTTATTGGGGTTTCATCAAAATCTGCCTCCCGCTCCCCCACAACCCATTTTCTTTCTTCCTTCCCCTCTGTTTTCCTTCTTCTCCCCATTCCATTTCCTAACATGTTTTGCCCAGCAGAGTGTTCTGTTTCTGCATAAGCCAGACCCTTGCCTGTGAGACCTAAGGTCCCACATGAATACGGAGGTCTGCAGGAGGCCTCGAGGGAGGCCTGACCCATGGACCCCTTTGTCTGACCCATGGACCCCTTTGGCAGTCTGGAGAGGTCTACTGATCCTTCCTCAGAATTATGTTTTAAAACCTGTTTAAACAGCATTACATATATGTACATACATATAAGGAATATATATACCCATATACAATTATGACTACATGTATAGAAAACAGGAAAGCAATTGAAAGTTGATCAAAATGTTAATAAAAGATATAGTAATGTGTGCCTCTTTAAAAAATACTTAAGAAGAAGACCTAGCAGCAGGTATAATAATTACAGACATTTTCATAAAAGTAATGAGCATAAATGATATTCTGAGATTTCTACAGTTTTAGTGGGAATGAAAATAGCCATGTCTATCAGTGACAAGTCCCAGGTACTGCTAATATACTGGGGCTTTTGCTCAGTCATACTTGGAGGAAATGCTAAGTTTCAGTTAGAGGATAATAAAAATAGAGGTGTAATTTTTTTCTTGCCGAAGTTCTAGGAAACCCTCCCACGTCTTGGATCCCTGGGTCTGGAAGCCACAGGTAGAGAATCCCCGGATTAGACTGATCAAGCATGCAAACAACCCAACAGGTGTGAACTGTTTGAGAGCCAAACCAAGAGCATAAATGATCTCAGAGGCCTGGAAGGATGAGCCACAGCCACCAGGAAAATGTTTAACAAAGAGTTCAAATGTGGTTGGAATGAAAACAAAAAATATTCACTGCAAATATTGGAAAAGGCAGACCCATCTTGATGGCAGTTCATGTGAAATAAAGATCCTGGGTCTCAGTTGATGACATTCACAAAATGAGTTAACTGGATAATGGAGTGACAATAAAGATAATTTAATCTTAGGTTGTATTAATAGGCCCTTGGGGTTCCAGGTCACAGACCTGAGTCCTGCTGGAAACTACACAGGTCAGATCACTGTGACCCACAATTTAAGATAAGCACTAACAGAACAAAGAACTCCCAAACCTCTGACCTTATAAGTCTTAAGCTCTAGATCTCTGCAATCACCTTGGGTTCATTTGAATTTAAGTCTCAGCAGGTTCAAACCTGCTGCTCATCTGTGGTTTTTCTGACAGCTGCACAAGACAGAAACCTGGGGATCATCCTTACACCCCTTTTCCCCTACTCTCATCGCCCAAGTCCAGGCTACCACGAAGCTCTGTTGCCTCTGCTTCCCCAATTCCCCTTAAATTCATCATTTCTGTTTCCATCCCCATTGGGGCACATGCTACTTCCATCTTGCCTGGACCACTGAGTAGTCTCCCAGGATCTGTTTCTGTTCCTCTCTGGTTTAAGCCAGTGTGATCTTTAGGCATGCAAATCTAAGCCCACTCCTTTATTCCAAACCCTTTAATGGCTTCCCATGGGCCTCAAAATAGAACAAAATCTTTTCGGGCAAGTTTGCTCCCCTACCCCTACTTTGTGCACTACTGGCTGCCCTTCAGTTCCGCCAATGGACACAGTCCTTCCTGCCACATGGCATCTGCAGCTTGCTCTTCCTCCACCTGGAACTTAGTTCCCTGGTGTTTTTGCCTTGTTAACTCCTGCTTGTCCTTCAGTAACCTTCCCTGACTTGCCCAACCAGGTCAAATCCCCTCTTGATGCTTTCAGAGCACACGACTCTTCTTTGTAGCACTTACTACAGGTATGAATTTACATGCTTTTAGTTATTTTTTTTAGAAATTAATGACAATGCTACTTACTGAGCACCCTCTATGTGCCAAGCTGTTTTTCAATTGCTCGTGTCCAACTCTTTGCCACCCCGTGGACTGCAGCACGTCAGACTTCCCGGTCCTTCACTATCTCCCAGAATTTGCTCAAATTCATGTCCATTGAGTAGTGATGCCATCCAACCATCTCATCCTCTGTCGTCCCCTTCTTCTACCTTCAGTCTTTCCCAGCATCAGGGTCTTTTCTGGTAAGCTGGCTCTTCACATCAGGCGGCCAAAGTATTGGAGTTTCAGCTTCAGCATCAGTCCTTCCAATGAATATTTGGGACTAATCTTTAGGATTGACTGGTTTGATATTCTTGCAGTCTAAGGGACTCTCAAGAGTCTTCTCCAACACCACAGTTCAAAAGCATCTGTTCTTCGACATTCAGCCTTCTTTATGGTCCAACTCTCATATCCATACATGACTACTGGAAAAACCATAGCTTTGACTAGATGGACCTTTGTTGGCAAAGCAATATCTCTGCTTTTTAATATGCTATCTAGGTTGGTCATAGCTTTTCTTGCAAGGAGCAAGCATCTTTTAATTTCACGGCTACAATCACCATCTGTAGTGATTTTGGAGCCCAAGGAAATAAAGTCTGCAACTGTTTCTATTGTTTCCCCATCTATTTGCTATGAAATAATGGGACCAGATGCCATAATCTTCATTTTTTATATGTTGAGTTTTAAGCCAGCTTTTTCACTCTCTTCTTTCACTTTCATCAAGAGGCTCTTTAGTTCCTCTTCACTTTCTGCCATAAGGGTGGTATTATCTGCATATCTGATTATTGGTTATTGGTATTTCTCCCGGCAGTCTTAATTTCAGCTTGTGCTTCATCCAGCCCAGCATTTCAAATGATATACTCTACATATAAGTTAAATAAGCAGGGTGACAATATACTGCCTTGATGTACTCCTTCCCCAATTTGGAACGAGTCCATTGTTCCATGGCCAGTTCTAACTGTTGCTTCTTGACCTACATACAGGTTTCTCAGGAGGCAGGTCAGGTGGTCTGGTATTCCCATCTCTTTAAGAATTTTCCACAATTTGTTGTGATCTACACAAAGGCATTAGCATAGTCAATGAAGCAGAAGTAGATGTTTTTCTGGAGTTTTATATCTTAGTTAATTCAACACAGGAAGTGGTTATTGCCATTTTGCAGAGAAGAAAAACCTCTGTTAGCTTACCAATATGCCCAGGGCAGCACAGCTAGGAAATGGAAAAACTGATGGCGAACAGCCTGTCAGCTCCTGGCTGTTTCTTCTTTCCACAATGCCTGATGGGGAGAAGACATGAGCTCTCCATTACCCATCATAGAATGTTTTCATACACAGAGTGGACAGCCCTAGTTAGGGAGCTCTTTCCATAATCGCAGCTCCAAGAAGCCCAGGCTGATTTTCCTCCTGAAGGCCAGTTCTAGGAACTCAGACTGCTCAGCCGGACATCAGACCTCTTGCGTCCCTTAAAGCAGGGCTCTCCAACAGAACTCTGTGATCATGGTCTACAACTCCACCATCTAATAGGTAGCTGCTAGCTACATGCAGCTATTATTTGGAATGCAGCTAATGTGACTGAGAAACTGAATTAAAATTTTTATTTTAGTTAAATAGCCACAGGTGACTAGCAGCTCCTGTTCTGGACAGTGCAGACTTCGTTTTCCTTACATTGTAGGGAACCATGATCCAGTCCACCCAGCTCCTCTTGCTTGCTCTGATTAAAATGAAGCATATGGCCTATTTCAGTTTTATGCACGAGTAAATGCTTACTTAAAAAATGGCACTGGACTCAGTGTGCCACTTTGTAATCTCCTTTTCTCCCTGTCATGATAGGTGGTCCACAGTTCAGGCGAGGAGGCAGTGACCTCCTCTGCAAGTGTTGCCTGGTATTCTATATTTCAACGACCTACATTTTATCTAACCAGCTCCCAGTGATAAACATTTGGGCTGTCTCCAATGTTTTCAGGCTACAACAACAAACACAGTTTAGTAAACATCTTTGCATGTATATCTCTCTGCCCATGTGGGAGAAGTTCAGTATGCTACCTTCCTAATGGGGAGTTGCTAGGTCAAAGGGTAATCATTAAAACCACTGGTACATACTGCCAAATCACCCTTAGAAGGGTATGCCTATGTCAACTTTCCACGAAAGTATTATGAATATGGTCAAGTGCTCATGTATACTGAAGCTAACAGTGAGGCTGTCATTACTACTATCATTGCTAACTGGACATTATTTATTTAATTTACTTTTCCTTAGTTAACAGTGAATTCCCTGGTGGCTCAGACAGTAGAGTCTGCCTGCAAGGAGGGAGACCCAGGTTCGATCCTTGAGTTGGGAAGATACCCTGGAGAAGGAAACGGCAATCTACTCCAGTATTCTTGCCTGGAAAATCCCATGGATGGAGGAGCCTGGGGGGCTACAGTCCATACAGTTGCAAAGAATCGGACACGACTGAGTGACTTCACTTTCACTTTCAATTAAGAGTGAAGGTGAGAGTTTCTTGGACTTCCCTGGTGGCTCAGCTGGTAAAGAATTTCCCCGCAATACGGGAGATCTGGGTTCGATCCCTGAGTTGGGAAGATCCCCTGGAGAAGAGAAAGGCTACCCACGTCAGTATTCTGGCCTGGAGAATTCCATGGACTACAGTCCATGGGGTCGCAAAGAATCACTTTTGAGAGTTTCTTCATTTGGTTACAAGGCACTTGTTATTTTTTAGTATTTCTATTATATTGTTTCTTTTTCNAAATGGGGTGAGTTGGTCTTCGGGGAGGGAAGAGGAAAGAAGTGGAATTGGATTTGGCAGACATGGAGGGGAAATATAGTTACTGCCGTGGTCAGCACGAGGTGGGGCCAAGAAGTAGATGGGAAGAACATACAAATTTGGAACTTATGGGCTGATCAGACCAAGAGAGGCAGAAGGGAAAGAGGGTTGGGCTCAAACAAATATCTTTGTCACTGCTTAGGTAAAGATGAGACAGTTCATTGAAATATCAAGGGTTTTTGCAAATATGGGACAGTTGACAATTTTGTCATCTAGAAATTGAGAGAAGACTAGTGTTTAGGCCAGAAATGAAGTGAGAAGGCAGGAAAAGAGGGGAGGTTGGTCAGGATTGGGAGAAACAAGAGGAGGTGAGTGACATGAAAAAGGAAACCATAGGTGAGTTTTCATGAGGGCCAGTGGATCAGGAATCAGAATTAGAAAGGTGAGGGGTGACGCTGGCATGGCTTGTGGGGGTACACTGACACTTGCATCTCTCAGGTGATGGAGAGCACCCCTTCCAGGGGTGGACTGAATCGAGTACACCTACAATGCAGGAATTTACAGGAATTCCTAGGAGGCCTGAGCCCGGGTATATTGGATCGATTGTATGGGCACCCTGCCACCTGCCTGGCTGTCTTCAGGTGAGGACCCCCCCTTCATGGTAGGGTCCATGGTGGGGAAATGTAATGGGGCCTGCAGATTGAAATAAGTTATTGTGGGTAGAAGCTTAGCCCTGGTGGGCTTGGAGAGTAAAGTGTGTCAGGCCAAGCCAGATGGAGGATGTCGGGGCAGCAAGACAGATAAAAGTGTTGGGGGCGGGGTTAATGTGAGATGTTTGAGAGGCCATGGACGGCAAGGATGCAGTTCTAAGACAGTTTCTGATATTAACATTGTCCCTCTCCCCGCTTATAGGGAGCTCCCATCTTTGGCTAAGAACTGGGTGATGCGGATGCTCTTTCTGGAACAGCCTTTGCCGCAAGCTGCTGTAGCCCTGTGGGTGAAGAAGGAATTCAGCAAGTGAGTCTCTGCTGCATTTTTAGCCATATACAAATTTCTCAACAGCCAGGCTTCCCAAACTGCTGTTCTTGTAACACTTCTAGGAAATATTAATGGGGACACCAACAACTTGTAATTAAACACATTTGGGAAATTCTCATTACTGTATTTTGCCTCTCAGAGAGTTGTGATGTCTTTAACAAGGCTCTGATAGGTGTTACAGCAAAGAAATTTGCCTTAGGACACTGATCTCACTCTGTGAAATGGTGTTCCGAGGACTACCAGTTTAGAAAAGGCAGAAACTGACACCTTTGTGGGTCTCCTTTCTGTTCCCTAGTTATCTCCCTCACTTCTCTGCTTCTGTTCCAGAGCTCAGGAGGAAAGCACGGGGTTGCTGAGTGGCCTCCGTATCTGGCACACCCAGCTGCTTCCTGGTGGTCTTCAGGGCCTCATCCTCAACCCCATCTTCCGCCAGAACCTCCGCATTGCCCTTCTGGGTGGGTATGTCACTTCCGTCTTTTCCTAAATTAGGTAGGGGACATGGTGATTGAACTGCTGGCCGGGGAGCTCCTGAGGGGCCTCTCTGCAACCTTGCAGGCTCCACTTTTGGGAGCTCCTTTGGGAGTAAGTTGGACCAGATGGAGCTACTTGGTGTAGGAAATGTCTCCCACTCACGGTCCCTGGGGATGAGGGTCGACTAAGGGCAGAAGTGTGGGTGGGGAACACAGGTAGGGTTCCTTACTGTTGGCCTTCCTGGCATAGGGGCAAGGCCTGGTCTGATGACACAAGTCAGCTGGGACCAGACAAGCATGCCCGGGACGTCCTCTCACTTGACAAGTATGCCGAGGAGCGATGGGAGGTGAGGACTTGGGACTCTGGGTGTCTCTGCTTATGTTCCTGCTTCCCACAGCCTTTAAGGCATCCAACTCTGTTCTCTTCCATTCCTCAGGTGGTCCTGCACTTCATGGTGGGATCCCCCAGTGCAGCCGTCAGCCAGGACTTGGCTCAGCTCCTCAGCCAGGCTGGGCTCATGAAGAGGTGAGGAAGCCGGAGGTACAACAGCTCTGTTTTGCCATGTCCTTGAGTCCCTGCTAAATTGAGTCCACCTTGGGTCAGGATTGGAGGGGGTTGACTGAAAAAGGTGGGCTGAGGGACTTCCCCGGTGGTCCAAGGGCTAACATTCCACGCTCCCAATGCAGGGGGCCCAGGTTCAATCCTTGGTCAGGAAATTAGATCCCACGTGCTACAACTGAGAGTTTGCATGTCCCACAAAGATACTGCTTGCCTCAACAAAGATGGCAGATCCTGCAAGCTACGACTAAGACCTGGCATTGCCAAATAAGTATTTTTAAAAGGAGAGTAGAGCAGAGTATGGCAAGAGATAAACCAAAAAGAAACAAACGTGGGCACACAGGTGGGACGGTGGCCTTTCTCTGCACACCTCTGCCATGAGCCCTGTCTGTCTCCAGTGCCGAACCTGGAGAGCCACCCTGCATTACCTCTGCCGGCTTCCAGTTCCTGTTGCTGGACACCCCAGCCCAGCTCTGGTACTTTATGTTACAGTATCTGCAGACAGCCCAGGTGAGCAGGTCAGGGGTGCCCGCCAGCACACTCTACTCTTCGCCAGACCCACTGAGGGGCTGCTGCCTGCAGACTCTGTTCCCTGATTTTCTCTCATTTCCTCCCTCCCACCTCTCCCCCTTTGTCTCTGCCCATTCCGCACTAGAATCGGGGCATGGATCTAGTGGAGATTCTCTCCTTCCTCTTCCAGCTCAGCTTCTCCACTCTGGGGAAGGTAAGCAGGGGGCTTGAGTGGGCGAGATGGGAAGAGAGTAGAGAGATGGGAAGGGGAAATGAGGTAATGGGGCAATACAGTGGAGGATAAGAATGAACAAAGAACATGCAGAGATGGGAAAAGAGGGAGTGTATGGGATTGGGAAAGGAAGAATGGGATGTGTTTTGGACCCCAGCTGGCCACTCCTTTTCCCCAGGATTACTCTGTGGAAGGTATGAGTGATTCTCTGTTGAACTTCCTGCAACATCTGCGTGAGTTTGGGCTTGTCTTCCAGAGGAAGGTATGAGCACCCAGACACATGGCCTTTACCGAAGAGATGGGGTGGGGTGGTGCCTTGGCCTTTAAAGGAGAGTGGGGTCTTGGGAGGCAGTCACAAGAAGCAGTTGCCAAGACTGAATACTTATTTCCCTTGAGGGAGAGAAGTTGGGAGCTGAGGTCCTGGGCACCGGGAGGAATCTGATGTTTCAGGAGGAAGATGTAGTAGAGTGAGGCCTAAGAGAGGGCCTGTGTCCTTTCCCTTCTTTTCAGAGGAAATCTCGGCGTTACTACCCCACACGCCTGGCCATCAATCTCTCGTCAGGTGTTTCTGGGGCCGGGGGCACTGCACATCAGCCAGGCTTCATTGTTGTGGAAACCAATTACCGACTGTATGCCTACACCGGTGAGGCTGGACAGAAGGCCCCTGGGAGTGCAGGCTGGTGGGAAGGGAAGAGGGGGAAGGAAGCAGGAGGGACTGCCAATTTCTAGACACGTACACCTGTAACTTGGTGGTTTACAGAGCTCCTGAGGCTTGGGGGAGCCTAGACGTGGGAAGCCTCCTAACCCTCTCTCCCTGTCTTCTGGTCAGAGTCGGAGCTGCAGATCGCCCTCATTGCCCTTTTCTCTGAGATGCTGTATCGCTTCCCCAACATGGTGGTGGCACAGGTGACCCGGGAGAGCGTGCAGCAGGCCATTGCCAGTGGCATCACAGCCCAGCAGGTATCCCTGCCTGGGGAAGGTGTGGGTGGAAAGAAAGGCTGTACTTGGGTTGTAGGGTACAGGGTGGTCACCTTCTGGAAGGCTAGCACAGGGTCTGTTACAGAAGGTGGTGGTGAGTTGTCTATGTGTGAACATCAGGTCATGAGAAGTCAAGGCTGTCAGTGTGGGGAGAGGTAGACCCTCCTGCAGAAGACACGTAAGGAGGAGCTATAACTCTGGATTTGTGTCTCAGCACCACCACTTCCTAGCTGCACAGGTGGCCTAGTTGTTTCTCTTATCTGAGCCTCAGTTTCCTCATCTGGAAAACGGAAATAATGACAGTTCTCACTTCAGGGCTTCTGATAGATCTCACTTTAGCTATCAGGGATTCCCTGCTAGCTCCTTTGGTAAAGAATTCACCTGCAATGCAGGAGACCCCAGTGCAATTCCTGGGTTGGGAAGACCCACTGGAGAAGGGATATGCTACTCACTCTAGTATTCCTGGGCTTCCCTTGTGGTTCAGCTGGTAAAGAATCCGCCCGNGTTGTAGGGTACAGGGTGGTCACCTTCTGGAAGGCTAGCACAGGGTCTGTTACAGAAGGTGGTGGTGAGTTGTCTATGTGTGAACATCAGGTCATGAGAAGTCAAGGCTGTCAGTGTGGGGAGAGGTAGACCCTCCTGCAGAAGACACGTAAGGAGGAGCTATAACTCTGGATTTGTGTCTCAGCACCACCACTTCCTAGCTGCACAGGTGGCCTAGTTGTTTCTCTTATCTGAGCCTCAGTTTCCTCATCTGGAAAACGGAAATAATGACAGTTCTCACTTCAGGGCTTCTGATAGATCTCACTTTAGCTATCAGGGATTCCCTGCTAGCTCCTTTGGTAAAGAATTCACCTGCAATGCAGGAGACCCCAGTGCAATTCCTGGGTTGGGAAGACCCACTGGAGAAGGGATATGCTACTCACTCTAGTATTCCTGGGCTTCCCTTGTGGTTCAGCTGGTAAAGAATCCGCCCGCAATGTGGGAGACCTGGGTTCGATCCCTGGGTTGGGAAGATCCCCTGGAGAAGGAAAAGGCTACCCACTCCAGTATTCTGGCTTAGAGACTTACATAGACTGCATAGTCTATGGGGTCGCAAAGAGTTGGACATGACTGAGCAACTTTCACGAAGGGTTGTTGAACAAAGTCGGTGAAATAGAGGTAAAGCATTTAGTTCAGAGCCTGCCATGCAGTTAGTGCTCAAAAATAATAGTTGCTGTTACTTTAAAGAAAAAAAAAAAAAAAACTATGGAAAGGGAAAATATGCCAAAGAAGCAGCAGCAGACATCACCAATGGGAGCAACACCTAAGGACAACAGCTAATCTGGGATATGTTGAATTGATAGGCATATACCTATGAATTTTCAAACAATCAGTTGATGTTCAGTGACATTAGGGGACAGGTAGCTTTTCTGCTTTCTTATTTGAGAATTCTGTGCAATGAGAATTACCCTCACTTGAGAATTTATTTACTGCCGTTGATCCCAATTCTTGTCTGTTTTCCTAGATCATCCATTTCCTAAGGACAAGGGCCCACCCAGTGATGCTTAAACAGGTACAAAAATGACGCTGGAGGGACAAACAGCTGCAGGAGGCTGAGAGCCCTTGGTACCTGGTAATGAAGTGATGGAAAAGAGAAATGGAAATCCAAATCTGGGGAATGGGTGGAGGGTTGGGGCTGCCTGGAACAGTGCTTCTGAATCTTACAAGGGCCATCCCTTGCCCCTGCAGACACCGGTGCTGCCTCCCACCATCACGGACCAGATTCGGCTCTGGGAGCTGGAAAGGGACAGGCTCCGGTTCACCGAAGGTGAGTGGCTTCTGGTGGGTTTTTTAGGTCATTGGCCAGAAGAAGGACAGTTCAGTCTTTGTGAACTGAAAAAGCTGTTCATGCATTTTATTTTTTGTTTACTGCATGGGCTAGTAAACCCATGCATGTTTTATTTCAGGATGAGTTGATGGCACTAAATAAATTCTCGAATGTGTGTGATTTGGATTCAGCTAGAAGAGGGAAATTGGAAGGAATTCAATTCAGTTCAGTTGCTCAGTCATGTCCGACTCTTTGTGACCCCCATGAACTGCAGCACACCAGGCTTCCCTGTCCATCACCAACTCCTGGAGCTTACTCAAACTCATGTCCATTGAGTTGGTGATGCCATCCACCCATCTCATCCTCTGTCATCCCCTTCTCCTCCTGCCTTCAATCTTTCCCAGAATCAGGGTCTTTTCCAATGAGTCATTTCTTCACATCAGGTGGCCAAAGTATTGGAGTTTCAGCTTCAGCATCAGTCCTTCCAGTGAATATTCAGGACTGATTTGCTTTAAGATTGACTGGTTTGTTCTCCTTGCAGTCCAAGGGACTCTCAAGAGTCTTCTCCAACACCACAGTTCAAAAGCATCAATTCTTTGGTGGTCAGCCTTCTTTACAGTCCAACTCTAACATCCATACATGACTACTGGAAAAACCATAGCTTTGACTAGATGGACCTTTGTTGGCAAAGTAATGTCTCTGCTTTTTAATATACTGTCTAGGTTGGTCATAGCTTTTCTTGCAAGGAGCAAGCATCTTTTAATTTAATGGGTGCAGTCACCATCTGCAGTGATTTTGGAGCCCCCCAAAATCAAGTCTGTCACTGTTTCCATTGTTTCCCCATCTATTTGCCATGAAGTAATGGGGGTTTCCATCTATTTGCCAAGAAGTGATGGGACCAGATGCCATGATCTTAGTTTCCTGAATGTTGAGTTTCCAACGAACTTTTTCACTCTCATGTTCATCAAGAGGCTCTTTAGTTCTTCTTTGCTTTCTGCCAGAAGGGTAGTGTCATCTGCATATTTGAGGTTATTGATATTTCTCCCAGTAATCTTGATTCCAGCTTGTGCTTCATCCAGCCCAGCATTTCTCGTGATGTACTCTGATACGGTAAATAAGCAGGGTGACAATATACAGCCTTCACGTACTTCTTTCCCGACCTGGAACCAGTCTCTTGTTCCAAGTCCAGTTCTAACTGTTGCTTCTTGACCTGCATACAGATATCTTAGGAGGCAGTTCAAGTGGTCTGGTAGTCCCATCTCTTTAAGAATTTTCCACCGTTTGTTGTGAACCACACAGTCAAAGGCTTTGACATAGTCAATAAAGCAGAAATAGATGTTTTTCTGGAACTCTCTTGCTTTTTCAATGATCCAATGGATATTGGCAATTTGATCTCTGGTTCCTCTGCATTTTCTAAATCCAACTTGAACATCTGGAAGTTCACAGTTCACATATTATTGNATTTGTCTCTGACCTCTTTTCGACCACCGCTTTGGGGCTTGAGGCCCTCACGGGGCCTCCCCAGGTCCCGTCCCCTTTCCACCCAGTCAGAGCCAGATGGATCAGCCATCTCCCGGAGGAACCATGAAGCCAAACAGAAGCGCCTGCGAGAGAAGCAGGCATCGCTGGAGGCTGGGATAGCCCCCAAAAGCAAGGTTAGGAGTCCCAACAGCTGGTCCTTGGTTCTCTGAGAAATCTTGGGAGAGCACTGGAGGAGAATCTGGCTGGATTCTAGATGCCTGGTGTGTCATGAAATTGCAGCCCGCATTCTGGTTCCTCCTCTCTGCAGTCACCTGCAGAATCCAGTAAGGCCTGGACCCCTAAGGAGAGAGTGTTGTATGAAATCCCCACAGAACATGGAGAAAAGAAAGGTAACTACGAAACCTGAAGGCCGTTTCCCTCACATTTTGGTTGCCCATTTGGTCTGCTGAAATGCAACCTGGGAACAGAAGTCAGGAGTTAGTGGGGCTCTCCTCTGCCTCCGTAGATGTCTCCCGACCCCTGCCTCCTGCATACAGCCCCCAGTACGTTGAGGCTGCTTGGTACCCTTGGTGGGTGCGAGAGGGCTTCTTCAAACCAGAATATCAGGTTAGTACCTGGCAGGGAGGAGTGCTAAATGGTCCCCAGGTCCCCATAAGATTGGTGGGCACGAGTCTGGAGCCCACAGCCAATCACATTGCAGAGCCTGCCAAAACGCAGGGAAAGCTTGTCTTCTCCCCCTGGTGTCTCAAAGGTTTTCCTCTTCCCTGTTACTTGCCGGACTTTTTCCTATAGTTCTTTNTCCCCAGGTCCCCATAAGATTGGTGGGCACGAGTCTGGAGCCCACAGCCAATCACATTGCAGAGCCTGCCAAAACGCAGGGAAAGCTTGTCTTCTCCCCCTGGTGTCTCAAAGGTTTTCCTCTTCCCTGTTACTTGCCGGACTTTTTCCTATAGTTCTTTCTGCTTTGGAGACACCAGAGGGTGCTATTCCCCGGGGAACATCCAGTCCTCTCTTGCCCTTTGACTTTTCTTTCCTTCTAGGCCAGGCTGCCCCAGGCCACAGGGGAGACCTTTTCCATGTGTATCCCACCGCCTAATGTCACAGGCTCCCTGCACATTGGGCATGCACTGACCGTGGCCATACAGGATGCTCTCGTGCGCTGGTGAGAGGGGAGTGGGGCTGCTTGAGTTCTTGGAGGAGAAAGAAATTGGGAAGGGATGAGGCTAAATGAACATGTAAAGCTATGGATTCCCATGAGGGTTTTCCTTTCGCAGGCACCGGATGCGTGGGGATCGGGTCCTGTGGGTCCCTGGCTCAGATCATGCAGGGATTGCGACCCAAGTATGACTTTTGCCACTCGTCCCTTTTCTTGAGTGAGATTTCTTCCCCCACAGTGACCTGATTCTCTGCCCCCTCATCTTACTGTAGGCTGTGGTGGAGAAACAGCTGTGGAAGGAGCGAGGCGTGCGGAGACACGAGCTGAGCCGGGAAGAGTTCCTTAGGGAGGTGTGGAAGTGGAAGGAGGAGTGAGTATGGGGCGCAGGGCAGGAGGGGCTGAGACAGCAGGTTTGGATCCGGGCTGCCCAGCCCCTGTCTCCTAACATGTAGTCAGGGCTTTTCCCATTCAGCTCTAACTGCCTATGGGAGTGTAAGCTCTGAAGTCCCTTAGCATTTGGTGGGGTCTCCAAGCTTGGTATGTGTGCATGTGTTGTGTATTGTATATGTTAAAGTGAATATATTTATGTGTAAGTACATACATATATACACACACACACACATATATGTGGGCTCCCCAGGTGGCTCAGTGGTAAAGAATCTGCCTGCCAATGCAGGAGCCATAGGAGACACGGGTTCAGTCCCTGGTTAGGGAATATCCCCTGGAGGAGGAAAGGGCAACCCACTCCAGTATTCTTGCCTGGAAATTTCCATGGACAGAGGAGCCTGGTAGGCTGCCGTCCACGGGGTGTCAAAGAGTTGGACATGACTAACTAAGCATGCATGTGCTCCCCCGTATATTTATATGCATATATATATGTATATATATATATGTTTTTTCTTCCATTTGTCCCATTTTCCTTTGCTTGATTTCATCATCTCGCCTCACCTGTTCCCACTTTGCATCCTCTTGAAATTACCTTTTTCTTCCAGGTCTGTTATCACATGCTGTCTTCTCTGTAAAGCTTCTTTGTGTTTCCCACAAATCGGCTGCCCCTTCCCTTTTTACTAGAAATGTTATGTTTCTTTCAATATCATGGAAAGCCATATACTGGGTCTGTGTGTCTCCACTAGCTTCTTGAGGCTAGATCAGTCTCGAGCTTACTCGCTGCTGAGGCTTCACTGGGCCCGGGACATAGTTAATGTCTGGGACACGTTTGCTGACCCAAATCTGTCTGGGCACAGGAAAGGTGGCGAGATCTGTGAGCAGCTCCGAGCGCTGGGGGCCTCCCTGGACTGGGACCGAGAGTGCTTTACCATGGATACCGTGAGTGTTCGGTGCTGTGGTCCCTGTGTGTGTCAGGGAGGTGTTCAGAGTTCTGTGTGAGGAGGCGGGTTGCTGTGTATGTTAGGGGGCCAGGGGGATGCCTGGACCCCTGGGGGGGGGGCTGAGAAGAGGCTGCTGGATGTGGACACTCAGGTCATTCTAGGGCTCCTCAGTGGCTGTGACAGAGGCTTTCGTGCGGCTCCACAAGGCTGGGTTGCTGTACCGGAGCCGGCAGCTGGTCAACTGGTCGTGTGCCTTACGCTCCGCCATCTCGGATATTGAGGTGAAGCAAGGAAGGAGGGGTGGGTTTGTGAGAGCTCTGATCCCGGGGGAGGGCTGGGACTCTGGAGCCAGGCTGCCTGGATTCACATCTGAATCTCGCCACCTCCCAGCGATGTGGCTCCTGACAGGCTGTTAGCCTCTGTCAGCCTCAGTTTCCTCAGTCTGTAAAATTCAGGGGTGATGGAAATGCCTGCATCACAGGGATGTTGTGAGAATTCAGCGAGAACTCCTAGGAGGCTGGCATAACACCTGTGTGTGGTTTAAGTACTCACTGAATATTTACTTATTTATTTTTTGCTGTGCTGGGTCTTCATTGCTTGTGTGGGCTTTCTCTAGTTGTGTCGAGTGGGGATTGCTCTCTAGCTGCGGTGCACAGGCTTCCCTGTTGCAGAGCACAGATTCTAGAACGAGGGCTTTGTAGGTGTGGTGCGTGGGCTTAGTTGCCCTGCAACATGTGGAATCTTCCCACACCGTGGATCAAACCCATGTCCCCTGCACTGGCAGGCAGGTTCTTAACCCTTAACCCAGGGAAGGGTGGTCCCTTCCCCTAACCACCAGGGAAGTCCAGTGAATATGTTCTTTAACTGTGACTGCACAAGGATTAGGTGAGGGGAAGGAATTGGCTCCCACGTCCTCTGAGTGGCTTTTTGATGGATGGCAGGGAGGCCGGGGCCGTGGATGAGTGGAGGTTGGAAACCAGTTGTGAGCCTTGCAGAGAGGCTGCTCTCTGACCCTGCCTCTTCCACGCCCCCAGGTGGAGAGCCGGCCCCTCCCTGGCCGCATGGAGCTTCAGTTGCCTGGCTGCCCCACCCCCGTGTCTTTCGGCCTCCTCTTTTCTGTGGCCTTCCCCGTGGATGGAGAGCTTGGTAAGGGTAATCCTTGGAGGGCTGCCCACTTAACCTCTGCTTCCCCTGTTCTCTTGAGCCCACCTTGGGCTTTTGGAGGCAACCCACCAGCCTGTCTTCCATGTGACTTGGTTGGAGGGGCATAGGGAACCTTGGAAGTATTGCGTCCTGGTGATACTCACCCTGGGTATCCTGGGCCATGTAAGAAAAGTGCACGCAGTCACTGCTGTGAGGGAGCTTAGTGTAATTCCTCAGCAGGCTGCTACCCCCAAAAGAGACAGTTTTGAAGTGTGGTTTGATCAGTAAGTATTCCCAGGAGTTTATAGAACGGAAGAAGGATGAGCTGGAATAGTCAGAGGTTTCTTATAGGAGGGACTGGTGCTGCCTCCAAGAAGGCACAGCATTTATGATCAGGGCACCAAGCAAAGAGTCTAGTTGTATTTATTAACATTCTACTCTTGTCTCCCAAGCGTGCTGTTGAGGAATTCTGTAGCACCAGACATCCCCTTAGGCCTCAGTCATTAGCTTAGTAGAAACCCCAGGGCCCTATAGACGTTGGTCTAGTTTTCACCAGTTACACCTGAAGGCCTACTCTACCTTGACCATCCCTGCCTCCCACCTTTCCCAGTTCTCCTGACTTTAGCTGTGTCAGGAGTACAAGGTGAGGGCGAGGACCACCTTTAAGTGCTTGAATTTTGTCTTCAGACGCAGAGGTTGTGGTGGGAACCACGAGACCAGAGACACTGCCTGGAGATGTGGCCGTGGCAGTCCATCCTGATGACTCCCGCTACACGGTAATACTCAGTGCTCCCTGCGGCCTGGCCTTCCACCCCTATACTTTCTCTTCCCTTCCTTTTAGGATGGCAGCTCCTCCTCTCTGCTACCTCTTCCTTTTCCTGAAATTTCCCTCATCTTAGCTCTCCAGTGGCTCTCACTCAGCTCCCTTCTCTTCTTGATGTTATACTTCAGCTCAGGGGCTGGCAGACGGTGGCCCGTGGGCCAGATCTCCTGTTTCTGTATGAGCCAGCCTCGTTCCCTGTGTATCGGCTGCAGCTCCATCATGTGTTATCTAACTCTGCCATGGTGGTGGAGCGGAGTTGTAGAGACAGAATTTACCTCCTGGCCTGCAAAGGTTAAAATTCTTACACTCTGGCCCCTTAAGAAAATGTTTACTGAGCCCTGCTATAGGTCTTTGTCTTCTGGTTTTCAGCCTCGTATTCCCAGGGTTCTCATGCCCAGCCCAAACCCTGCCACCCGACACATATGTCTCTCCTTGATCCCTCTCCCTTCCCTTTAGCATCTACATGGGCGACAACTCTGTCATCCCTTGACGGGGCAGCTTCTCCCCCTTATCACAGACTGCACTGTTCAGCCACACCTGGGCACAGGTAAGTGGGGGCAGGGGAGAGACAGGAAGTCAGGGCTTCTAGGGGAGAGGGGAGGGGAGAGAACCAGGAAGAGGCAGAAAGCAGGGGAAGGGTGGTCTCAGTGGATATCGGGGGATGAGAGGGAGGGATGGGGTAGCGTGGGCAATGGTGACACGGCTGGGAAAGCAAAAGCCAGGGTCAGGGTCCAGTGCTAACGGCAGTCCCGCTCCCCTAGGGGCGGTGAAGGTGACTCCAGCGCACAGNAGGGTGGTCTCAGTGGATATCGGGGGATGAGAGGGAGGGATGGGGTAGCGTGGGCAATGGTGACACGGCTGGGAAAGCAAAAGCCAGGGTCAGGGTCCAGTGCTAACGGCAGTCCCGCTCCCCTAGGGGCGGTGAAGGTGACTCCAGCGCACAGCCCTGCCGATGCTGAGCTGGGGGCCCGACACGGCTTGAGCCCCCGGAGTGTCATTGCGGAGGATGGGACCATGACCGCCCTTTGTGAGGACTGGCTGCAGGTGGTACCAGCCTGGTGATATCCCATCCTTTGAGGGCACCCTCTGCCCCATCTCCCCTCCCCCACTCTTATTTTTTAGCAGCCTTTAAGCTTTACTTTTGCTACTTTTCCGCAGGGTCTTCACCGATTTGTGGCCCGGGAAAAGATTCTGTCAGCACTGAGGGAGCGGGGCCTGTTCCGGGGCCTCCAGAACCACCCCATGGTGCTGCCCATTTGCAGGTAAGCCTGTTTTCACTCCTTTCCTCTGACCACCCCCAGAAGGGGGTGGGCGAAGCTCAAGAGTGACTGCAGGATGGGCTGTGCACCCCTCGTGCTAGAATACCAGCTCTGTGTCTGTGTTGTTGGCTGCTGTGTCCTCGGCACCGAGGGCCTGCCGCAGAGTCGGGTCCTGTGTCCCTTTCAGCCGTTCCGGGGACGTGGTAGAATACCTACTGAAGAGCCAGTGGTTTGTCCGCTGCCGGGAAATGGGGGAGCGAGCCGCCAAGGTGAGGCTGCAGTGTGGGGAGGGCCTGGGGCCTGGGCGGGAATGAAGAAACAGGGAGGCCCTCTCTGGCTGTTCTCATTGAGGGGAGAGCTGTGGGGATGGAGGCAGGGTGCCCAGAAAGGGCTGGCTTGCATCTTCACTCAAGTCCAGACTCTTCTCAGGAGGCTCGGGAGGTTCTTTCTGAGTTTCAGAACCACCTCAGAGATCACTGGTCCCATTCGTGGGGATTGGGGGTGCAGGTAGGGAACCACCATCTAAAGGTCCTTCCCCCTCCAGGCCGTGGAGTCGGGGGCCCTGGACCTCAGTCCCTCCTTCCACCAGAAGAACTGGCAGCACTGGTTTTCCCACATTGGGTAAGAAGAGGAGCTCTCAGGGGAGGGGGAAGGGGGCCCACTGGTCATACTAAGAAATCACTCATAGGGAAAAGGAAGAAAAAATCACTCGTATCCTCTCGGCAGGGACTGGTGTGTCTCCCGGCAGCTGTGGTGGGGCCATCGGATTCCAGCCTACCTGGTTGTAGAGGAACATGCAAAGGTCAGTAGGAGAAAGCGGAAGGGAGGGCTAGGTTTGGCCAGAAGAGCCTCAGCACAGGAGTCAGAGGGCTTCCAGCACTGGTCCCAGCTCCCTTCCCTTGCTGTGCTTCTGATCTATGAACATCTTGTGTGAGTCAGCTTCTGAGCTTTCTTCATCTCACCACCAGAGGGCGCCAGCCTTTCTCAGCCCACCGGAGACCATGAACACACTCACACCTGTCCCCTGCTCCTTACTTCTGCAGGGGGATACAGAGGACTCCTGGGTGGTTGGGCGGACAGAGGCTGAGGCCAGAGAAGTAGCTGCTGAATTAACAGGGAGACCAGGGGAGGAGCTGACCCTGGAGAGGGGTGGGTATTCCACCGGAGGTGGGCAGGGGAGGGAGCAGGTACTGAGGTGGGAAAGGTGGGGTTGGGGAAGCTGGGAATGGGGCAGAGCCCTGGTCTCTGTGAGTGAGGGTTGGGCTGGAGAGGTGGGCGGCAGTGGGCTGAGGTCCTGATGCTGAGGTTCCAGTTGTTTCCGTTCTGTCTTCCAGACCCAGATGTCCTAGACACGTGGTTCTCCTCAGCTCTTTTCCCCTTTTCTGCCCTGGGCTGGCCCCAAGAGGTGAGATGGGCTGAGAGGAAGAGAGTGAAGGTGGGGATGAGGGAATGACCCCCAAGGCCCCTCAGAGAGTCTTACGAAGAGCTGGAGGCCCCAGGCATGGGCCTCTCACCGTTTCTCTCTTTCCTCTTAGACCCCAGACCTGGCTCATTTCTACCCCCTGGCACTTTTGGAAACGGGCAGTGACCTCCTGCTGTTCTGGGTGGGCCGCATGGTCATGCTGGGGACCCAGCTCACAGGGCAGCTCCCCTTCAGCAAGGTAAAGACCTTTCGGTGCCCTGCCCTTCTCTGAGACTCCCCAGTCTCCTCTAAGCCTTGTCCTCCATTCTAACCCCTCGTATGGGGTTTTCTGGGTTCCCAGTTCCTTTGTCCTGATTCACTTTCTAGCCTAACCTCTAATCCCTGAAGGACAGCCAAGGGCCCTCCAGAGGAAAGTTCTTCAGACCCCACTTCTGACCCCCTCCATGCCTCCAGGTCCTGCTTCACCCCATGGTCCGGGACAGGCAGGGCCGGAAGATGAGCAAGTCCCTGGGGAACGTGTTGGACCCACGGGACATCATCAGTGGGGTGGAGCTGCAGGTCAGGATGGAGGGCCCCAAGAGGGATGGGGTTTTCCAGATAAAGGAAGGGGAGCTGAAGGGAGGGGCTGGTGGGCATGCTGGAGCTGGGAGGGCCAGTGGGAGGGACCCTGGTAGGGGCAGGGGCTTCCACTGAGGCCAGTGAATTACTCACCCACCCCAGGTACTGCAGGACAAGCTGAGGGATGGAAACTTGGACCCCGCAGAGCTGGCGATTGCAGCCTCAGCGCAGGTGAGTCTGACCTGTTCCAGCCTCTAGTTTGTGGCCACCAGTTCCCTGTGCAACCTGCCTTCTGGCCCTGCAGCCTCATAGGCAGCTGCCACCCCTCTTCTTTCTCGTTGCAGAGAAAGGACTTCCCTCATGGGATCCCCGAGTGTGGGACAGATGCTCTGAGATTCACCCTGTGCTCCCATGGGGCCCTTGGTAAGCCTGGGTGAGGGCAGCGGGCAGTGGCCTCTGTGTGGTGGGGCGGGGCCGAGGACTCCCCTGCAGCTGCCACCAGTACTGCTCCCTACCTCCACTCCCTCCAGGAGGTGACTTGCACCTGTCGGTCTCTGAGGTCCTGAGCTTCCGACACTTCTGCAATAAGATCTGGAATGCCCTGCGCTTTATCCTGAATGCTCTTGGGGAGGAATTCATACCTCAACCTGCGGAGGAGGTAAGAGAGAAAGAGGAGATGCTTGGGAGCTGGGTAGTCCGACATCTGAGTCTTGGAGGAGGTGTCTGGAAGGAAAGGACGCGGTTGGGTGGGAATCGAGCTGTCCCAACCTGAAGCCCCCTCCCAACCACAGCTGTCCCCCGCCTCCCGCATGGACGCCTGGATCCTCAGCTGCCTGGCCCGCACGGCCCAGGACTGCGAGCGGGGCTTCCTCACCCGCGAGCTCTCGCTCGTCACCCACGCCCTGCACCACTTCTGGCTGCACAACCTCTGTGATGTCTACTTGGTGAGTGAGGCGGGGGCAGTCCCCCTGCAGCCCTGCTCCCTGTCCCCTGGCAGAGAGCTCTGAACTGGGTTTTGAATTCCTCCCTCAGGATAGGAAGAGAGGTGAGATTGAGAAATCCCAGTTCCCCTCTTCTCTGGGACTGGCCTGGGCACTGTTCCCTGCCTGTCACCCGAGGAGCAGGGAGGAGAGAGGGACACTTCTAGNCCCTGGCAGAGAGCTCTGAACTGGGTTTTGAATTCCTCCCTCAGGATAGGAAGAGAGGTGAGATTGAGAAATCCCAGTTCCCCTCTTCTCTGGGACTGGCCTGGGCACTGTTCCCTGCCTGTCACCCGAGGAGCAGGGAGGAGAGACGGACACTTCTAGAAAACTGAGTCTGACAACACAGGGTTGGGAGGCTTGTTGTTCACTTGCTAAGTTGTGTCCATCTCTTTGCGATCCCATGAACTGCAGTGCGCCAGGCTACCCTGTCCTTCACTGTCTCCGGGAGTGTGCTCAAATTCATGTCCATTGAGTTGGTGATGCTATCTAACCATCTCATCCTTTGCCTCCCCCTTCAACTGAGCAACTTCCACTTTACTTCTCCTTTGTCTTCAATCTTTCCCAGCATCAGGGTGTTTTCTAGTGAGTCGGCTCTTTGTATCATACATGGAGATGGTTTTCAATTCCTGTAATTGCTGCATTCAGCAATCCTAGGCAGGCTGGGAGCCGACAGGGAGCAAGAGTACCAGTCTTTAGACCCAGGGATTCTCTCAAAGGAGGGCTTGTTTACCATGGAGTGTCAGGTTCCACCCCCAGAGTGGCTCAGGCAGGCAGGTTGGGGGGTGGGTGGTGAGTGTGTTCATTTCTGTCCCAGGTGATCCTGACACTGTTGGCTGAGGACCCCTGTCCTAGATTTCTGTTTCTCAACTTAAAAAAAAAAATTTCTGTCTCTGTGGTTAAAAAACCCCACAAAACTCAATGGTTTTCATTCTAAATGCAAACATCCCTGACAGTTTTATTCCTCACTCACCCCTGAGTCCCTGTCCTGGATTCCCCCTTGTCACATGCTCCCTACTGTGTCTGGGAACAGCTCATGGTCTCAGAGATGCTGGGTGCTCCCGTTTATCCGCAGCATCCCCACTGGCAGGGCAGCGAATGTGTGCAGGAAGGAGGCGGCCATGGCTGCTACCTGACCATTGGCTTCCTCCCTAGGAGGCTGTGAAGCCGGTGCTCTCACACTCTCCTCGCCCCCCGGAGCCACCTCAGGTCCTGTTCTTCTGCGCTGACGTCGGTCTCCGCCTCCTCGCCCCATTGATGCCTTTCCTGGCTGAAGAGCTCTGGCANGAATGTGTGCAGGAAGGAGGCGGCCATGGCTGCTACCTGACCATTGGCTTCCTCCCTAGGAGGCTGTGAAGCCGGTGCTCTCACACTCTCCTCGCCCCCCGGAGCCACCTCAGGTCCTGTTCTTCTGCGCTGACGTCGGTCTCCGCCTCCTCGCCCCATTGATGCCTTTCCTGGCTGAAGAGCTCTGGCAGAGGCTGCCCCCCAGGCCTGGTGGTCCCTCTGCCCCCAGTGTCTGTGTTGCCCCCTACCCGAGTGCCCACAGCTTGGTGAGTCACACGCGTGGAGTCTTGGAGTGGGAGTCTTCTAGAAGGGCTTGCTGCTGTGGGGTCATTGACAGTGCTGGTCTGTACTTTGCCGTGGAGTCTTGAGGAAGATGGATTGTTCCTGCGGGGCTGGAGTAACTCAGAGGTGTCGGGGGCAGTATTAGCAAGTGTTAAGAGCAGGATGCTGTCACCAGACTGACACTCGCTGTGTGGCCGTGGTCGATTTCCTCCATCCTTAAGCCGAGGACAGTCATAGTACGTGTCGTGATTGTGATGAGGATTAGATCTTAGTAATAGGATATCCCAAAAATCTTAGTGTAGTTTTAAGCTTTCAAGTGCTACAAACTCACCCAAAAATCATTTTCAAATTTAACCAAGTTTCTTTTTTTGCTTACTTGGTTTTGTGAGCTTTCAATAATACCTTTTAAATTATAACATATTTTTGGTTGTTTGTCATCTTTGGTCTAAACATCGTCCATGGATCATCTAAGACCTTCTTAGATGAGGCCCTAGTTTTCGCCACATTCTGTTCCTTGAGGTGGTGAATTGTGTGTGTGGTAGAGAGAGCAGATCATTGCTCTAAGGAGA
>SJYA01002764.1:356936-399678 GCA_006410615.1 Neotragus moschatus
GGGGGGGGGGGGTGCTGTCAGAGTGCAGAGGCATGGCAGATGAGAGAGGCCTAACAACAACCTGGGATATGGAGGACGGTTCAGAAAGACGGAGAGGCATGGGCGTCAGTGAGGACTTCAGAGACTGACAGACGCGTCCACAGGTGTTAGGGAAGAAGTGAGTGCGGTTTGCAGTGAAGCCCTTTGAAACCCCCTCCACTGAAATTCTGTTCCCAAGATGACAAGACACCGAGCAATGTGGTCTCAGAGTCACGTAGACATCAGAGTCACAGAAGGAAAGATGCAAAGTTATAGAGGGCGGTGGGGAGTCGGGGGATTGAGGCCCCACCTGCCTCGGTCACAGCCCCTCTCTGGTCCTCAGGCCCGAAGCCACAAGAGAAGGGCTCTGTCCCCGACTGGGCCATCGTGTTGATCACTCTCTCTTTGGTGGCAGCAATTGTCAGCCTGCTGTATGGTATCAAAAAGGTGAGTGAAGCTGTGGTCCAAACGTGTGGGTCCCTGAGGCCAGTGGGGCTGGCCCTGGTGCCCCAGAAGGACAGGGGCTTCAGGGGAAAATGACAGCTTACCATGCCTAGGGAGGGATGAGGGGGGAAAGGGACCGCAGTCTGGGTGGCTGAGAGGAAACATCGATTGGGCAGGGATGGGGGGGTTGCAGCCACTGAAAGAGAGGCAGGGGAACACTGCAGGCTGACCAGCCCATAGAGGCACTACATTCAGCTCTAGGCAGTGAAGAGTCAGCTTCGTGGAATTACATTATAACTTGGGTTTTGAATCCTGGCTCTGTCATTACAGCTGTGTGACCTTGTGCAAATTACTCAGCCTCTCTGTGTTCTGTATTACTCAATTAAGTAATAACTGACACTTAAATTGGAGAAGGCATGGCACCCCACTCCAGCACTCTTGCCTGGAAAATCCATGGACAGAGGAGCCTGGTGGGCTGCGGTCCATGGGGTCGCTACTAGTCAGACACGACTGAGCGACTTCACTTTCCCTTTTCACTTTTGTGCATTGGAGAAGGAAATGGCAACCCACTGCAGTGTTCTTGCTGGGAGAATCCCAGAGACAGTGGAGCCTGGTGGGCTGCCATCTATGGGGTCTCACAGAGTCGGACATGACTGAAGCGAATTAGCAGCAGCAGCAGACACTTAAATAGCACTTATTCTGTGCCAGGTAT
This sequence comes from Neotragus moschatus, assembly GCA_006410615.1. Taxonomy (NCBI): domain Eukaryota; kingdom Metazoa; phylum Chordata; class Mammalia; order Artiodactyla; family Bovidae; genus Neotragus; species Neotragus moschatus. The sequence continues at coordinate 358,111 of SJYA01002764.1, forward strand.
TGTATATATTTTAGCTCACAGCAACCCTGTGATACAAGCAATATTATTGTCTCTTATTCTTCTGATGAGGTAATTGAGTCTTGGATAAAATGAGAAGGATATTGATAGTATCCCTCTCAAAGGGCTGTTGGGGGGTAAAATGAGCTTACACATGTAAACCACTTAGGTGCTTGTCTCATAGTAAGTGAAGTGAAGTCGCTCAGCTGTGTCCGACTCTTTGCGACCCCCCCTGGACTGTAGCCCACCAGGCTCCTCCATCTATGAGATTCTCCAGGCAAGAATACTGCAGTGGGTTGCCATTTCCTTCTCCAGGGAATCTTCCCAACCCAGGGATTGAACCCAGGTCTCCCACATTGCAGGCAGACGCCTTAACCTCTGAGCCACCAGGGAAGCCCTGGCACATAGTAAGTGCTCAGCAAATTAGTCTGCTTCATTATCATTACTGCTTTTGCAGGAAGAGGAGCTCTGAGAACCTGAGTTGTTGAGGAGACTGCAGTCCATGGGGAGAGCTGAGGGCTGGGCAGCTNCAGGCAGACGCCTTAACCTCTGAGCCACCAGGGAAGCCCTGGCACATAGTAAGTGCTCAGCAAATTAGTCTGCTTCATTATCATTACTGCTTTTGCAGGAAGAGGAGCTCTGAGAACCTGAGTTGTTGAGGAGACTGCAGTCCATGGGGAGAGCTGAGGGCTGGGCAGCTTAGTTAACCCTTCCTATCCATCCCTCATCTCACAGGCCTGCGAGTTCCGGAAGGAGATGAATGTGGGGTGTGGTTGTGGCTCTGTGACCCCTTATGGCTGCCACCATGAGGCCACCAGCCAGCGCTACTCCATCAAGTGAAGGGGCACAGCCGGGATCGCCTATGCCCCTCTCCCGATGGCCTTCCTCCTTCCTTCCCTGAGCAGACTCACTCAACTCACTCTGATGCACTTTTCTCATCTGTAGAAGGAAGGACCAGGGCATCATGGTCTCCAGGCGTCTTCCAGCTTTCATGGAATCCCAATGTGGGCAGTGGGAACCTCCTCTCCTCACCCTTTCTTCCTGTTCTATCCTCTTCCCCAACTATCAGAGAACTTACATGAGGACACTTTGCTTGGGACCCCTGGGGAACAGGATGGGGGTCCCCCTTTCTATAAGGAGCCCCCTTGGGCTGGCTCCTGACCCTCTTGAGACCTTCAATTCTCTCACCTCAGTACAAGTGAAGAACCCTGCTTTGTGACACCCCCTGCTTAGACCACTCCAGGTGGGTGGTGGGCACAACTCTTGCTAAATAAAACAGTAGCGCTCCCCTGGTCTCTCAGCCACTGTGTAATTGTCCAAGTGCTTTGCCGTCGGGCAGGCACCGACCAGGTCTGGTCTCTGCCTCTTACCAGATGTGTGACCTTGGGCATTTAAATCACTTCCCTGAACTGAGCTTGTTTGTTCTCAAGCTATAAAATGAGGCTGACATTGCTAACCTCATAGGTTACAACAAGGTAAGGTGCTAACCACATTTCTCTGTACCTAGAACAGCTCAGACATCAGTAGCTGGTAGAGTTGTTTTGTGACCCTCTCGGCCCAGGTGGTGGTATAGAAACTCCCGCCGACACAGGAGACGCAAAAGACACGGGTTTGATCCCTGGGTCAGGAATATCCCCTGGAGGAGGAAATAGCAACCTACTCCAGTATTCTTGCCTGGAGAATCCCATAGACAGAGGAGCCTGGTGGGTTGCAGTCCACAGGGTCGCAAAAGAGTCGGTCATGACTGAGTCAGCACTCACACACAACCGAACTATCACAGCTCAGACACAACAACCTCTTCTGATATCAAGAGCCTGCACATACCTCTGAGTTCCTCCACCTCTGATGCGTGTGTCCTCTGGGGGATGTGGTGGCTAAAAAAGAATGGGGAATGTTTATTTACACAGTGAAGGCAGAGAGTCTTTTTTTTTTTTTCCCATCTCAGGTGTACATGAGTTCCCAATCTTGAACCCCCCCCCCACCTCCCACCCCATATCAANGACTTTTGGATTGCAGCCATTCTGACTGGTGTGAAATGGTATCTCTTTGTGGTCTTGATTTGCATTTCCACAGTGAAGGCAGAGAGTCTTAACCTGAGCACCACTGATGTGAGCTGGAGAGTTCTTTGCTGTGGGGCTGTCCTGTGCCTTGCAAGATGGCCAGGAGCCCCTCTGGCCTCTACCCACTGGGTGCCAGGAGCAGCCCCCTCCAAGGTGAGACAAGGTTGTCTCTGCTGCTGCTAAGTCGCTTCAGTCATGTCCGACTCCGTGCGACCCCATAGATGGCAGCCCACCAGGCTCCCCCATCCCTGGGATTCTCCAGGCAAGAACACTGGAGTGCTTTGCCATTTCCTTCAATGCATGAAAGTGAAAAGTGAAAGTGAAGTCGCTCAGTCATGTCCGACCCTCAGCAACCTCACGGACTGCAGCCTTCCAGGCTGCTCCGTCCATGGGATTTTCCAGGCATTGGAGTGGGGAGCCATTGCCTTCTCCAAGGTTGTCTCTAGACATTGCCAAATGTCCCCAGGGGACAAAGTTGCCTCTCCTTGTTGAGAACTACTCTCCTGGAGACCTGGGTCCCTGGAGGAAAGCGTGGGGGTGGGGCCAGATTAGTGGAAAGGGGGATTTTCAGACCCTCCTGGGTCCAGATGGAGAGGCAGGTCTACCTCTGCCTCAGTCTCCCCACCCTACGCATTGCCTGGGAGGCAGGCTACCCAGTTCTGAGCAGTCAGGCTTTGGTCTCATTCCATGGAGCCTAATTACTCACCTAATTGTGTTAATGAGCAGCAGGCCTCTCCTCTTCCCTTCTATTCCAGCCCTGCCTAGGTCTTAGGGACCAATCATGCCAAGTACTGAGATGGATTCACAAGTTCAGCCCTCTAGTCCTCCCATGAGCCCCACGGCCCCAGGGCCCTAGCGCCCTGCCCTCCGACTCCGGCCCTCTCCACCCCGCCTCTGCCTGCTCCACTCGCCCCTAGAGGTAGGAGCCAGCCCTGGCTTCCACTCCATTCAGCCAAGTCAACACGATTGACTGAGTCCTGTGTGCCAGGCCCTGGCCCTTGTGCTGGGGCTGCAGCAGCAATCATGGCAAAGATCTCACCGGCTGCTGACTCCCCACTAGAGGAGACCCACCATGAACAAATTAAGTGAGCAATAGGGGCGGTGACTTAAGACCCCTCGGACCCACAGCTTCCTCTCTCCTTAGAATCCCAGGGAGCCTGTCCTCCCCCTATGCCAGTCCCAGGCACTGTCTCCTGGGAGTGCAGTGTATGAACTTTGACAACCTCTGAGCTAACGTTTGCTTCAGGCAGGGAATCAGGACGAAGGGGAGCGGGAGACTCCAGGGAGGTCCTAGACATGAGAGGTCTGCATTTCTGTTTATGGGTGAATGGGGGCTTGCGGGCAGAGACAGTGGCAGGCCTGCCATTGGCTGAGCTGAGGTGGGAGAGGAGGGGGCTGGGGAGTGAAGGCAGGGCCCCTGTCTGCTGAGGATTTCTGCCAAAGACCCTGGCTTCAGTGCCTCTGGGTGGCCTGGACTGGCCGCCACCCCTGCTGAGGGATACGGCAGTCCCTGGGGTTCCGTGTCTGCCTTGTCTGCCTTGTCTCCGTCGCCACTGTCCCCACTTCTTGGTGCGTCATCTCTGGACACCTGGAAGCACCTGTCTTTGCAGGAGCTGGCCACTGGAGGGCTTTCCCCCTGCTCTCTGCTCTTTCACCTCATACTCATGGGCAGCTCCACCCAGAGCACAGAGTGACCATGTGTGAGTAAGGGGTGTGGAGAGCTGGGCTGACGTAAGAGAAGTGGAAAGCGGAGGGTGCAGCGGAAGAAGAATCAGAATTTGAATCTCTTCCCAGAACCCAGGCATCCAACTGTCTCCCTCCCCATCCCGCCCCAGCCAGATCTCAGTCTTTCTAGAAGCCACCGTCTGTTCCCCACCAGCCCAGAACCCCGGACGCCACCCACCCAACACCCCCAACCTCTGCTGGGGCTGGGGCAGGAGTCGGTCCCTCCCAGTTGCTTTTCCCTGGCCCCAGATCCCACCCCTTGGGTAGACACCCATGTGCCCTGCTATATGACGAAGCCGCTGTGGTCTCCCGTTATCAAGGCACCCCTGCAAGGTGGGGCGGTTCCATTTGTTTAAGATTTCGGCCTGAGGAGCCCCAGCCCCCGTGACGTCAAACTGGGCCCATATAAGCTGAGTGGACCCCAACCTACGGCCTCAAGCAGCCATCCAGCTCCAACATGGCCCAGCCAGCCCACTGCGTCCGTTCCATCTTTGGCCTCCAGTGCTTCTTCCTTTTCCTTCTCACCTCTCAGGAGGCAGGTAAGATGCCCTCAGAGGCAAGGGGTCACCATCACACAGGGGCATAGAAAACAGAGAGGAGTTGTTTCTTAGCATGCCTATGGCTGATCATCACAGAAATGAACAGCAAGTGAATATGTGGTGGGAAGACGGATGGGTTCCAAGCTGCTGCATGCGGTTATCTAGGGTGTACACTGCTCAAATTTGCCAGCTGAGGGGCATGTTGGAGATGAAACACAGCCTATGCTCTGCTTCGCTCTGCTAAAACGTGGCCTGCAAGGCTGCAGACACCAAAGAGGGGCTTCTTCCCGTCTGGATGCTGGCAGTCCTGGGCGGGCAGCTGTGGGGCAGCTGTGGGGATCTGATGCTCCCTGAGCATCTGCTTTGTGCAAGGAATTCACGGGCATTCAAAGTACTTCACCTCGTTTCATGTCCTCAAATCCCCTGAGGTGATGAGTGATATCCCATTTTATAGCGAGGAAAGTGAGACTCAGAGAGGTAAAATGGTTGTCTAAAATCACAGAGGCAAGCAGGGATCCTGCCACGCCACCCCTGCCACTGTCCTCAGGGCGCATAAAGAGCATTTCTTTCCTTGTTCTGCACCGACCTGCGTTCCAGCCCTGACTCTGGCCCAGGTGCTTAGTCTGGGCTTCTGGAAAATGGGAGGATGCACCTGGCACCTGGTTACTACACACCAAGTGTCATTCTAGGCGTTTCATCTACGTTTATTTACTTAATTCTCATGACAGTTCGATAAGGTTTTATCCCCATTTACAGTTGGGAAACATCCCAAGGCTTTGGGAAGAAAGTGAATATAGAAAAGTTTGATGATGGCCAGTATGGGAAATGAATCTAAAAAAAAAATAGAGGAGTGGAGATATATCAGATTTACTTTGCTGTACACCTGAAACTAATACATTGTAAATCAACTATATTCCAATAAAAATTAAAAAGAAAAGTTTGACAAGCCAAATAGACCTCACCACGTAAAGTGAAATTGCAAAATTAGTTCACTTAATTAAGAGAGATTTCTGCAACCAAAACTGGGGAGCGGAGATGCCCAAACATAGGGGCAGTTTGAAGGGGCCTGGGCAATTCAGAGGAGGGTCTTTACAAGGTAGACAATTGGCAGAAATAGGTTCAGAGGGACTCTTTACATACTGCATAGAGTCATTCACGGTAACAGCCTTGATGATCCCAAACCAGGGCCCAGAAAGGCCTGAGTATGGGCACTCTGGGGCAGGGGAAGCAGTAGCTTTTCCTTCCAACAGTGTTTGACCAAAGTGACGTTTCTCCTTCCCTGAGCTCAGGGTCATGTTGAAGCTGGAGGGGCCGGGGGCAGGTGACGGGGCTGATGGTGGACAGTAGGGGCAGAGGCCGAGGAATCTCTGTGTCTCCACCAGGTCTCAAAAGAGCTGTGATTGGAGGCCTTTCCCCCTCAGCTCAGAGGCACCAGAGCCGCCCTGAGCCACCACCCCGGTCTCACCCACCTTCTCTTCCCCTTCCCGTTGGGCTGGCTGTCCGACCTGCCACTCTCCAGCCTTCCGTCACACTTCTGCCCAGGGAGAGGATCCTGCAGAGGCAGGAGGGAATGAGTCTCGAATCAGCTCTGCACACATTCACTTATTTTTTTTTTCTTACATTCACTTTTGAGGGAGGTTTACTCTAGGGCAGTGGTCCCCAACTTCTTTGGCACCAGGGACCAGTTTCGTGAAAGGAAATTTTTCCACAGGCCGGATGGTGAGGGGGGATGGTTTGGGGATGATTCAAGCGCATTATACTTATTATGCACCTAATTTCTGTTATTATTACATCAGTCCCACCTCAGATCATCAGGCTTTAGATCCTGGAGGTTGGAGATCCCTGCTCTAGGGCATAGGACAGGCGCAGGGTACACTTGAAATCTGAATTCTGGAGCAGGACACGGGCTCTGTGGGTGTGGTCTGAGAGACGGCCACGCTAGAATTTGGCTGGCTGGGACCGAGGGGATGGTGGGGAAGGAAGGGCTCCTGGGTGCTCAGATCCTGCAGAGTGGACCAAGGGGGTGATGGGTGGGGAGGGCTTGAAGCTGGGGTGAGGTTGGGAGGGAGTCAGCGTGGGAGCGGAGTGTGAGTCAGGGCCAGGACACGACTGTGTCCTGCAGAGAGTGAGGCCAGGGTGGGGAGGGAAGAGTGTCAAGAGGAGTGGATAAAGACCTTTAGCCCACAGCTCTGGGGTACGCCCTGTCATTTACCCTCAGGACCAATCAATACTCAGACGCAGATAACTAGATCCTAGAACCCCAGAGTCTGCACCATGCAGCCACAGAACCCCAGGTGCAGAATCTAAATCATCACTGCAGAAAGCACAGATGGGGCTGAGGTCCTGGGGAGAATCTAAAAAAGACATTTTCCTACAGTAAGTGTCATTTGACTTAATTTAGGTTACAAAAGTAATATATTCTCATCCTAGAAACTGGAAAATGGGAAAAAACAGAAAAAGAAAATCTCTTCTAATAAACCCTAGTTGCCCAGTCAAATATTTGAGTGTATTTCTCTTTCATCTTTTTACTATGTCTGTGTTTTTGGTCACATGTTGCGCTTAAACCATGTAGACACTTTAACAAGCAAGTAAATGGAGTAAGCCACTTTTGAGTGATGGGACATCAAGAAACATCAGGAATTTTGTGTGAGGCTGTTATGACAGAGACCCCATGGCACCAGTTACTTAGTAGGATGTCCATATTCTTTTCAAACCAGTGAAAGAAGCAGATACAACAGACCTTTGGAACTGTATGCACAGTTTTGATATTGTAAGATTTGTTTTCATTCTTTTATCCAGGCTGAGTATCTACCTCCAGTGTCTTGTGCTAAAGCCAGGTCTTCCTCTTCGTTTATACCTCGGTGACCAAAGCAGTTCTCTTCAGATCATTTTTATAGCCAGAGAAATGAATATCTCATGGTGAAAACTTCCTAGGAAAAGTAAGGTGCTACCAATGGTAGATCTACTGGGCAGAAGATACGGTCATCTCAACCCTGAGGTTTAGTCACTGATTTGCCGCAAGACTCAGGACCATGGGTTACCCTGAGCTTCAGCTCCAGATTTTATAATCAATGGGTCCACAGCTATGTGATGTAGATCTGGAATTCTAAAATCTAGTTATCTAGGTCTAGTTATTGACTATGTGGCTCCTGTGGTTAAATAACTGATATCCCCAAACTGGTGAGTGAAAGATCTTCTTTCAACATCTGTTCATCTCAGGGCTCCATTACTTAACCCAGCAGAAGTTAACCCTTAGTCTCCCAGCTTTTGGAGGCCTCAATATGCATAATGAAAAGCTATTGGCATGGCTTCTGAAAAGTTTTCATCAGTCTTAAAAAACTCCCTCATTTATCTATTCAACGAATATTTATGAAGTGCCTCCTACGGCCCAGACATTGTTCTAGACTGGAGACACAGTGATGAATAAAACACATAAAAGTCCCTGCCACTAGGGGAAGTAAACTGCACTTACTATACATTAGAAAGTGATCAGTGCTATGTTGATAAAACAGGAAGCAGCTCAGGAACGTGGAGGGGTTCCATTTTGAAGGTGTGGTCAAGGTAGGCACAGAGGTGTAGAAACCAGGGCAGGTAGAAGAGGCATCTGGGGCTGCAGAAGGCTGGAGGGCAAGGCCGCAGGCTCGACCTCCTTTACTACCAAGAGAAAAGCAAGTCTGAGATTGTTTCAAAGACTACTACTTTAAAGAGTCTTCTACACTTCAGAATCTTCAGTGCTCCATACTTCTGTAGTCTTCACACTAAACTGGTAGGTTGACATCGTTATTTACTGCTCAGGACCTGAGCCTCCAGAGCATTTAAGTGGCCTGAGTGAAGATGCAAAGCTAGTGAGGGAGAGTGCCTGGACTCCATCCTGTCCTGACTCCTTAAGGCCAGTGGAATTGGCTGTTCTGAACTGCCCGTCTGCCTGTTTCTTTACTCCATGGATATTTAGTCATCTCTTATCACATTTAAAAGCATCTGGGGTGTAGTGAAAAGCTTATCTTTGCCAGTTATGCACCCTCTTTGAACTCCCTTTTCTCACCTGTAAAATAATAAGATCACATACTTGCCTCACAAGTGCATGGTGAAGCTTAAATGAACAAGTATGTGAACAGCATCCTTCAGGGGTCCCACCAATGTCAGTGCTCTTCCTTCCCCAAGAGACTGGGCTGACTTATGGGCTATATCACCGACTCAATGAACATGAGTTTGAGTAAACTGCAGGAGCTGGTGATGGACAGGGAGGCCTGGCATGCTGCAGTCCATGGGATCGCAAAGAGTTGGATATGACTGAGTGACTGAAGTGAACTGAACTGAGTGTGGTCTTCACCAGTAAAAGCCTGGGCCTGGGAGCCCAGAATATGTGTTCCAGTTCTGGTTCAACCTCTTATCTGCTGTGTGTCCTTGGGGAGATTGCTTAACCTCTCTTAACCTTACTTCCTCATCTATAAAAAGGAGAGGATAATAAAGTTTCAATCTCAAAAGGTTGCTGTGAAAAGTAAATGGGTTAATACATGTCCTCCTTCATAAGAGCTGCCTGTCTCTCAGTAGGTGTTCCAGAAAGGTTGGCCATTGCTGTGGCCAAGTCACCATGTGTGCAAGTCATCATTTCTCCAAGAAACTCAAGTTTCTTTGCTGTAAAACAGGGACATTGACAGCTTCTGAGATGCCATGTAGGGAGCCGGGAGATCAATTACCTTAGAAGACAACCCAGAAAGAATGGCTATGAGGCAACTGGCAGAGTGCCTGGCCCCAAGAAGGGCCCCAATAAATGATAGCCATGGGTTTCCCTTGTGCCTCAGTGGTAAAGAACCCTCCTGCCAGTGTAGGAACCACGGGAGACGTGGGTTCGATCCCTGGGTCAGGAAGATCCCCTGGAAGAGGGCATGGTATCCTATGAATCCCAAGGACAGAGGAACCTGGCCAGCTACAGTCCATGGGGTTGCAAAGAGTTGGACACGACTGAGTGACTGAGCGCACACACACACACACACACACACACACACACACACACACGTGATCAATATTGTTGCCAAGAAAGTCAGAGAATGACTCCAGCCAGTGAAGTGAGGGCTTGATTGTTCAGTCCTCCTCTCTCCCCCCAACCTCAAATCCCATCAATGGACTTGGGCTTCCCTCCCACTCTTAACCCCTTCTTGTCCACCCGTGTTTCTTTCAAGGACTGAGTTCCTCAACCGTCAGCCCTCCTGAGCAGGCAGCAGGTGGGTGGGTGGATTGTGGTTTCCTGGGATTGGGGGTGCGTCCAGGTTCTGGTCGCCACCTTGAGCTAACAGAGCCTGAAAATCTCAGTTATGTAACGACCCTCTCTCTCACTCTTTAGTGCTCTCCTGGCCCTTACTCTCCTGGTTAGATATCAGAGACATCTCCTCTGTCTCCAGCGGTTGTTCTTCCACAGAGTTAAGGCCATATCTGTTCACTGATGGGGTTCACACCCTGTCCTTAAACATATTCGGTCCCTGCCAATCCAGTGGCCTCATTCACACCTCCTAGGACTCCCAAGTAAATCTCTTTTTCTTTCAAAAGGGCCACCTTCATCTATCTCAGAGGGCTTCAGGTGTGTGAGAAGGGGGAGCCAGTGGGGAACCATAAGGGTTGAGTCCTCTGTTCTGCTTCCTGGAATCCAGATCGACCTTCATCACCAAAATGAAAGTTTCCCACCCCCCTCCTCTACCCATCCTCTGTCCCTCTTTTTATATTCTCGTGAGTCACTGGTGTCTACTTACTGTAGGAGGTTTTGCTAGAGGTCTTACTTAGTCTCTCACACACATCTGGAATGAAGCTGGACTATTATGGAAAGATGGAGATTAGGACATTTATTCCCTTTCCACTCAGCTCTGCCGTGGAAAGACAACTCTATTCCATAAGTATATAAACTCTAGTGCAGCACTTGCAAAGCAAAATACCAGTCAATAATTCCTCTCAAAATCTTACAGTGTGATAAACTCAACAGGCGTAGAGGTTGTAAGCTCAGTTGCTCAGTTGTGCCCAACTCTACTCAACTCCTGGACTGTAGCCCACCAGGCTTCTCTGTCTATGGAACTTTCAGGCAAGAATACTGGAGTGGGTTGCCATTTCCCCCTCTAGGGGATCTTCCTGACCCAAGGATTGAACCCGTGGCTCTTGCATCTTCTGCACTGGCAGGTGGGTTCTTTACCACTGTGCCACCTGGGAAGCCCAGATAGAGGTTGACAGTCACACAAACAACTGGCACGTCACATTGAAGGTAGCAGAAAAGAGTAACTAACAAATAATTTTTTGAGCACTGAGATGAAGTTGGAGCTTATTTGCTGAGAAAGATCAGGAAAAAGCCCATAATGCTAGGATGATTGAAACTGAGGAACGAGGAGCAGAGGTGGAGAGGAGAGAGGCGGCATTCCTGCTGAGAGCACAGCCACACACAGAGGCCCAGAGACTGGAGGTGAGAACCGGAATTAGACAGCAGGGTATTCCAAAGAGACTGGCTGGAGAGACACATCTGGGATAACAAAGGGGGCCCTACAGACGACATAAGGAGGGGAGCAGGGAAGAGCATGGAAGAAGTTTCTTATTTGCCTCTCTCCCTTCACAGGTGCTGTCACACTTCAAGAACTCCAGAAAACTGGCAAATCAACATCTGATCACTTGTTCTCTCTGGCTCCAGCCTCTGTTTCCATTACCCCGTCTAACCACACTGCTCTTCATTCAGAACACAGCTCTCCAGATCCCCTGGTATCTACAGAAACCCATAAGCCAAAGCACCAATGCACTACCACACACCGCTCCAAGCTGGCTCACCAAAGCTCCACAACTCAAGCTGCTCCTACTACTTTTGAAGAGAACCCCAGCAAACAAGGAATAAGGCCAATAATTCGGAATGAACGTGCTTCTGAGCCTAAGGACACCGCTAATACAGAGAAAGAGTCAGATGGGAAAAGACATACAACTCCAGTACCCAACAGAAAGAATACCACTTGTATTAAGCGCACAACAAGTAGATCAGCAATGACAAGCAAGCCAGCGACAGGTGTAAGACCAAGTACCACCTCAAACAAGGCTACTGAGAAGGCAACACAAAACCCAGGAAAAGTGACTGACCACAAGCAATCAACCACAGGGGGCCATGAAAGGACCACAGGGAGCCCAGAAAAGTCCACGGAACACGAAGGAAAGACCACAGGGGACAATGAGAGGGCCACTGGAGCCTCAGAAAAGTCCACAGGACACGAAGGAAAGACCACACCAAACCCCGAGAGGACCACTGAAACCTTTGTAGGCATAGGACATGGAGAAAAGATCACATTGGGCCAAGAGAACACCACAGGAAGCCCAGAAACACCCACAGAACATGAAGGAAAGACCACAGGGGACAATGAGAGGGCCACTGGAGCCTCAGAAAAGTCCACAGGACACGAAGGAAAGACCACATCAAACCCCGAGAGGACCACTGAAACCTTTGTAGGCATAGGACATGGAGAAAAGATCACATTGGGCCAAGAGAACACCACAGGAAGCCCAGAAACACCCACAGAACATGAAGGAAAGACCACAGGGGACAATGAGAGGGCCACTGGAGCCTCAGAAAAGTCCACAGGACACGAAGGAAAGACCACATCAAACCCCGAGAGGACCACTGAAACCTTTGTAGGCATAGGACATGGAGAAAAGATCACATCGGGCCAAGAGAACACCACAGGAACCCCAGAAATGCCCACGCAACATGAAGGAAAGATCACATGGACTCATTATAAGACCACAGGAGGTTCAGCAAAATCTACTAGACATCAAGAAAAGACCACATCGGTCACTGAGACCATAAAAGCTCCAATAAAACTCAAAGAAAATCCAGCAAAAAACACAGCAGCAACAGAGAACCCAAGACCTGCAGTGAAGGTCACAGGAGACGCACCTACCAGCACTACATCTCCTTGTCCCAGTAACACTGAGGCTTCCCGGTGTGCACCCACTGGTTCCTTTACACCCCCCAGGTCGGTCGTGTCAGAAGTCCCCAACAACAAGAGCCATCCACAGCAGAACAAAGGTGACTCACAAGGAGGTATCCGTGAGGGAGAGACGGAAGGGACTGATTCCTTCCCTGCATGGGCCATAGTGGTCGTGATCCTGTTGAGTGTGATTCTCCTTCTGGTGTTCATCGGCCTGATTGTCCTGGTAAGGGAGAGTATCGCTCGGGGGTGGGGGGTGAATTCATGGAACAGGGAGTTGAGGTGATGTATGGATCAGAACTGGGGGGAATGATAAGTCAAGGAAAAGCGGCATGGTGTGGGAAAAGATAATAGAGGGAGTGTGGTGGTGGAAACTATGGAGAAAAAAATAGATGCATGGGACATGACAAATGGAATTGGGAAGCAAGCAGTGACTGAGAAAAAAAAGCTGTGAAGCAGGGAAAATGTAGGGGTTGGAGACAGAGTCTGGGGGTGAGAATAGGCGACATTCGGATAAAGAAAATAGGACAGAAGAGGAGACTGGAAATGAAGTAGGGAACTCTATACTGAATCTGGGACTGGAATAAGGATTAGGGTTTGAATGGAATCTTGGGAAAGGAGCAACTCAAAGGTCCAAGGTCAGGGAGAACAGAATCGAAGAGCTGAGTTACGGGAGTTGATAAAGGCAAATGGCATGGCAGATGGCACTCACTCCTCTTTTCTCCTCCCAATCACAGGCCTCCTACTTGGCTCGAGCACGCCGGGCACTGACCCAGAACACTGAGAATAATGACTCAGAGAATGCTGGGGGCTCCAATTCCTACCCAGTTTACCTGATGGAGCAACAGACTCTCGGCCCATCCCATATCCCTGGCCCACGATGATCATTCAGAAGTCGCCCACCCCCAGATTTTCCATGATCTATCGCTTTCCTGGATGAGACCCATATAACAGGGACCCACAACTGTGAGTCCCACAAGTGAGACTCACAGTTCCTATTTCCTGGACTCCACGAGGGGCAAAGTACTGAGAGTTAACACGCCAACACTTCAACTGCTGTGATCTTATTTAAACCAGTCAAGTGCGAGGTGATAAGCAAAAAGGATGTGAGTTTGGGGTATGGAAAAAAAAGAATGAATAATACAAGCGAGTGTTCTTTGTAGAAGATGATGATTTGAAAGTGAAAAGGTGTTTGATGGATGTATGGGGTGGAGATCAATATAGGACTCTGAGTCCTGGGAGGGGTAGCACAGTTGGGGAGCCTTAGAAAGCAATGCTCCAGACCTGACCAAGTCAGGATTATAGGCAAGGGGAGTCAAAAGACAGAGCCTCTGGGTTTCAGGACCAACCTATGTTATTTCCACCTCTCACTTAGAGTTTGTATGTGGACAGGTTTGCCTCTCAGTTCCCAGGGCCCTTGATTTTTTTTTTTTAATAAAAAAAATAGGATCTGAGAAGAAAAGAGGATTTCTTTCTCTACCCTCTACAGTCTCAGAAAATTCCAGGAAAGATCATCCTGCAGAATGATATCTCCCACCCAGATGGCTCGGCCCTCTTCCTTCTGAATCCCTTAGTTTTTTAAATGTCTATAGTGGGCATCCTGTTGCTAGGTTGTGGGTGGGCACGCAGGGAGGGATTTTTGTTTGGCCTGCAGTCTCTTCCATGGATCTCCACCCCAGGCCTTCCTTGACAGTATTCCCTACTCATCATTTATTTTCCTGTCTCTTCCCCTAAAGCCCCAAAGTCTTGGCTTTTTCCTGTAGAAGTCACCTCTCTTCTCTACTGCCCCATCCTCTCTCCTCACACCTTCACCCCAGATTCTGATTTTTCTCCTTACAGACATTTCATCTGGGTTTTTCTCTCCAATTTATTAAAGTTCTTTCATCTATTACTGATTGGGCAGAAGGAGAGTCAGCTGATGACAGATAGTGTCTTTCTATTTATTGGTCTTTGTATAATAAAGTGTAAAATAATTATAAAATAAAGCATAATAATTACTGGACTACCAGTTGGGGAAAGTCCTGATATGTTCCTGGCTTTAGCTGTGACCTTGCAGACAACCTTGAGCAGGAGTGGCTAGAAGTCAGGGATTCTTTGAAGGGTGAGGAAGAAAAGGCCAAATTTCCATTGCTCCTAAAATGGCTCATTCCTGGATTTCGAGAAGAGCCAGCCTGAATTCATGCTTGGCTCATTTGCATGGTGACAAAATGAGGAGAAAATGGGTTAGTAAGCAAGTATTTCTAAGTACCTATTATACATTCTGTTGAGGATTACAAAGAAGTATAAGACATTGCTCTCATCTGAGACACCAAAACAGGAAAGTAGGAATTAAGTAATTCAATAAGAGTTATCACAAGGCAGTACTACACAAAATAAAATAAGACTCCAATGAATTAAGCCCAAATTTACGCACATCTGCCACGTCCAGTACTCATTAAGACAGCAGCCCTGCTCTAAAACCATTCTGTGTCCAGAGGTAGGTCCCAACAGAACATCTGCCCATCATCCATGTAGCCTGGGGTCTCGCCCTTGCTAGAAGAGGATAGGCAAGAGTGAGACAGAAAGGCAAGAGAAAGGCTCTCTAGTTTGCCAAAGGCCTCCCAACCTTGACTCCGTCCAGAATCAAGCAGCAGGGTCATGGGCAGCTTTTTGGCAACTCCCTTTGTGGGCTGCTGGAAGGCCATCACGGACACCACTCCTGGTCTGGATGCTCCTATCCCGGGATCTTCTGCCAGGACCCTGCTCTGGGCTGGGAGGGCCTCAGGCCTGAGCGCTCTGCTCTCTGCATCCCCTGCTGCAGATCCATAACATGGGTTCCGAAAAGCAGGCAAGCCAGGTGCAGAGGGAGCCCCAACATATATGCTTGGAGAGAGCCTGGAGGCAGAGAGGGACGCCTGGTTCCCAGAGAAGGCTGGGGTGCTGTAGGAAAAAAGGAGGAGGCATCCAGGTTTCCAGACTCTTGGCAGATGGTGACTGATCATGTGACAGCTGCCGAGACAGGTCACTCGCCCGGAGGAAAGCAGATACCTCCTAACCCCAGACTCTTAAACACTGAATTTTCCCAGCCCGGACCCTAATCAGAGAACTCAAACAAAATAAAGCAAAACAGCCAACCCGACCAATGCCTCCCCCTCAAGGCACCAAAATGGAGCACTCGGGGTCAAAGGGCGCGTGTTTGGAGGAGTGGGGGAGGTTCTTCATCTCCCCAAAGCAAACGGGGACTATGGGCTCCAGGGAGCGGCCTTAAATGTCTCCCTTCTCACTTGTCTCTCCCAGGATAATGATCACTTGGAAATCTAAGGAGAAGTCCTTTAACAAGCTCTGGAGCTGGGCTCGGGTCAGGAAAAATTGCTTAAGGAGTGAGTGGCAAGCCAGGGAATCAGCTCCAAGCTCACAGGCTTATCGCTACCCCCATTCCCGGGACCCCAGTCCCGGGGGAGAGGAAAGCACTGCCCTGGCCGAGGGCGCCCAAGACCCCAAGGGCTGGAGGGGGCTCCGGGTGCGAGAGCAGAGGGGCAGCCTGAGCAGCCGGGGCGCCGGGTTCCCCAGGCGGGGACGCGGCCCTCTGTCCCTGGCGGCCACACTTGACCTGCGGCTGCGGAACTCGCTCCCTAACAGAGCTCAGCGTTAGCCCGAAGCCGGCTCACCGTCTGGCGGAGGGCGACACCAGAGGGCGACAGTCCCCGGCTGCGGACTCACCACCCTCGCTTCCCCCAGCGGAACGCCCCGCCTGGCGGGCTCCGGCCATGCCTCCTACCGCCCTGAACCCCCCTGACGAGGAAAAAGGCGGCAGGGGGCTGTTTTAGGCGAGTCCCTTCTCCTGGCCTCAGCCACAGTCTCTGAGAACCCCACCACCTCCACGTAGCATCTGTGCCCAGGACACGCTCTACTTGGTTTTTGGTTGTGCGGGAAAGCTGTGGAATCTCAGTTCCCTGACCAGGGATCGAACCCCAGACTTTTGTGCTGAAAGCGCTAGAGTCTTAACCACTGGACCACCGGGAAAGTTCCGGCACCCTCTCTTCTGATCTCTGAATCCACCCAGGCCTCCTCCAAAGTCTCTCAGACTACTGGGCCTCAGCAGCAACATCCGTGTCCACCACAGCCTCTGCTATCAGGACCACAACATCTGAGAGCACCGTGGCCTCCGCCCCCAGTCCTGAGAGGAGCACAGCTGCTTACACAGCCTCTGATACCGCAGCAGTCTCCACTAAAGCCTCTGTGCCCGCCACAGCTACCACAGTGCCCACCGAGATCACCACAGCCTCCATGGTGGCATCTGTGCCCATCACAGTCTCCACCAATGAAACCACCACAGGCTTTGAGACCACCCACCATGGCTTCTACCATAGCCTCAGGAACCCCTGTGGAGTCTGTGCTCACCCAGGCCTCTGAAGCCACTGCGGCCATCTCAAAATACTGAGTATTGGTATTGGTCCAGGGGATGCGAAGGATACTTCACAAGTCAAATCTTGCTTGTTATTTGTCTTTCCAAATAAAGTGCTGGAACACAGCCACACTTATTTGTTTACATTTATAGCTGCTTTCCAGCTATTTTGCATAATTGTGACAGAGACTGTGACCAAGTGGCTTAAAAATCTACCATCTAGCCCTTTACAGGAAGAGTTTGCCAACCTTGTTCTAGTCCAGGACCAAAACTAGTGTTTTTTTCATACTCTGGCACTTGCTGTTAAAAAAACCCATCTCTGCACTTGCCATCAGCCTTCATAATGGAACTGATTCTACCCACTTTGTTCTGATACCTTCTGCTATTCCAGTGACTGAGACCGCTCTTCTATCAGCGTAGCCACTACTCATCTAAACACAACACTGCTGCGGACACCCCCATCTCTACGGCCTCTTCTGTATCATGTCCTCCCCCCTTGTCTAAGTCCCCCCACCTCTTGCCCAGGTCCCTGGGGTCACCATCTTCTTCATGTGGGTCAGGTTCTTCCATATCTATTTGGAGCACTCTCAGCTCGACTTTGTTGATCACCAAGACTGAAGGAGTCTTTTGGGCTTAGAAAAGAAAACAACAGTTTCAAAGGCCCTTGCTGAATCATCTAACTTTGGAGAAAACAAAACAAAACTTTAGGTCCTGCCCTGATGCTCCAGGCCGGTTGCATCTATCTGGGACTTATCCCCTGTCCAGAAACCTTCCATCCCCTACACCTGCCCAAAAGACTTATCACCCACTGCGCAACTACAAATGCCATCTCAACTAAAGTATACCCCAGACATACCGCCTGATTAACATTTCCCTTATCGCTTACACAAACCTCCCTATAAATATGGAGCCTCCCTGATCCTTCTTGGCGCTCAGCCTGGTCTCTAGGTCGACTGTCGCCTCTCCTTGCCTGAATAAAGGTAACCTACTTCTGTTGACGTCGTCTTTCCTTTTTCTGCCTCGGCCTGAACTATACCTTATAACAACTGTGTTCAGTTATATCACCTCTGCTCCGTTGCCTCATCCATGGGTAAATCTTATTCGGTCATCTCTTCCTCCAGCACTATCCTTACACCCAGTGACTAGATCACAAGAGTATCAGACCCTGTTCCTTTTATTCCAGCACACCCTCTTCTCTGTGGGTGGCCACTTCCATAATTGACTAGATCTCCCACTTCTCCATCAGCGCTGGTCACATTTCCTGTCTTCTGCCTCCACCATCTGCAGTACCATCCATGCACGTATTCTGCCTCCTCTTCTGTAAGACACTCGTCTCTATTCTGGGGACTGTGGCTTCGGGAGAATCACTTTCTACTGTCTCTCTTCCCACCACAACACCTCCCCTCAAACCAGCACCACAGTTGTGTTAGAGTCAACCCCTCTGCTCTAAGTACACCTGCCTCTTCATTAATTTTCTCCACTGCAAGTGCATCATGTTAGGTAATCTATTCCCCAGGCACTAGGATCCCTGCAAAAAAACCCAGATACCCCCATTTCTGTCACCCCAGCTTCTGGACTGAGCTCCACATCTCCTGCTACCAGCAATACCATCCCTGGGATAGCCCTGATGCCCCATATACCTCTGGCCTGGGCACATCCATTATTGGAGCATCATCCACCACGACAGTGCCAGGTACTAGGACCACCAGGAGAGGATGTCCCCATGAGCCAACCACCAGTCCTGGAACCAGCACCATCTCCCATGAAACAAGCCCTGTCAGCACGGGCACAAACATAGTGTGAACCACATGCCAACACATGTGCTTCAACCAAGTGGATATTTGCAGCCTGAGGCATCACCCTCATTTCTCTGGCTGCAGCCGTGGCTGAGCTGGACTAACGCAGGACTGAGTTTTGTCTGGTGAATTACTATGCATGGAGATGGGGAGACCCACCTAGAAGATGGATCATGAATGGGAACGGAATAGTAGAAATGGGGCCAGTAAGACATTCAGAACGAGAAAGCAATGTGTGGCAAGTCACATATATGCTAGCCTCATCAACACGAGATCAGCGGGCGCAAACTTGTCTCACTAAGTCAGATTTATTGGCTTGTTGCACCAAAAGAGTCTGTACACTAGAGGGACTAAGGAGCTTCTTATCAACTAAGGAAGAGGCACTGTAGTATCGAGGAAAGCATGGGCTTTGGGTGCAAGTTAAATGAAGCAGTTTTAACAAGCTTAGAACAAAGCAGGACTGTGTGTACAAGGATCCACAGCAGCTGGAGATTGTGAAGAGTCCCGGTTTCCTTGGAAACTACAAAGTTACAAGAGACCTGGAATGTTATTCAGAAAGTCTCATCTCCCCTGGGGCAGGAATTCCAGGCTGCTTCTCTATGGCAAAGTAACTTAGATACTCCAGATAAGAACGGGCTATTTCCTTCTTACTGATAAAATTTCAAATGGCAAATTTGCAATAGTCTATGATTTCACAGAACTAAACTTTCATTGACAAAATTATCGAAAGTGAGTAAGTCACTCAAAGAAGGGGGCTGTTTTGATGCTTCACAGCTGCAGCGTGTCCGTGGGAAAAATACTTTCAGTAATCTTTGCATCTGGTTTGATCTACATTGTTATCCCAGCCTGGTGAACTGTAAGATAGACTGTTACCTTCTCCGTCAGAGTTTTACTTTCTCACATGACATAATACAAAGGCCATAAGAGGGAGCAAAACAAGAAACATAAATGATAGATTATATAGCAAGAAGTGGAAAAAAAGAAAACAAAGATGAAGTGGGGGCCCAAGAGAGAGGTAAGTACATGGGTCTATGTGGTGTGGATAGAGGCGAGGACAAAGGAAAGCATATCTTTTTTAAAAAAATAGCTGGAACTAAAACTAAGTATTAATTTTAATTCTGGAATTCCTAAAAGACAAAGCAAAAAGACAACTACACTGTAATATATTCCTTCTGCCAAACTAAAGACACAAGAGATTTCCTGAGAAGCAAATTGCATTTCCAGAAAAAAGGCACTCTCAAAGAAGTCAAGAAATTTATCACATGAATCCTGTAATGAGACAGTAGACTCGTAATAGAGTCTGTCTTCTACTGTGATTCTGTAAAAGACCCAAAGCACATATAAAAAGGGGCATTTCTTATATTGATCTTATCTAAAATCCAGCCCACTCAAGTTCTCCATTTCTCATTTCAGGAGCAATATTTAAAATATTTTCCAGCAGAATGGCACAGGCCTTGGTTTTGGTGCAGAGCCTGAGAAGAATCCTACTGTGTCAGGGTTATTTCTTTCTTTCTTTCTTTTTTTTTTTTTAGGGTTATTTCTTTCATCCGATTGTAGCAAGTCCTGGGGTCCTGAGGGAAGATCTTTGATTGGAGGGACTTTGCTCAGGGGGCTACGTACAGTGGTTATTTATTAACTGGTAGAGAAGAATTTTAATATTTTAACAACTGATGTGACCTGACCTTTATGCATAGATCTGGGTGTAAGTCCAGAATGGAGTATGAAGCACTATAAATTCAAAACATCTTCCCTACGCCCTGAATCCCAGTAATTTTAAGGTAATGTCTGGCTGTGTGATTTTCATTTTGGTGCTCCCAGGTAGATCCTCAAGCACGGCTGCCATTCATGTTGAACACGCCCATCCAAGAGTGTGACTGTAAAGCTTTAAATAAAATAACACTTAGCAGTTAAAAAAAAAAAAAAACCCTGGAACTATGCACTAAAAAAAGAATCTTTAGAAAGAGATGAACATTTGGCCCCCAACAGATTTTTCACTATCATAGGTATCCCCACATGCTAATTCCCAGGATGAGAGTAAGGGGCTCTTTCCCCCTGTTTTTATGATTTTACCCAAGTGAAAAGAAATTCACTTTTGTAGGTGCCTCTTGTGTGTGTGTATGTTAGTCACTCAGTCATGTCTGACTCTTTGTAACCCCCAAGGACTGTAGCCCACCAGGCTACTCTGTCCAGGGGATTTCTCAGACAAGAATACTGGAGTGGGTTGCTATGCCCTCCTCCAGGGGATCTTCCCGACGCAGGCTTTGAATGTGGGTCTCCTGCGCTGCAAGGCAGATTCTTTACCATCTGAGCCACCAGGGGTACCTCTTAGCACACAGCAAATAAGTTGGACACACTAAGAGAGGATAACAAGAAAATACCGTTAGCAAGGACAGAGCCCCAGAAACACCCGTTCTTGTACAGAGGAGGCTTCTGAGCTTTGAGGGCTGACCTATTTGGAGGCCTAAAGTCCCCTGCAGTTCTCTGGGGGTGGGAGAGGAGTGATAGCCACATGCCAGTGGCAGAAGGCATTTCTACATTCTATTCTCCATCCTAGTTTTAACCCTCTAATATATCTCTCTTGTTTTATTTTTTTTAATATATTTATGCTTTCTGGGGACTTCCCTGGTGGTCCAGTGATTAAGAAGCTACCTTCCAATGCAGGAGATGTGAATTCGATCCCTGGTCAAGGAACTAAGATCCCATATACCACAGGGCAACTATTACAAGCCCATGAGCCATAACTATAGAAAAGCCCATACACCTCAATGAATACCCAGTGCAGATGAAAAATTTTAAATATATATATATTTATATACTTTCCTTTTTTGGCAGTATGTATTCCTGAAGTAGACTTCAACGTACGTAGGCCAGAGTAAATACACAGTAAATAAATGAAAAATCCACACACCAGCCACAAATAGCTGGCATAATTTATAATCAACTTACTTGCATTTCTTATTTCAGATTCTCTGATCTCTCCCAGTGGGGAGAACAAAATGTGACTTACCATCCATGAACAATCTTCTAATTGTTTAAGGTAAAGATATAATAATAATAACTAGTACTTTATTAACTGTATACTAGGTGTAAGGTCCTGGTCTAAAGTACAGAAAAGCATTGTTTCTCCTTAATTTTGCTTACCCACCTTTGGGGCGTGTACTCATTATTCCATTTTACAGGCTAGACACTGGAGTCAGAGACTGAAGGTGCTTGTTGAAGGTCACAGGGCGAGGTGGTGACAGAACTGGGGCTCTAACCCAAGCCTGCTTCACAGGAGAGTCTGTGCTCTTAGCCTCAGTGTTTAAAGCTGGTTCTCCAACTTTTAGTTCTTAATGGGCCTTCCTTTATCTTAAAAAAATAATTGAAGTGTAACTTACAAGAAGTGCACAGATCTCAAGCATACACCTTGATTACTTTAAAAATGTGTACGCACCCGAATAACCACCAACTCATTCAAAATAGTGAACATTCCTAGCATCTGAGTGGTTTCTGGTGTCTACTCCCTGTCAATACCTGCCCAACCAACTAAGCATTATTCTGACTTCTAATTTATGAACTCTCATAAGTTTCTTGTTTTTACCTGTCCTCATCAACATGTGACTTTCTTGGCTGATAAACACAATGAAAGCTTCTCTATTTCTGGGAGACTCTACTCTTGGCTGTGGATTTGCCAAGGTACAGAGCAGTGATCGCAGCATTCACATAGAGAATATGCAAGTGCAGTAATCAGGAAGGCTGTTTTCTCAGAGATGCTGAAAAAAATAAATAAGCGGAAGAGAGACACACACAAAGAATGGATGAAAAGAGAAAATTTGTGATTTTTGGCAATCCAAGTTTTAATGATCTGAAAGAAAGGATTTAAGTGTAATAATATATATATTTTCTCTTTTATAAGAACTTTTAAAATAATTTTACTTATTTGTTTTGGCTGTGCTGGGTCTCTGTTGCTGTGTGGGCTTTGCTCTAGTTGTGGAGATCAGGGGCTACTCTCTAGCTGTGGTGTTGGGCTTCTCATTTCAGTGGCTTCTCTTGTGAAGCACAGAATCTAGTAGGATGCATGGACTTCAGTAGTTGCAGCTCCCGGGCTCGAGAGCACAGGCTCAACTGTTGTAGGCACAGGCTTCGACGTGCTGCAGAATGTGGGATCTTCTCGGATCAGTGATCGAACCCGTGTCCCTTGCTTTGGCAGGTGGATTCTTTACCACTGAGCCACCAGGAAAGACCCTAGAAGGACATTTCTATTTCCCTAATAAAAAACAGTCATTTACAACCTCCATGACCACAGAATTGGCATTGGTCTGGACCTTGACTCAGGATTGGGCTCTGGAATGTTCCATGGCCTAGAAAATGAATTGGTTCATGGAGGAGCATAGGCTTTAGCCACAGGGTAGGCCATGGAGAGTGCCGTGAGTTGATGAAGGACAGGGAAGCCTGGCATGCTGCAGTCCACGAGGTTACAAAGAGTTGGACACGACTGAGCGGCTGAACAACAACCACCAGGGAGGTGGTTATGGCATGAATCCTAGAGGGAGTCAAAGACATGGAAGGAGCCATGACGAGGGGAATAAAGTGGATCACAGACAAGGCCGCCAAGGAGAACTAATAGGAAGGGCGAGTGCAGAGACAGACTGGATATGAGGGAAGCTTTGGAAAAGGAAATATCGCAGAAGAAGGGGGTTACAGAAGAGAGGGAAGTGATTATAAAATGGGTTGAGATGGGCTTCCAGTGGTCTTCAGAGAACCGGCCATGGAGATGGTCACAAGCAAGGTAAAAAAAAAAAAAACAAAAAAAAACAAGAGCCAGAGAAAAGACAGAGGTCAGGTAGGACAGCCAGAAATACAGAGTGTTCTGGAGGAGATCTGCAGCCTCATATCTGGACAGGAGCTCAAATTAAGATACTTCCAAAGCTTCACCACAGTTCAAAACCTCTTAAGAAGTCACAGTGACCAACCGTGCAACAATTTCTCTTTGCTCTCATAATGCACAAGTAATCACGTGTGCCCTTTTCAATTTGGAATTGTTTTTTATTTCCTCAGGACATAATGTGACTGGCAGGAAGAAGGATAATATTACAGCTTAAAAAAACACAACAACTCGTATTTCTGGTGGCAAGATGACTTGTTCTTCGTTTATCTGTTTGAGCATTCTTTCTTTCCCCTCCTTTTCCCCTTTGTTACTGAGTGCTTACTATGTGCTTAGGATTGTACCAGGTAACTTTAAATGCCCTATCATTTAACAAGTTTGAAATTGTAATCTCAAAACAATTTTTTGAGAACTTCTACTTTTCCGGCAAGGTAGTAGACAGGATGCATTAATCATCCCTCTTTATGAAAGCAACAAACATTGCTGGATAAAGTATTGAAAAAAAATCTTTGTAAATGTGTCAGTCACCTGGGTAGAAACTATCAATCAGCTGGGTAGATAGTAAGTAATATTTAGATCAACAACCAAGAGAATGCGGAGACTCAGAGAGGCTGAGGAAAGCTTTGAACCAACCTTCATATTGAAGGCATTTATCATATTTGTGTTTAAACTTATCTTCTCACAGCTTCTTTGCATGTAAGGTACAGGAAACAAAGTCCAGGACCTACATAAGGTGTGGAGTCTAACAGGAGACTCTAAAGAAAGCTGAGACTCAGTGTTGTGGTTAAATAGAATGAAATTGTATTGCCCACTTTGCATATTGGTGATTGAGACAAATGTTTATCTCTAAACTTGACACTGAGTGGAAGGAGTTAAGAATCTCCCCTGAAAATCTGTATTTGCTTGACATTCTTCATTTGGGTTTGTAGCTTCAAATCATACAAACTGGGTAGACAGAAAGCCACCTTTGGCCTACTCATATCTTCCAGGTCTCCTTTATTTTGGGGGAGATTCTCACTCCTCACTTTGTCTTTTCCAAATGCTATGACAAGTAAGGAGAAAATCACTGCCACATGCTACAATTTAAACCTCAAAATACACTTAGAATCTATATATCTATGGTTTTCCTTTGTCCTTTATTATTGCTTGCTTATTATGTACAAAACATTGTTGTTGTTTAGTCACTAAGTCATATCCAACTCTTTTGCCACCCAATGGACTATAGCCTGCCCAGCTTCTCCGCCCATGGAATTTCCTTGCAAGAATACTGGAGTGGGTTGCCATTTCCTTCTCTAGGGGATCTTCCTGACCCAGGGTCAAAACCACATCTCCTGCATTGGCAGGCAGATTCTTTACTGCCTGCTCAGTAAAGAGCCACCAGGAACGCCTCCACTAAACACTGTGCTGTGCCTTTAAATACACCATCATTTATTTCTCAGAACAATCCAATGAAAACTTAAATGTCTGGCTCTATAATGGGCTCCTTGCCCTGACTTAAAATACACTGAAAAACTAAAGATGGTGGACTAAAACTTCTTCTTGGATGTATCAGTGACTCAGCAGGACAATAAGGAATGCTAAAAGGAAAGACTAAAGTTAAAGTAGGAACCCAAGGAGTAAGGGGAATACTCAAGCCAGTGTTTGCCCAACCAGTGAATTTAAGCTTCTGGTAGCACAACCTCAGTCAGACTGACCCAAGTAAGGACTCTCTTGGTAGACTGTCACATAAAACTGAAACCTTCAGGGAGAGTGTAAAAACTAACCCACTCTTCCTCTAAGGAAATATGAGCAAAATTGTCTGCCTCTAAACTCAATGCAGAGGAAGGAAGGATGGAGAAGTACCTTTTGAGAAATAATTTGTACACAATACTTTCCATGGTTTGTAGCCCCAAATCATGCAAACTTGGTAATTCAAAAGAGCTCAAGCCTATGATTTAATTTAAAGGAATCTTCAAGTGGGATTGCCTCCCTATGCTTGGCAAAAACATGCAAATTTACTGTGGATGGTCAGAACTCATTTCGGGTTTCAAAGGACTTACACACATAATAATGCAAGAAAAATAAATTTATAGTCATAAATCTCAAAGCACTAATGAGGTACCACAAGTGAAAACCAGCAAGAAACAAAACAAATAGCAGGATCAGATCCACAAAAAATCATAGGTATTGTCATAGCTTTATGGTTGTCTACTAATATCCACTCTCCATCTTTTTTGACAATAGAATTCTCAAGTTTTAGTTGAGCACATGTCCACCCAGCAAAGGACTATATTTCCCAGACTCTCTTGAGGCTTACTGTAGCTGTGCAACTATATACTATTATATTAAATAATGGTGTGTGTGTGTATATATATACACACCTTATTTAACTTATATGCAGAATACATCATGTGAAATGCCGGGCTGGATGAAGCACAAGCTGGAATCAAGACTGCCAGGAGAAATACCAATAACCTCAGATATGCAGATGACACCACCTTTATGGCAGAAAGTGAAGAAGAACTAAAGAGCTCTTGACGAAAGTGAAAGAGGAGAGTGAAGAAGCTGGCTTAAAATTCAGCATTCAAGATTGGGAACTCATGTACACCTGAGATGGAAAATTTTAATTAATAAAATAAAAAAATAACTCAACATTCAGAAAACTATAATCATGGCATTCAGTCCTATCACTTCATGGCAAATAGATAAGGAAACAATGGAAACAGTAACAGACTTTATTTTCTTGGGCTCCAAAATCAATGAAAGATGATGACTGCAGCCATGAAATTAAAAAACATTTTCGAAGTCAAGTGGGCCTTAGGAAGCATCACTACAAACAAAGCTAGTGGAGGTGATAGAATTCCAGTTGAGCTATTTCAAATCCTAAAAAATGATGCTCTTAAAGTGCTGCACTCAATATGACAGCAAATTTGGAAAACTCAGTGGTGGCCACAGGGCTGGAAAAGGTCAATTTTCATTTCAATCCCAAAGAAATGCAATGCCAAAGAATGTTCACACTATCGTATAATTGCACTCATCTCACATGCTAGCAAAGTAAAGCTCAAAATTCTCCAAGCCAGGCTTCAACTGTATGTGAATGGTGGGTTCAAGCTGTATNGCTGGAAAAGGTCAATTTTCATTTCAATCCCAAAGAAATGCAATGCCAAAGAATGTTCACACTATCGTATAATTGCACTCATCTCACATGCTAGCAAAGTAAAGCTCAAAATTCTCCAAGCCAGGCTTCAACTGTATGTGAATGGTGGGTTCAAGCTGTATTTAGAAAAGGCAGAGGAATCAGAAATCAAATTGCCAACATCCACTGGATCATCGAAAAACCAAGACAATTTCAGAAAAATATCTACTTCTGCTTTATTGATTACGCCAAAGCCTTTGTGTAGATCACAATAAACTGTGGAAAATTCAAGAGACAGGAATACCAGATCACCTTACCTGCCTCCTGAGAAAGCTGTATGCAGGTCAAGAAGCAACAGTTAGAACTGGACATGGAACAACAGACTGGTTCCAAATTGGGAAAGAAGCATGTCAAGGCTGTATATTGTCACCCTGCTCATTTAACTTATATGCAAGGTACATCATGAGAAATGCTGGGCTGGATGAAGCACAAGCTGGGATCAAGATTGCTGGGAGAAATATCAATAACCTCAGATATAAAGATGATAATACACCTTTCTGGCAGAAAGTGAAGAGGAACTAAAGAACTCTTGATGAAAGTGAAAGAGGAGAGTGAAAAAGTTGGCTTAAGGCTCAACATTCAGAAAACCAAGATCATGGCATCCGGTCTCATCACTTCATGGGAAATAGATGGGGAAACAGTGGAAACAGTGTCAGATTTTATTTTGGGGGGCTCCAAAATCACTGCAGATGTTGACTGCAGCCATGAAATTAAAAGACGCTTACTCCTTGGAAGAAAAGTTATGACCAACCTCGATAGCATATTAAAAAGCAGAGACATTACTTTGCCAACAAAGGTCCGTCTAGTCAAGGCTATGGTTTTTCCAGTGGTCAAGTACGGATGTGAGAGTTGGACTGTGAAGAAAGCTGAGTGCTGAAGAATTGATGCTTTTGAACTGTGGTGTTGGAGAAGACTCTTGAGAGTCCCTTGGACTGCAAGGAGATCCAACCAGTCCATCCTGATGGAGATCAGTCAGGGTGTTCATTGGAAGGACTGATGCTGAAGCTGAAACTCCAATACTTTGGCCACCTGATGGGAAGAGCTGACTCATTGGAAAAGACCCTGATGCTGGGAGGGATTGGGGGCAGGAGGAGAAGGGGATGACAGAGGATGAGATGGCTGGATGACATCACTGACTTGATGGATGTGAGTTTGGGTAAACTCTGGGAGTTGGTGATGGACAGGGAGGCCTGGAGTGCTGCGATTCATGGGGTCGCGGAGTTGGACGTGACTGAGCGAATGAACTGAACTGAAAGATATTAATTACATTGAGACTGATACGTATGCGTGTCTTTTAGGAAAACTCTAAAAGGTAAAATCTGGAATTTAATTCAGGACCTCCTCCTCCAAATAATTTAGAGGGAAGAAGTTTTCTTTCTTAGAGTGCTATTGGCTTTCTGGCCACAGGACAGGATTACTGGGGCTCCAGAAGCCCATCTGTCCCTGACTGGCACCTCACAACCTTAGCCTCAGAAACCATCCAGGCTTGCATGCAAGCCTTTCCCAACACACTCTGTCCCTTCTGGCTCTCAGACTCAATTATTCCAAGCATCCATGTTTCCAGCCACCTGCTGCTTGCCAGCTTCTTTGTAGCAGATCTGGAATGTCAAGGATGCCTGTTCACCTATAAGTATACCTGAGACGTTGCCTCTTCCATGAAGCTTCTCCTCATTGACAGGGAATGGAGACAGCTGACTTTGATCATGCGGACAGCACTGGAACTCCCATCAACCCCACCCCTTTGCCCTGGCCCCAAGATGTCTTCCCCATGAACTCCTCCAACCCTCCACTCATTTGCATCGCTTCAGTCATGCTCATTTAGCCAACTGTGTGTCCTTTCTCCCGCTGGATCTGCGTCCACACCCAACTCGAAGTTCCTAAGGAACTTGGACCATGTATCTCCCTCCCCCAACAGAGTTGAGGTCTCCTGATGTGGTTCCCATGCTATATCCACCTGGGAGATGCTTCATTAAGTCTGAGAAGCAACATTTGAAGGGTCCCAGGGAGGAAAAGCTCCTATGAATTACTCTGAAGAAAAGCAAGAAGGGAATCCCTATGGTTGAGAATCAAAAGGTGGCCCTTGAGGATGGGGAGGGAAAGACTGGGAGTTTGGGATTAGCAGATAGAAACTATTATACATAGGATAGATAAAGAACAAGGTCTTACTGTATAGCCCAAGAAACTATATTAAGTCATAGTAGAAAAGAGTATGAAAAAGAATCTATATATCTGTGTAACTGAATCACTTTACA
This sequence comes from Neotragus moschatus, assembly GCA_006410615.1. Lineage (NCBI taxonomy): Eukaryota > Metazoa > Chordata > Mammalia > Artiodactyla > Bovidae > Neotragus > Neotragus moschatus. The sequence goes on from SJYA01002764.1 coordinate 386,843, forward strand.
GCAGAAATTAATAAACATTGTAAATCAGCTATATTTCAATAAAATTTTTAAAAGGGAGGGCCTATATCACCCCTTCACCTGCTATGAATATGACAAGTAGTTTGTTCCTACATATTCAACACTCTTTCCCACCCTCATCCCCCATGCCTCAGAGACCCCAAAGATAACTACATTGCCCATGGGTCTCTCTTTCCCTGCTCAGTCACTGTGCATTGTTGAGTGCCTACTGCGTACTCAGCAATGTACCATGTCTTCTGCCTGTATCCCAGGAGCCCAGATCCCTAGTTACTACTCTCTTTGAAGTTACTACTCTCTTTGAATTTTTTTGATTTGGAGATGTGGGGTCCTGCCCCCTCAGCTCAGTCTGTTAGAGTTTCTTTCATGCTAAAAGCAAACACACAGCACTTCGTGACTAGGAAACAAAGTCGTGAACTGGAACAGGTTTCTGACCCCATTTTTGCCTCAAGGGTGGGTCCCTTCCACTCTGACAATCTTGATCTTCTTATCCAATCCTACTTCCTGCTCAAACCCAGCCCAATGCCCTGCCTAGTGTGATCACATCATTCTCCTTTCTCACCTTCCTCTTGACCCCCAGCCTATTCCTTCCCAGACTCAGTATTGTTTTGTTACTTGCTCATAGTTGGTTGAAAAACAGGTCAATTTCCCAACTCCTCCCCAACCTATATGAAGCTATAAAGGCCCCTGCAGCTTATCCATGATAAAGAAAGAGGCAACAACATCGTGTGAAGAAAGCTTAAGTTGCCCAGGCATCTCATCTCCCACGACTCAAGCTCAAGATTCTTTCCAACAACAGATACTTAGGAGACCCAAGCTCTTGGAAGCTCCAGCCTTTATCTCTTCACCTTGAACTCTCCTTTCTCAAGATACTGTTCTTTGTCTTCTAGGTCTTGGCCACATCTGGGATCCAAGCACCTTGTTTACCAGCCACAAAGAGGAAGATCAAGATGCAGAAAAGAAATCTTCGCCTTAAGTATTGCTTACTGTTGCATCTCCTGCTGTTACAACATGGTGAGTGCTTTTCTTTAAAGGTGGGTGGTCTGTGAACTTTTGAGAGATCGTGGGAGATGATGATCACCACTAGGAACAGCTCTGGTTTTCCTCCATAGACTGAGGGTCATTTCACCGCAATCACTTCAGTCTAATAAGGTATCACCCAGGAGGCAGTCAAGCACAGTGCTTAGAACTGTGGCCTTGGTGTCCAGTTGTCAACGTTTGAATCACGGCTCCATCTGTTACCTACACACTTTAGGTTAGTTAGCTGCTCTGTGCCTCAATTTATGCCTCTATAAAATGGCAATAATCCATGAGGTATGGCTACAGGGCCAAATATTAATAACAAGAAGAATTGACTTATTTAAAAATATCCCTCTTCTACATTCTATAGACTTAATTTTTCTCCTGTCCTTAACCCCGATTCCCCAATCAGCGTAAGTCAGCCTCAGACCAAGGAGAAAAGGATTTAAGAGTCGAAACTAACCCCCACTCTGTTCCACACTTCTGACACTCTATTAAACACTCCTTGGGCCATCTTCTATTATGCAAATAGGAAGCATAACTTCTTAGAAAATCCTTTAACTTTTATTTTGGCTGTGCCACATGGCTTGCAGGATCTCAGTTCCCCAAACAGGGAATGAACCCTAGCCATTTGGCAGTGAAAGTGCCGAATCCTAACCGCTAGACACCAGGGAACTCCCTGAGAATTCATCATTTTTAATCAAAATGAGCCCTCATAGAATTTTGATGCCTATTCTGTTCTTCAAAACTTCTCAGATCAAATCCATTTCCTCTTTTACATATCACCCCTACTCTTGTTTATTTCAGTTTCTTTTTTAAAATTATGCCTTATGTATGTATATGTTTTTGGCTGTGCTGGGTCTTCCACGCGGTGAGTGGACTTTCTCTAGTTACAGCAAGTGAGGGCTACTCTCTAGTTGCAGTGCTCAGGATTCTTACTGTGGTAGCTTCTCTTGTTGCGGCTTAAGGGCTCTGGAGTACACAGGCTTCAGCAGTTGTGGTACATGGACTTGGTTGTGGTGAGTGGGCTTAGTTGCCCTGTGGCATCTGGAATCTTTCCAGACCAGGGATCGAACCTGTGCCCCTGCATTGGCAGGCACACTCTCAACCACTGGACCACAAGGAAGTCCTCATCTCCGTTTCTTATTTAGTTTTACTCATGATTCTGATCTTAACTCCAATTTGTACTCCGTTACAGACTTCAGCAGGGAGCAGGGCTTTCCCCAGATAGAGCTAAATTCTAGCTGTATATTGTATAGCTCAGTACGTAAAACATCTACCTACAATGCAGGAGACCTGGGTTCAATTCCTGGGTTGGAAGCTCCCCTGGAGAAGGAAATGGCAACCCACTCCAGTATGCTTGCTGGAGAATCCCATGGACAGAGGAGCCTGGCAGGCTACAGTTCATGAGGTCCCAAGAGTCAGACATGACTTAGCACTTTCTTTCTTTCTTTCTAATCCTATGTTAGTTCAAATAAGCCTGAGGGAAAAATACACCTGTGTGGGGTGAGGTGATAGGCACTCAGGTCCAAGTTAGTAGTAAAATGAATCAGAAATGAGATAAATTTTATATGGGGAGCCTGAGTGTCTTTGTCCTTCAGGGTAGTGAGAGGCAAAAAAACAGGTACGAACTTAACTCCACCTGAGCCTTCAGGAAGGGAAATGCTTCCCTGCACCTGTGGATTTCGATTTGGAGACCTTAATCCTGGGAGAGCTTTTATATTTCAGCTACATATAACTTGTTCTTTTCTCATCTTTTCCTTGTGCTTAGGAGCTCCTGGAACTTAAATACATATATAATCACCCAGATACCTAGTCTTATCTCAGATTCTGATTCATTTAGTCTGGAGTGGTTTGCCTAGAAATCTTTATTTTTAACAAGCTTCCCAGATAATTCTGATATAGATGGTTTCTGAATAACACTCAGAAATATTTTTCAAGAAAGAAGCTATACCGATTTAAAAATGAATTAGCCAATATATACATTTCATCTGGGTTCTACAGTTCCTTTATAATACTTTTTATCTGTGTTAAATATTGTACAGCAGTTGATGGAATAAGCTCATTCTCAGTGAAATTAGGTCATGTAACCCTGGTTTTAGAGGTGGATGTGGAGGATGACTTAGCTTCGTGGTTAAAAATGCAGATTCAATAGCCTGGGTTCAAATTCCTGTTCTAGTACTTACTAGCTGTATAAACTTGGGCAAGTGCCAACAGTTCTAAGGCTCAATTTTTTCATCTTAGTTGTTGATAATAATAATATCTATTTCATTGGGCTGTAGTGAAACATTAAATAGAATTATCCAGGTAATGAATTTAACCAGGCATTGAGAAGAAAGTATATATGCTCAATATATGTCATCATTTGTAATTATCATTAGGTATAACCTCCAGTAATACTAGTACAGCTGTCAGCAATGAATCCAGCCTAACTTCCAGTGAACCCACCACAGCCACCACTGGATCCAATGCAGCCTCCAGTGGGACTAGTATAGCCACGAACACTGCATCCAGCACGACCCATGGTAGTTCTGGCACAGCCACTAACGCTGGGTCCCAAGAGACCTCCAGTGGATCCAGCACAACCTCCAGTACTGAACCCAGCGTGACCTCTGAAGGATCCAGCACAACCTCTGACACTGGATCTAGCATGACCTCTGGAGGGGCCAGCACAACCTCTGATACTAGATCTAGCGTGACCTCTGAAGGGGCCAGCACAACCTCTGACACTGGATCTAGCATGACCTCTGGAGGCTCCAGCACAACCTCTGATACTAGATCTAGCGTGACCTCTGGAGGGGCCAGCACAACCTCCAGTACTGGATCCAGCGTGACTTCTGGAGGCTCCAGCACAACCTCTGATACTAGNCCAGCACAACCTCTGACACTGGATCTAGCATGACCTCTGGAGGCTCCAGCACAACCTCTGATACTAGATCTAGCGTGACCTCTGGAGGGGCCAGCACAACCTCCAGTACTGGATCCAGCGTGACTTCTGGAGGCTCCAGCACAACCTCTGATACTAGATCTAGCGTGACCTCTGAAGGGGCCAGCACAACCTCTGACACTGGATCCAGTGTGACCTCTGGAGGGGCCAGCACAGCCTCCAGTACTGGATCCAGCGTGACCTCTGGAGGGGCCAGCACAGCCTCTAGTACCGGATCCAATGTGACCTCTGGAGGGTCCAACACAACCTCTGACACTGGATCCAGCATGACCTCTGGAGGGGCCAGCACAGCCTCCAGTACTGGATCCAGCGTGACTTCTGGAGGGGCCAGCACAACCTCTGATACTGGGTCCAGCACAGCCTCCAGTGGGACCAGCACAGCCTCCAAAACTGGATCCAGTGCAACCCCGGGAAGCTCCGATACCTCTTTTCCAACTGGAACACAAACCACTTCTAGCAAAAGTAGCACAAGTGCTGGAACTCCAGTGGAGGAAGGGAAGCCCAGTGGGTCCCTGAAGCCATGGGAAATCTTCCTCATCACTCTGGTCTCAGTTGTAGTGGTCGTGGGATTCTTTGCTGGGCTCTTCTTCTGCGTGGTGAGTGCCTAAAACGTAGGAAAGTGCCTGGGGGGACGGAGTAGCAGGAACTTAAGGAAATGAATTGTGAATAGTAGGACCATCAAGTTAGGGGTGAGTAGGGAGGAAAGAAAGATCAGGAGAAAGGTTCTAAAGAGAAACAGCAGGTTAGAAACACAGGAACCAATCAATGTGCAGAGGAAACTATTGACTTGTGGGGAAAGGAGGGCAAAAGAAGAAATAAAGATTGTGAAGACTGGTGAAAGAACTACCATGTGAGGGAGATGGTTTAAAGGGGAAGAAGATTCCAGCAAGAGTCCCTGGTGAAAGCTTGCTGAGGGTAGGGGACCCAATTCTGAAAGGATTCTGCCTTCTTTTTCCAGAGAAACTCCCTGTCCCTGAGAAATGTCCTTGATACAGCTGTCTACCGCCCCCATGGCCCCAACCTTGGCCGGGGCCCTGGAGGGAATTACGGAGCCCATCACAGGCCTAGGCGGAGCCCTGCCAGGTCCTGGAACAGACCCATATCCTCAGTAACCATGGAGATGAAAGAAAGTCACAGTGGGTTCTGAGAGGCTGCTGAAGCCACGGAGCCACATTCCTCAGAGAGAAAGCCAGCCTGGGGGACCAGAGATCTGAGTGTCCTTTCGTTCATCCCCAGGAGCCCCCCTCTCAGCTTCATTTGGGTCTCTGCCAGGCTTGAAGAAGATACTTCCTCTTTCTCTCTTGCTTTTACCAGATGTTGGGAAGAGACTCTGTTGGTCTTTAAGCTAAGAAATAAACACATGAAATTAAATCACAGAGAGAACTTGTGTGTGCACATGAGTGGGTATCTGCTGCGCTGAGCTGAATCTTCCAGTTGTGTGAGAGAACCACATGCTGGAATCCGCTTGGCATTCAGAATCTCCATGGTAAAATTTGGACACCTCATTCATATCTGTCCCCTTTTTCTAATCCTTTTTGCCCCAAGCAGGAACCCTATGTCCGCAAGACTCTCCCAGACTGACAGTACTGAATTGGGAGAGATGAGAAAGGAGGGCAGCTGCCAGGATCCTACAGGCTCATGGGATTAGGCCTGCGGTTCATAGAGATTGCATTATAGTGCATGCAGAACCCAGAGCATGAAAGGTAGTGGTTTCCTGTGGGCAGGGCGGTGTCACTCAAAGTCACAGTATCAGGCCATTTACATTTGCTCCTGACTTGGAGTACTTGTCAGAGTAAAAGTGCTAGTTGATACTTTCACTCTGAGAGTACTGCCTTTGGAAGCAGAGAGAAAGTGCTTCCTGTTTTTATTGAGGGAAAGACTTCTTGACTTTACCAAGAGGCTCATGGCAGGAACACCTGGGGTAAAGCCGAGATTCTCACGAATTCCCCTTCCACACTGGCTGCACAAACCCTTTTCAAGGTCTAGAATAGAAGCCCATCTGATCCTACAGGTCTTGGAAGACAGAGAAGAGCTGCGTTAAAAGAGGCTAGTGGCTCTGAATCCATGAGGCAGTGACAGGGCTTCCACCTGGGACAGAGCCCTCAGGAAAGAACTAGCAGGTTGTTGGTGGGTTCACCCCAACTCACAGCAGTGGGAACTGCTCTGCCTTCCACCACTCACTGGGTTTCTCAAGTGTCAGCAAACCAGACAGCTGATCCTAGTCAACGAGGCCATGATGAGTCATATGCAGGCCCACCACCACCACCACCACCACCATCCTCTTACCTAAAGGGATCCAGCAACCAGGAGAAGCTGAGTTGAAGCCCCTAGAAAGTTGCCTCCCACTGGTGTGAACTGTGGAAAATATAATGTGAAAAATGTGAAAATAAATGAGAGTGAGGAATTATTTAAAGGTAGTCCATTTAAATAATTAAAAATTGCAAAACATGCATTTTCACATTTAAATTGTAATAGACAAATTTAAGGAAGTTGGCTGAGAATAAAATTAATTGTCTGGAAGATCAAGTGGGAAAAGTAGCTCAATTAGACGCAATAAATCAAAGACAAAAATCGCCCAGAAAATAGAAGACACTTAGAGGATTGATTCAGGAGAACTAACACATGAATAGTTAAGTTCAAAACAGAGAAAAAAGGACAAGATAGGCCAGAGGGAGTAAAAGAATAAGAGGGAAGAAAGAATTTAGTCTGCAATTCGAAAGGGCTTACTAATGACTGTAAATATACTAAGCCCCATTCAGTTCATTTCAGTTCACTCGCACTGTCATGTCCAGCTCTTTGCGAACCCATGGACTGTAGCATGCCAGGCTTCCCTGTCCATCACCAACTCCTGGAGTTTACTCATACTCATATTCATTGAGTTGGTGATGCCATTCAACCATCTCATCCTCTGTTGTCCCCTTCTCCTCCCACCTTCAATCTTTCCCAGCATCAGGGTCTTTTCAAATGAGTCAGTTCTTTGCATCAGGTGGACAAACTGTTGGAGTTTCAGCTTCAGCATCAGTCTTTGCAATGAATATTCAGGACTGATTTCCTTTAGGATGGACTGGTTGGATCTCCTTGCAGTCCAAGGGACTCACAAGAGTCTTCTACAACACCACAATTCAAAAGTATCAATTCTTCCACACTCAACTTTCTTTGTAGTCCAATTCTCACATTCATACATGACAATGGGAAAAACCATAGCTTTGATTAGATAGACCTTAGGGCTTCTCTGGTGGCTCAGAAGGTAAAGCGTCTGCCTGCAATGCAGGAGACCTAGGTTCGATCCCTGGGTCAGGAATATCCCCTGGAGAAGGAAATGGCAACCCACTCCAGTACTCTTGCCTGGAAAATCCCATGGACAGAGAAGCCTGGAAATCACAAAGAAGTCCATGGGATCACAAAGAGTCGGACATAACTGAGCGACTTCAGTTCTCTTCACTTCACTTCAGATGGACCTTTGTTGCTGTCTAGATGGTCATAGCTTTTCTTCCAAGGAGCGAATGTCTTTTAATTTCATGGCTGCAGTCACCATCTGCAGTGATTTTGGAGCCTAAGAACATAAAGTCTGCCACTGTTTCCATTGTTTCCCCATCTAATTGCTGTGAAGTGATGGCACCAGATGCCATGATCTTAGTTTCCTGAATGTTGAGCTTTAAGCCAACTTTTTCACTCTCCTCTTTCACTTTCATCAAGAGGCTCTTTAATTCTTCTTTGCTTTCTGCCATAAGGGTGGTGTCATCTGCATATCTGAGGCTATTGATATTTCTCCCGGCAATCTTGATTCCAGCTTGTGCTTCATCCAGCCCAGCATTTCTCATGATGTACTCTGCATATAAGTTAAATGAGCAGGATGACAATATACAGCCTTGACATGCTTCTTTCCCAATTTGGAACCAGTCAGTTCCATGTCCGGTTCTAACTACTGCTTCTTGACTTGCATACAGATTTCTCGGGAGACAGGTCAGGTGGTCTGGTAGTCCCATCTCTTTAAGAATTTTCCATCGTTTGTGGTGATCCACACAGTCAAAGGCTTTGGCATAGTCAATAAAGCAGAAATAGATATTTTTGTGGAACTCTCTTGCTTTTTTGATGATCCAACAGATGTTGGCAATTTGATNGATTTCTCGGGAGACAGGTCAGGTGGTCTGGTAGTCCCATCTCTTTAAGAATTTTCCATCGTTTGTGGTGATCCACACAGTCAAAGGCTTTGGCATAGTCAATAAAGCAGAAATAGATATTTTTGTGGAACTCTCTTGCTTTTTTGATGATCCAACAGATGTTGGCAATTTGATCTCTGGTTCCTCTGCCTTTTCTAAATGCAGCTTGAACATCTGGAAGTTCACCATTCACATACTGTTGAAGCCTGGCTTGGAGAATTTTGAGCATTACTTTGCCAGTGTGTGAGATGAGTGCAATTGTGCAGTAGTTTGAACATTCTTTGTCATTGCCTTTCTTTGGGGTTGGAATGAAAACTGACCTTTTCCAGTCCTGTGGCCACCACTGAGTTTTCCAAATTTACTGTCACATTGAGTACAACATTTTAACAGCATCATTTTTAGGATTTGCAATAGTTCAACTGGAATTCCATCACCTCCACTAGCTTTGTTCATAGTGATGCTTCCTAAGGCCCACTTGATTTTGCAAACCACATTAATATATCTATTTTAAACAGATGAACTATATGCGATATAAGTTATATCTCAATAAAGCTGTAAAAATATTATCCAGCAGGCATAACTTGTGACTAAAAATTTTGATTTCCAAAGATAAACAGCAATAGGCACTTCAAAATAAAGGGAAATGAAAAGGGAGAGCACCATAGTGAGTAACTCAGCTTGTGGTTAATTCACATAGTTACGCTGTGAACATCTCATTATTGCCAGCAACTGGAGTGTGTACGTAGGGTTAAGAAGCATCATGACTCAGCTTTCATCGTGGGATCCACTTACATGAATGAAACACATTTTAACCTGACAAAACCCCAGCTCACCCAGCAGGTTTGACCCAAGCAGAGGTCTAGGCAGTGGATGGGATTAAGCACCTTTACACTGCTGGCCTACCACAATGATCCTTAAATGGAGTCTGTGCATACTCTTGGAGGTATATGAAGGCTTCTAAAGAGTGTTATGCAGGAGTGGGGTGTCTTAACGGGTGGGAATCATCTTCCCAATTTTCAGCTTCCATATGGTTTTTTTTGCCTGTAGTCAAAGCATCAGCTAGTTATACTTTTCTAGTTCCCCTTCTACAGCCACCCACCCTTTACCTTCCTGCCCCTATATTATTATGGTGCATTTCCCTGGGGTGCAGAAAATTCCAGGGTGCAGACTTCCCTGGTGGTCCAGTGGTTAAGAATCTGCCTGCCAATGCAGGGGATGCAGGTTTAATTCCTGGCTGGTGAACTAAGGTGCCACATGTCACAGAGCAACTAAGACTAGGTGCCCCAAGAAAAGATTCCACACGATGAAATGAAGAGTCCATGTGTTGCAAGTAAGACCCGATGCAGCTAAATAAATAAATATATTTTTGAAAAGTCTACAAATAATAGATGAAGGAGAAAAGAGAACACTCCTACAGCGTTGGTGGGGATATAAATTGGTACAGCCATAATGGAAAACAGTATGGAGGTTCCTTAAAAAACTGAAGAGAGAGTTACCATATGATCCTACAATCCCACTCTTAGAAAACTCTGATTCAAAATGATACATGAACCCCAATGTTCATAGCAGAACTATTTATAANGCGTTGGTGGGGATATAAATTGGTACAGCCATAATGGAAAACAGTATGGAGGTTCCTTAAAAAACTGAAGAGAGAGTTACCATATGATCCTACAATCCCACTCTTAGAAAACTCTGATTCAAAATGATACATGAACCCCAATGTTCATAGCAGAACTATTTATAATAGCCAAGTCATGGAAGAAAACTTCCATAAAAGACATGGAAGATATCCACTGACAGATAAATGGATAAAGAAGATGGGGTATATATATACAATGGACTATTGCTCAGCCATAAAAAAAAAATGAAATAATGCCACTTGCAGCAACATGGATGGATCTAGAGATGATCACATTCAGTGAAGTTAGTCAGACAGAAAAACACAAATATCATATGATAGCACTTATATGGCTTCCCAGGTGGCTCAGTGGTAAAGAATTTGCCTGCCAATGCTGGAGACCTGGGCTTGATCCCTGGATAGGGAAGATCCCCTGGAGAAGGAAATAACAAGCCACTTCAGTATTCTTGCCTGGGATATTCCATGGAGAGAGGAGACTGGTGGGCCACAGTCCATGGGGTTACAAGAGCTAGACACAGCAGAGAGACTAAACCACCATCACCAAGAGTCAGGTACCGGACAACTAAAGACCACCCCTATTGCCCAAGCCTGCTGAAATTATTCATACTAGCCAATCCTAAATATATAGCACCTAAAAAATGACACAAATGAACTTATTTACCAAATAGAAATAGACTCACAGACTTATGTTTACCAAAAAGACAGTCGGGGGAGGGAGATATATTAGAAGTTTGAGATTAATATATGCACGGTACTATATATATAAAAAGTAAACAACAAAGGACTTCCTGTATAACACAGGGAACTATATTCAATATCTATAATAATAATAATATAGTATAATCTATAATGGAGAAGAATCTGAAAAAGAATATGTGTAATATATATATTATATATATATNGAAGTTTGAGATTAATATATGCACGGTACTATATATATAAAAAGTAAACAACAAAGGACTTCCTGTATAACACAGGGAACTATATTCAATATCTATAATAATAATAATATAGTATAATCTATAATGGAGAAGAATCTGAAAAAGAATATGTGTAATATATATATTATATATATATGTATTACTGAATCAACTTGCTGTACACTTGAAACTGACACAACATTGTAAATTATACTTCAATTTAAAAAAATCCTCAAGGTGGGAAAAACTTGGAAAAGGATAAACCATTCATTTTTATACCTCTGACTTTTTAATCTAGATCTTCTACAATACATTTGCTGTGCTTTGCTTTGTTTACTGTTGTTAATTTCAAGTTCAGTGTCAGTAAAATAAATACCTGTGAAAAAAAAAGTGAGAGTTTGTGATTTTAGTCAACCAACCAGGTGGATTGTGAAATGTTAGAGGATTACTCTCTTAAAATATTCACATCTTTCTCTTTTAGAGGGATACTCTTCTGCCTCTGAGCAACACTTATACCGATGATTTTGGCCTGGGTCCACTGTTCTGCAGCCTCGACAATAAACTGAGTCATGGAGGGGCCTGTGGCCTTGGCCATGAAGAAAGCTACAATATGGCCTATGAATTGAGTGACAGTCATGAAGGTGATTGGGAAAATGAGTCATCAAGGTTTCTACTGAAGAGGCTATGATGAAAACCACAGGCGTGGGGCCACGAACAAAACCATGGAAGAGGACACACCAGTGACAGCCACAGAGCAGATCTTAGCGGAGTCATTGAAGAGGGCATGGCCATAGATGCTGGGGAGTGGGCGACACTTTAAGGGAGGAAACCTTGATGGAGAAGAGGATCATGGAGGTGAAGACAAAGAACCATGATGAGGGAGTGAGTCACATGGAAGACAGAATGCTCCCAGGGAATAGCCATAGGCTATAGACTGTGTCAAGGACAAGAATAAGCAAAGCCTTCCCATGTCTGACAGCCAAAGTTACAGTGTTGGAGCAGAGTGTTGTTTCAGAAAAGACTCATAGCTTCATCAGGCTTAGCAATGATGTCAAGTAAGTATGTTCCCAGGGCTCTCCTCATAACTTAGAATTCTAGGATCAAGGAAGTTGCTGACTGGGTATTGGGATGGGCACAGTAACAGCTCTTATAGTCACTGCTTCTCCATCTTTCCTCCACTCAGTTCATTTCAGCTCCCTCCAGAGCTCGACTTTGTCTTTAAGAAGAGTCTTCCTCCCTTCCTGTGTCTCCTCCAGACGTTGACGAAGAAGAAAATATAGCCACTCAAAGAAATAAACATACTCTAAGAAATAAAAGTTTTTTAATGCATGTTGTATCTAGATGAAATGATCATCTAACTTTGTGTTTGTTTGTTTTGCTATCATTTTGCTTCTGAGTGACTTCTACGATTTTTTTTTTTAAATATACCATCATTTAGTCCTCACAGCAACCCCATGAAGTTCAAATTATAATCCCTATTAAGTAGACGAGAAAAATGTCACTCAGAAAAACAGCTAAGGTGCGGAGCCTTGGGCGGGTGGAGGCCGGGCGGCCCAGGCATTGCCTCGGGACTCGGGACTCAGGGCGCAGCCAAGCGGCTGCGGGGGTGGGGAGGGCTAGACAAGCAGCAGGGGACCAGGCGCCGCGCAAGGAGGCCGCGCCACCCCGGGGGAGCTGCCCGGCGGCAAGTTCGCCCCGCAGCTGAAATAATGCTGGAGCCGGCGCGGGCCCTCAGAGCCCTCTGGCAACCGGGCCCAGAGTCTTTGGGGAGCAGCTGCTTCCTGGGACGCCCTCCTGGACGTCCCCGCCGAAGGGTAACGGTTCGGGCCCGCGGCAGAAGGCGCCTCCGGGAGCGTCCTGGCGGGGCCCTGCAAGCCGCGGGAGACCACCCCCGGGCCGCGGGCAGGAAGAAAGGGGCTCGGTGGAGACCCGGGCCGGGAACCGAAGGAGCCGGAGCGCGGCGGCGCGGGGCCGGGCCTCCCGCGAACGGGGCCGGGCAGCGCCTCGGCTGGAGACGGGCTCTGGGACTCTCTTGTGCGGGGGGGCCTCGGCGACCTGCCCCGCGGGGAGAACGGCTACGGCGTGGCCTAGGGGACCTTCCCCCAGAGAGGCCGGCCCAGGACGAGGAGATG
>SJYA01002764.1:401295-431635 GCA_006410615.1 Neotragus moschatus
TGCTGGGAGGCCCCCCGCCCCGCCTCCCGGCTGCGGCCTGAGCTGCCTCCTCGCCGAGGACTGCCCCGCCCGAGGGCAACGCCTCCTTCAAGCAGAATCCAGAAGAGCATCTCACAGAAGAAACTCAAGCTGGACATCGACAAGAGCGTAAGGCAGCCGCATATTTGCGATTTCCACAAAACTTTCATCCAGAGTGTACAAAATAAAAGGCAGAGGAAGACAAGGGACGATGCCGGAGATTCTTCTAAGCACGACACAGACATTCCTGAGGTTGATCTGTTCCAGCTGCAAGTGAACACTCTCCCACGTTATAAATGACACTACAAATTGCAGTCTTCCCTAAGGCCCAGTTAGCAGAAACTGACAGCCAACACTTCAGGACATACCTGTGAATGAAAAGGAGACCCTCACTTTCTTCGTCTACGTGGTGAAGAGTAACAAGAGTAGGCTGGACCAGCAGTCAGAGGGTGGCAAGCGGCTTGAGTGATGATGAGGCCACCTTCAAGGAATGAAGTATAACGCTTGATACACAGCTGACATCTGCTCCATTGAGTCCATAATGACTGCTAAATTTTATTGTAAATAAAGAAGTTTGAAAGACGAAAAAAAGAAAAATAGCTAATATATCAGTAAACCTGCGCTGTAAGACAAGTCCTATTACTCCAATATGCTGTAGAGAAAAACATCTTTTTACTTAGAAATGTTCCTGGGATTTTTACCTGAGATCCCAATACCAACTTGTTACTGACCACACCCCTCATCCATTCCCACATGGGACTTCCCATCACAGACAGTGGGCAGATCAACAAGCAAGGCCTTTCCTAGGACATCCTAGAATCTGCTTCTTCCCACCCAAAAGCTCATTTTCTACCACAATCCATTCTCTTCCTGCTTTTAAAACTCATTCATTCACAGTTCTTTTCTTAGATATAAGCTCCAAAATAACACAAATCTGTTTTGTTTACTGGAGTACGATGTCTGATTCATAGTAGGAAATCACTAAATATTTGTGGGATGAATATACATCTCCTGCTTGTCAGCTTACTTCCCTCTAGCTTCACAGGCAATGAATATTCTTTCACCCAAACATCTAAAGAATCTGAAATGGGGAGATTCCCTAGCAATCCAGTGGTTAGAACTCCATACTCTTACTCCAAGGACCCAGGTTTGATCCCTGGTTGGGAACTAAATCCCGTAAGATGACCGGCCCATCCTAAAAAAAGAATCTGAAATGGTTCCTCTACCAGTAAACCTCTGTGGCTGGAGAAGGTGGAGACAGCTTGCTTTGATTACACATAATATCTAATTAAAACTCCCATAGAATCCTTTCCTGATTTTTTTGCCATGAACTGTGAATGAAAGCACTATCAATCCCGTCAGGGGATTGTCAAAGCCCCATTACTGTCTTTGTTTTATCCTCCTCTTCCGCTGTCTTTGTTTCATTTCTGCTGGTCTCATCTACTATCTAAATAAGGTGGTAATGTGCCCTCAGCTCCCTGGCAAACTGGCACAGTCCTAAGTGTAGGAATTTCTTCGATCATTTCAGTTGCCTGGCATGCAGCACTGATGAGAAGAACCAACTGAAGTTCCTTAGGTGGATAAGTTAACATATCATTTGGATATGTTAGTACGGATGATACTGGACAATGAGAGTCACAGTAACAGTGAATCTCATTTTATGTGTCCTCCCAACTAAGTTCTGTTCATCAAGTCTTTCTTCTCACACTCCCTGCCCTGCCCAGTCATCCCGGTTACTCAGGACTTCTCTCCAGGAAGCAAGGTCTTAGGCTGAACAGATTTTTAACCCCATCTGTGCCTCAGAGGAGAAGTTCCCTCCACCATGACAATTTGATCCCCTTGAACCATACAACTTCCTGCTCCTCCCCAGGCCCTGCCCAAGGGGACCACGTCATCTTCCTTTCTCCTGCACCTCCTGGCCTCTACAGCCCTCTTCTCTGAGTTCAGATATTCTGATACCTGCCCATAGCTGGAAGAACAACAGGTCACATACCCAGCCCCTGCCCTGCCCCAGTGATACTATAAAGACCTTCTTCAAAAGAGAAAGTAAGAGGTGACACTCTGTGAAGGGATCCTAAGGCACCAGGCATCCAGTCTGCAGTCCCAGGTGCCCCCTGCTTGTGTTTTTCCTTAGGTTGAGGACCCATTCTTTGGAGACCCAAACTCCCAGCACTCCAGCTGCAGATCTCCACCTTGAGATTCTTCAGAAAGAAGAATCTCAGAATTTTTTCTTTCCATTCTAGGCCTAATCACATCCGGGATTCAGGAAACCTCCTTTCCAGGCGTGGCAGTCAGAGTATCTCAAGATGAAGGAAAAAGCGTTTTCCCTCGAATGCTGGCTGTTGTTTCATCTTCTACTACTTTTAGGAAATGGTGAGTGATATAATCTTGAAGCCTGAATAGGGTTTGGGGAAAATGTTGTCCAGTCCTGGCACGCACACTCTGCCTCTTAGCTCTCATTCTCATCAAAGAAGTAAGGACAGATATTTTGCTTTATTCTCTTCCATCCAACATAGCCTTTGCTCTCTATTCTGTTCCCAGTAACAACTCTTCTGCCCAGAAGTCTGGCCTATTTCCTCTGTAATAAATCAACCCTAAGGACAGATGCATTGGAATTGGAAGGTATCTTAATGTCTGACCACCTGCAGTAGGGAGGAGCCCATTTCCAACGTTCCTGACAGTGGTCTCCTAGTCTCTAATTAAGCTTGTAAGTGTCCCACACTTGCACAGATTGGATTCTGTCTAGAATTTGCCCCATCATTACTTGAACTCATTTGTTTATGCCCGTGAACAAAACCAATCTACTCCCTCTTCATAGGTCAACTTCTCATCTCAATTTCTCACTTAGCTTCTCTCTCTCTCTCCCTCTCTCTCTCTCTTTTGCATTTGCAGGATTTTAGTTCCCTGACCACAGATTGAACCCACGCCCTTGGCACTGAAAGCACAGAGTCCTAAGCACTGGATTGCCAGGAAATTCCTCTTTTTTCTCTTGACCCTGATCATAACCTTAATCGGAGGCATTAACAAGGAATTTTTGGACTCTTCCTCTAAATCTAAATTTGTGATATTTATGTTAGTCCAGATGATACTATGAAAGGAATAAGTAAGGGGAAGAAAACCACATCCTAGCAGGAGAAAAGAGCCATAGATGAGGTGAGGGTATATAGGCAGCTGGGAGGCCAAGAGCTTGGTTGTTGTTGGGATGGAAAATCAGAATAGGGCAGGAAAGAGACACGAAATAGAGGGGGAAAGCACAAGCCTCATCTTAATGCTCACTCACTAAGTAAGGAAGTTGGGTCCATTCCCAGAATCCTGGGAGATCTTATCATTTCAGGCTACCTGCAGCAAGTTCTATGCCAGGCCAAGTGTCAAGGTCACCTGGGGTCCCATACCTGGCAGCTCCCAAACTTTTGTGTGCATAAGAATTACCTGATAGTAGTGAAAATACACACTATTTCCCCTCCCAAACCTCCCCTTGATTATTCCTCCCCTGGAAGACAGGTACAATTCTGTTTGGAGAGTAGCTCAATATATACACATGTATATACACATGGACCCTTCAACTAGCTCTTTTATGTTCTTTATCTGAAGAGTATCATGAATAGAGAAGGAATAATACTTGTGACCCCAGGTCATGTGACTTCCCAGGTCACATGACCTAGGATGTAGAATACACAGGTTAAGGGCTGGAGCTAGTGTCAGCCTTGGTTTAAATTCCTGCTCCATGACTCGCTAGCTGTCTAGCCTGGGACCAGGATTAACTTCTCTGAACCTCA
Source organism: Neotragus moschatus (assembly GCA_006410615.1). Lineage (NCBI taxonomy): Eukaryota > Metazoa > Chordata > Mammalia > Artiodactyla > Bovidae > Neotragus > Neotragus moschatus. Next base: position 405,090 of record SJYA01002764.1, read on the forward strand.
ATTTCTCTATCTATAAAATGGGAGTGCTAAAAGTTCCTATCTCATGGTGGTATTGTGAGTATTTGAAGTACTAATTCATATGTGGCACTTAGCCCAACAGCTGGAGCATCATCATTATTCAATAGATGATAGTTATTATTGCCATTGACTGTGTGACTGAGCACATGTGTACGTGTGCACACACACACACGTTATTGCCACTGGTGGTAGTGGTAGTTGCAGAATCAAACAAAACTTCCAGTGGAACTAACCAGCCATCCTTTATTAATAAGCTATAACGTCTACTGCTAACACTACAACCACCTCCCTTGGACTGACCACACTATCCAGTGGAACTGACACAACCGCTACCATCTCCAACGTCACCAGCTCAAGTACTGCTCCACCAAGGGAAGAGGAAAACCCTAGCGGACACCTGAGGCCGGGGGAGGTCGTCCTAGTTACTCTGGCCTCGGTTGCGATGGCTGTGATTCTCCTCACTGGGCTTCTCTTCTATTTCGTGAGTGTCTGATGTGCAAGAAACCCTGTTTTTTTTCTGAGGGAAAGAGAGCAGGGAAATCAAGGAGGAACTAGGCAAGAGACAGCAGGGTGACTGCAGGAGTGACGGGATAAGAAAATCAGGAAAGACAGAAACAGCAGGTTAGAGTCAGCAAGAGAGGGTCACAAAGCCAAGACATTCAGAGGAAAGTGATGAGGGGAAGATGGGAGCCAAAGAGATATGAGGAGGGGGCAAGCACTGGATGAGGGGGGCAAGCACTGGATGAGGGGGACAAGACTCTGAAACTACTCGGCTTCTTGTCTTCTAGAGAAACTCTCCAAGCCTAAGAAACCTCTTCAACGTAGATCTCTTGCCGCCCCCACTGCTATGCCCTCACGGCTGTTATGAAGTCCCAGAAGGGTCCAGGGCGACTGCAACTGACTTCAGAGGAGAGCTGTCTTCTCCTGCAGCCAGAGGGCTGACTGGAAGACAAGCATGGCCCTGAGCATCCCTGAAGGCAGAAGCAACACCGTCCTTGGGGGCAGAGAGGCTGCTGACCTGGATCGAGAGGTTAAGTGCCCCCTGTTTCTGCTCCTCCCAACTTTTCTTCAGCCTCCTTCCCAGCTTGATTCTTCCAACAAAAGGAGGCTGTAGCTGTGACTGAATTGTTGAATAAATGCATCTAATATATGTGGAACCAGACACTGTGGGTGTGTGCTTATACATTTCTGTGAATAAAGGTTCCTAAAGACCATTCTGCCCTATGTTCTTCCAGCTCACGAATCCCTAGAGTGAAATCCAGACTGTGTATTTATTCCCTTTTCTTCCCCATTTCCTGAAGGTCTCCAGGCTGATGGAAGAATGGAATCAAGAAAGGGTTGGGGGAGAAAGCGCTGGGCTTCACAGGTTTGTGTTGCACAATCAGAAAACAGTTGCTGTGCGAGTTCAGAGCACAAGTTCACAGATAGGGAAGCAGAGAAGGTGTGGCTAACAGGGCTGCCCCCAGAGGTGGCACATTGCCTGGTTCCCTGGCCACACAGGCCTGTTCTTCACTGGAAAGACAGGTGTGAGTCGGCACCTGTCTGGCCTGCGGGCTCGCAGTCACAGCAGCCGTCCTGGGCAGAGAAGTGTGATCCCAGTTTCTGCAAGGGTGGGCTCAGCCTCTGCAGCCAGGAGCCAAGTTCTTGGCACTTCCCACAAAGCCAGGTCTCAGAACAGGGCCAAAAAATCCATGTGTCAGCACCCAATGATGCTGAAAGACAAGGCCTCATTAAGGATTCTGGTGCAACTTGCTCATCACACACATTCACTGACCCTTCCTCATGCCAATGAATCACTTACCTTTGTTTCATGTTTTCACTTGGCTTTTGCTGTGGTTCTCAAAGTCTGGACCTTTGCCAGAGCCTTCTTAACAGGAAAACACAGACAGTTCCTAGGGAAGAAAGTAGGGGATAAATTGGAAGACTGGGGTTGACATAAACCCACTACTATATATATATAATAGATAACGAATAGCAGCCTACTGTATAGCACAGGAAACTCTTCTCAATACTCTGTAAGGACATGACCTATATGGAAAAATATCGAAAAAAGAGTGGTATATGTATATGTATATGTATACCTGATGCACCTTGTTGAACAGCAGAAACAAATGCAACATTGTAAATCAACTATAATCTAATAAAAAATAAAAAAGCTTTAGGATATCCTATAAAATGATGACACTCTTCAAAAGTGTCAACATCATGAAAGACAAAGACAGAGGAACTGTCGCAGATTAGAAGAGACTAAGGAGACCTATAAATAAATGCCATGTGGAATTCTGGGTTGGATCCTGGAACAGAAAAATGACATCAATGGAAAAACACGTGAAATCTGAATAAGTTCTGTAATTTAGTGAGTAGTGTTATACCAACATTAATTTCTTAGTTTCTATCATTGTATTTGTTGTTCAGTCACTAAGTCGTGTCTGACTTTTTTTGACCCCAGGGACTGCAACACCCCAGACTTTCTCTGTCCTTCATCAACTCCTGGAGTTTGCTCAAACTTATGCCCATTGAGTTGGTGATGCCATTCAACCATCTAATCCTCTGTCTCCCACTTCTCTTCCCGCCTTCAATCTTTCCCAGCATCAGGATCTTTTCCAGTGAGTCAGCTCTTCACATCAGTGGCCAAAGTACTGGAGCTTCTTCAGCTTCAGCACCAGTCCTTCCAATGATGAATATTCAGGATTGATTTCCTTTAGGACTGACAGTTTGATTTCCTTGCAAGAACTCTCAAGGGTCTTCTCCAGCACCACAGTTAAAAAGCATCAATTCTTTTGCGCTCAGCCTTCTTTATGGTCCAACTCTCACATCTGTACCTGACTACAGAGAAAACCATATCTTTGACTATTAGGACCTTTAATTGGCAAATGATGTCTCTGCTTTTTAATACACTGTCTAGATTTGCCACAGCCTTTCTTCCAAGGAGCAAGCATCTTTTAATTTCAAATTTCTCATTACTATTTTTGCAGCTCTCCTGTAAGTCTAAAGTTATTTCAAAATTTAAACAATTTAAATAAAGCACAAAGCCTCACAGATCTATACATGAAAAAAGGTGGGTCTTACTAAATGCAAATAGTACCTCTTGACTTAAAAAATAAGTCAAGAGGTACANGCAAGAACTCTCAAGGGTCTTCTCCAGCACCACAGTTAAAAAGCATCAATTCTTTTGCGCTCAGCCTTCTTTATGGTCCAACTCTCACATCTGTACCTGACTACAGAGAAAACCATATCTTTGACTATTAGGACCTTTAATTGGCAAATGATGTCTCTGCTTTTTAATACACTGTCTAGATTTGCCACAGCCTTTCTTCCAAGGAGCAAGCATCTTTTAATTTCAAATTTCTCATTACTATTTTTGCAGCTCTCCTGTAAGTCTAAAGTTATTTCAAAATTTAAACAATTTAAATAAAGCACAAAGCCTCACAGATCTATACATGAAAAAAGGTGGGTCTTACTAAATGCAAATAGTACCTCTTGACTTAAAAAATAAGTCAAGAGGTACAAACTCTGGGAGTTGGTGATGGATAGGGAAGCCTGGTGTGTTGCAGTCCATGGGGTCACAAAGAGTTGGACACAACTGAGCAACTAAACTGAACTGACTCCTTATGACAGTCCTTTAAAATATATTCATTAGTTATAGTTAACATATAGGAATACTTTCTTAATTCATCTAAATAGTATTCTCTTTGAAAATATTTAATCCATTCAAATAAAATCAGTAGTTGAAGTAATCAATCAAATTTGGTAAACCAACCATTCATTAAATTGACTTTCAGGGAATCAGCTGCCCTCTGAAATGAAACATTTGAGCCCTTTTTGAGGAATCTGAGGAATCTACAGCCCTCCTGTAATTCCACAGTTCCTCTTCCACTTAAGAGGACACTGGGAAAGAGATAGGCCCCACAAATGTCAGGAAACTTCCTGCCTCTGAACAAGGACAGGCAGCTATAGTTTTTTGGACAACACTGAACGAGGCGGGGTGGGAGTCAGAAAAGGAAGCAATATGGCCATTCTCATTAGAAGACCATTGGAACTTTCGGAGGTGAGCTCATTTCACCTAGTCACTGAGGAAAGCTTGGTGGACTGAGGACATTCAAGTAATAGGAACAAGGAATGCACGTGCAGGCGGGAGACGAGCTACTGGAAAGGACTTTTGTGAATGACTGATTGAGAGACGGGGGCAGTCCTTAGAGAGATTGGGTGTTTCTCCCCTTCATCAGTGATCCTCCTTTGTGGTAAGGACCAACTCTCTGAACACCCTCAGATGTCCTGCTCTCTTCTCACTATCCCCTATCCCTCCGGCAGGCCTGCCCTGAACCTTCCATGGTCACCCCAACTTTACCACTCCACCTGAGGAAGAGGGAGTCCAAGCCCCTCCCAGAGCACCAACTCATGGTGTCTGTCTAGGGCCCTGCGTCAGAAAGCGATGCCACTCACACTGACAAGCTTAATCCCCTGTAGCTGCCCAACTCTGGGCTCTGGGCAGCACCAAGGTCTCCTTCTTGCGCTTAGGACAGCTCTCTTCCACCCTGCCACTCCTCTGCATCAGATCCTTCTTCCTTTGATTGACAGTAAAAGAGCAGGCTGTTCCTCCCCGAAAGAAGGAAGGAAGACCCAAGCATCCTGGATTCCCTTGGTAGCAGCATATATAAACCCCACACCTGCTGTGTGCTTACAGATAAGGAAGATAGAAAACAGAGAGAAGGGAGGAGGAAAAGGCATCCTGGGTTCCAGCCCATGTGGATTCTCTTGAGATGAAGAAAAGAAAAGGCCCCGCTCCCTCCCTTCTCCTGCTGCTGCTTCTCTTCAGGTGTTTGGAATTGGGTGAGTGAACTGTTTAGGAGAGAAGAGTGCAAAGGTTCCCCAGGATCTGGAGAGCTGCGGGTCGGGATCCCTGGAGAAGGACCCTCTTAGGACTCAGGTAGGGCCCTCCTGGAGGGAGGGTGTGGAAGAGGTGGGAGAACCTTGGGGAGGTCTGGACCCTGCTACCTGCCCCCAGTTCCTGTCAGAGGAGCAGGTTCCGATGGGCCTGCTCATTATCTTTCTCACATCCTCTTTTAAGGAAATGCTTTATTTTTTTATTATTTAGACTTTATGTTTCTGTATGTCAACTTGCCTTGGGAAATGAAACATTTGAGCTCTTTCTGAGGAATCTGAGTAACTGGCGGGAGGTAGGAGAGAATTGTTTTGAGCAGAGGAACCCAGAACTCCAAAATGTATGCCATGTAGGCTGCATAATCTCCCAGTTCTGATATCCTGCAGGTGGGCGTGGTGGGAGGTGGAAGGAGTCATTTCTTCCATCTACTTGTACCCAATTAATGCTGCTGTCAACCCCAACCAGACCATATCCACAGCCCCTTACAACTCCTCTTACTCTCAAAATGGGGTTTCCCAGTTGGCTCAATGGTAAAGAATCTGCCTGTCAATGCAGGAAACACAGGAGACTCAGGTTTCATCTCTGGGTCAGGAAGATCCCCTGGGGGAGGAAATGGCAATCCACTCCAGTATTCTTGTTAGGGAAATTCTATGGACAGAGGAGCCTGGCAGGCTACAGTCTATAGGGTCTCAGAGTCAGACATGACTTAGCGACTGAGCACACACACCACCTGCCCTCAATCTTGCCGCTTCAGACCCAGATGTGACCCAGGGTCTGCTTCATTCTAATCATATACCAAACCATGACCTGAATTCTGTCTCTAGTAAGAATCATGGTTCCTGTCTCAGTTGTTTACCAGAGACCCAGGCATAACTGGATGAGTGGAGACATAGACAAACCTGGAGTCAGAATACGCAGACTGCTGAAACAACAACAGGAGAAGTGAAATTTAGGAAGCGACCAGAACCACAAAGGGCAGAATCAAAGGCTGGATGAGCAGATCCTCCAAGGACATGACTTAGCTCTGGATATGCTAAGGACATGACTTAGCTCTGGACATACTTAGCTCTTAGCATGCTATGGATATTGTTGAGCGTGCTGTTGGAACATGTTTTATCAGAATTAAATCTAAAATATCAGATGATCTTTAACTCAAATAAATTAATCCCATTATATAGGGAGATGTGTTATTTGTAAGGGCGAGATAGCTGTGAAGACTAGTAAACAGAGTAGATGATGATGGACCATCAATGATCCACATTAGAAGAAATTTTTTTTTTTTTTTGGAGTAGGAACAAGCCAAAATGTTTCCACTAAAGACCCAAAGACCAGCCCTGGAGACTCAAAGACAAGACAAAACTCTATCAGTTTTAAATTTAATTTTTGGCTGCCTGAGTCTTCTTTGCTGAGTGTGGGCTTTCGCTAGTTGTGGAGACTGGGAGCTACTCTCTAGTTGTGGTACAACAGCTTCTCTTGTTGCAGAGCATGGGCCCCAGAGTGTCAGGGTTTCAGTAGTTGTGGCACATAGGCTTAGCTGCCCCACAGCACATGGGATCTTCCTGGACCAGGGACCAAACCTTTGTCCCCTGTAGTGGCAGGCAGATTCTCAACCACTGGACCACCAAAGTACTGTCATTTTTGGCTCAGGGACCACTGAGAATCATGTCACTGAGGGCCAAGACACAACAGAGGACTACATCATTCCAGATGCAGTGACCATGGAGGACTATACCACTCCAGACTCGGGGATCACAGAGGACCACACCACTCCAGACCTGGGGACCATGGAGGACTACATCACTCCTGACCTGGGGATCACAAAAGACAATACCACACCAGACCTGGGGATCACGGAGGACTACACCACTCCAGACCCAGGGATNGGATGGCATCACTGACTCAATAGACATGAGTTTGAGCAAGCTCTGGGAGATAGTGAAATACAGGAAAGCCTGGTGTGCTGCAGTCCATGGGGTCACAAAGACATGACTTAACAACTCAACAACAATTAGTTTCAAGTGTACAGGAAAGTGAATCAGTTATACATAAACATATCCACTCTTTTTAGAGTCTTTTACCACATAGGCCATTACAGAGTATTGAGTAGAATTCCCTGTGCTATACAGTAGGTCCTTATTAGTTATCTATTTTATATACAGTGGTATGTATGTAAATCCCAACCTCCCAATTTCTCCTCCCGTGATACAACTTGTTATTAAAACAAAAAGATAAAAGCCAGTTGATTATTGAATTGCTTGCATCTAGGAAAAGAGAATCAGAGATTTGGAAAGTGGTATAAGGACCACAGCTTTTCATTATGTCTTGTCTATGCACTAGGTCTTTATGTGGTATCTTTAGTTGTGGCATGAGAACTCTCAGCTGTGGCATGTGGGATCTAGTTCCCTGAGCAGGGATCAAACCTGGGCCCCCTGCATTAGGAGAGCAGAGTCTTAGCCACTGGACCACCAGGGAAGTCCCTTTAAAAATATATACATGGACAAGTTTGGTAAAGTTTAAAAAAACAGTCAAATAAGCAAAAACACGTCTGGGAAATAATGTATGTTAGAGTGCTAAGACATACAGTGGGTTTAAAAATAAGCCCCACAGTCTTCCTGATGGCTCAATGCCCCTCTTGTGGAGGCCTAAGAGGGAAGGACTTATGGGACATGACAGAGCATGGTGAGGTGGGCTTCCACACAGCCCAGCCTCTTGCCTAGGAAAAAGTCACTGTGATCAGGCTTGTTCACTAATCCAGTTCACTCACTCAGGTGGGAAGTCACAATAGAGTTGGGGCCAAAACCTCAGGAATAAAGAGAGCCCCTTTTCCCAAAATGGCCTCGATTTTTTTCATTGAGGACAGTTTTAATGTCCCTCATTTCCTCCTCTTTTTTCTCTTCCCCGCCACCTCCTTTCTCTTCCCTCTGCTTTCTCTCCCTGATTCTCTCCTTTTCGTTTTGAAATAATCCTAAACTCACCAATAATTATTGCAAAAATAGAGATGTCCCACTCAAGCTTCAACCAACTTATCCCAGTGAAAGCATCTCAGGTACTATGGCACACTATCGAAACCGGGAATCAACCCTTTTTTCCCTCTCCGGTAGACTTGGTACTTGAATTTCCAGAAATCTCTTTCCATCATGACTAACATCATAGATTCCTACTTTTCAAAGTGCTGCCCTTTGAAGAAGTGCTTTGAGTCTAATCCAAGCCAATGCTTGTGGCACAAGACTCCGCAATGTTCTGGTCTAGTTTGCTTGTGAAGAGCTGAGAATCACTAAAGGGTCACCAGAGAGTGTGGAACTAATGGATCTTAGAAGATAATCCAGGGACCGCCCTCAGCAAGGAGGGGAGCTAGTGGGCTAATGCAGGTAGTTACTGGAGAAGTTACCTGGACTGTTTTTAATGAAAGACATTGTTCACCTCAGTGGGTTTCCTGATGAGTTTGCTGCTGCTGCTGCTAAGTCGCTTCAGTCGTGTCCGACTCTGTGCGACCCTGTAGACGGCAGCCCACCAGGCTCCCCCGTCCCTAGGATTCTCCAAGCAGGAACACTGGAGTGGGTTGCCATTTCCTTCTCCAATGCATGAAAGTGAAAAGTGAAAGTGAAGTCGCTGAGTCGTGTCCGACTCCTAGCGACCCCATGGACTGCAGCCCACCAGGCTCCTCCACCCATGGGATTTGCCGGGCAAGAGTACTGGAGTGGGGTGCCATTGCCTTCTCCTCCTAATGAGTTTAGGTGGTGTAAAATATCATTAAAACAGAAGAAACATCTGTCTAGTTCAGACCCTGAGAGGAATTCCTGGAACATTAATACTTCCAGGCTACTTATTTTTCCTGGATGAAATTCCGTCCGAAGAGGTACGCTATTCTCTTTTAAGAAGGCGGGTGAGGAAACACAGGAACTCAACCGTGTGTGTTAAATTCAAGCACGTGTCTGTCTTCCTTGGGGTGTTCGCCTAACGGCCCCAGTCCGACGAAGCGAGCAGAGAGAAGGCAGGGTTATGGCCTCCATCGCCGCATCACGGCCTCCCATCACAGCCCCAGACAGGCCCCTGAGAAGCTGCCACAGAAAAGATAAAATGCCCAGGTCCTGGGCCAGCACAGCTAAAACCCTCCAACGGTTGACGGTGAGCGTAAAAGGCGAAAAAAAAATAGAACAAGCTAGAAGGAGGAAGGTGCAGGAAGGGGAAGCGTGTTTCAAAGGACCTGAGCAGAGCGCTCAGGGATTACTCTTGACCACACGCCGGGAGGCGGCATCGCCCGGCTTGACGCCGCGCCCCCTAGCGGTCAGACTCCGCGCGGCCGCCGGGGCGGCTCACTGTCCCGCCGTTTCTAGCCGGGGCTGCCTTTTTATACTCCCGGCTACCGCGCCGGTGAGTGGATTTCGCTGAGGTCCTCTGCTGGGAGCCTAGGGCGGTTTCAGGGGTGTGGGTGGGATTCGGTGAGTGTCCTGGGTACCATCTCACACGTCCCGGGGAGGGGGTCGGGGGAGTGGGAGGATGGGGAGCGTGGGGGGCAAGGTAAGGTCGAGAGGTCTACCCATGGCCTGCTGCGACCACCTGTTGCCACCACAGCACACCCCGCTTTTCTGACTCTCCATTTGCCAACCGCTGCCCGCCCTGCTGCACCCGCCCTCCCCCTTTCCTCCTCTTCACACACCTCCATGCTCTGACCCCCCTGGGAGGAAGGCTGCTCCCACCTCCTGCGTTGCTCCTGTCAGAGGCCTGCAAGAACTCCTGGAGGGCTGAGGCTCAGGTGACCACTTCCCAGCAGTCGTGGAGCGCACTCCGAGGCCCCTGAGTGCTGTCCTCTCCTCCTGTTCCCCGTTCTGCCCTCTTCTCATTTCTGGTCTCAGGAATCAAGGAGTTTCCAGGCAGACTGTGCTCAGGGGGCCTCAGTTCTTGGAGTTTAAGGTCTTTTTCTAGCGACCAGGAGCTCTGGGAAGGACACAAGGGCCCTGAACCACACTTCCTAAAAACTAAATGCCCCTCTTCTGGGCCGCAGGCCCTGGTCCTCCTTTCATGATAAGACTCACCTCCTAGTGTCAAGGCCACGCTGCACGTGCCGCACGTGCGGTCTATTTGGTTTTGTTTTTTAAACCTTGGAGAAATCTCTCCCTAACTTGTTTAATGTTTTTTGTTCTGACAAGATATACAACTGTGGTGAAAGGGAATTCCCTGGTGGTGGAAGAGCTGGGACTCAGCACTTTCACAGCTATTGGCCCGGGGTTCAGTCTCTGGTCTGGGAACTAAGATTTTGGTGTGCCTAAAAAACACCAAAAAAATAAACAAAAACCCAAAACCAAAATAAAAAACACCAGAATAAACCAACAGCAACAAAAAAAACTCAGCTGTGCTGAAAACTGCATCTCTGGAGCAGCTTCTCAGAGTTATCTGAGTAGCTGGTTTATAGGCTAGTCAGTTTGGTGCAAATAAAATTCCATTCTATTATTATTACAGACTGTTTATTGATTATTTTCATAGACAGAAATTAAAGTCTGGTGGCTTTGTGGCCAAAGGACTCTTCCTGTGACTTCTGTGGTCTCCACTCCCCACTTCCCTCTTCACATCCCACCTCCCCACTAATGTGAACTCAAATTTTCTGCTGTGTTGGTGTTCCACAACTGTTTTTACACCTCTTCCCCTGCCACCTCCTGTGCCCCCTGGGGATTTTCCCTCCTCTCCCTGTTGCCCCCTCCTCTCTACAGTTCTCTGATCCTTTCCTAGGGAGTCCCCACCACCATATCCCCTTTCCCACCACAAGTCCCTCTCTTCCCCTCATGGGTCTTTTCCTGCAAGGTTCAGTCACCTGCAAGGCTTCTACCTCCCTTCAGCTTTCACTAACCTTTCTTTTCCCTGGGTGACTTGCTCAGGGGCACTTCCCTCCACCCTCACTGCCCTATTTTCGTCACCAGGGGGAGCTCTCCTCCCAATGATCCTTGGGCCTTGAGCACAGTGCCCAGCCCCCGGGGGAGGACCTGTCCCCCACTTGACACCTACCCTCCTACCTCCACCCCCTGCAGGCACCTGCTCTTGGCCCTCGTCCAAGGGGGGCCTTTCCCCTAACACGACCCCTCCCCACTCCTGCATCCTAAACCTCACCCTCTGGATTCCTCCACTCTCCAGGCTACAGGTGCTGGACTCCACTTGCCCTGGTCCCTCTGCAGCTCCCCTCATGGCACTTTGCCCTGCTCCCACCCTTGTCCTAGTGCCTTGGGCCCTCACTAAGTAATCAATCACAAGCCCCCTCTTGTGGTTCCCCAAATCACCACCTCACTCTCACCCTCCCTCACCCAGGGCACCTCTCTTCTCCTGTCTTCACCCTAACCCAAGGGGAAGCTACCCTGGGTAACAGATGTTTAACAGATGCCCTGTCCCCCAGTCCCAGGCCCTCACTATCTCCTCTGCAGCCACTTGCCCCTCCTCCACAGTGGGAATACTGCCCTTGGTCCACTGCCCACCTCCTTGGCCTTCATCACCCTCGCTTTGGTTCCTGGATACCAGCGGGCTCTCACTACCTCAACAAAATCTTTGTTTTATGCCACTTGGTCAACTAGTCTTTTCCTAGAGGGGGTCTTCTCCCAGCCTCATGCCCCCTGTGCTGGCTGCCTGACCCGAACTCTCTGTGGAGGTGTGACCTCACTCCCTCCAACCCCTCCCACCTGTAGGTGCTTCCCAGTGTGCACCTTGGCTTTCAGTTCTGTCTTCTCTTGCCACTCCGATATTTTAATTCTCCATGACCCCTGTGCTCACGGCACTGATTCCTTTCCCAGGGGACACTGGCAGGTGCAGCCACTTCCCCACCTGGGGCCTCACCATGCCTCTTTGCACTCTGCGCCCAGACCCACTCCTTCACCTCCCCCAGGTTACTGGCCCACCTTCATCTCTCTTGGGGCCACAGTCCAGCCCCTCAGGCCCCTCTGCCTCCTGCCTCAGCCTCCCTGGAGCCCGCCTTGTCCATGATGAACCTGCACCAGGGGCAGCAGCCCTCACTCTCCATCTCACCTGACTCCCTCTGACCAGGGATCCCTCTGGTCCTGGGTCTGACACTGCCCTTCCCTCCCTCTGACTCCAACTCCCCTCACCCTGCTTCCTGCCTCTCCCCTTGCCCTCCTGCCTGGACCCTTAGGGAGCCGGTGCCTCCCTGCCCCAGCACTTGTCTTACACATGTGTCCATCTCCACCTCTCCCTCCACTCCTCCATTCCCCTCTCCCTCCTCTTTCCCATTTTTTCCATATGGAACTCCTCATTCTGGTCCCTTGTACACATGCATGTTCTGGATCCTCAGCACCTGGAGCAGGTCAGGACACAGAACTTGTCTGTTAAACATCTGCTGTGAACTTGTCTCCAGAAAGCAGCTTCATCTGTGGTTCCTCCTTCCCCAGGATCCCACAGTCTTTGTTACAACGTCACAGTGCTTTCCCAGGATGGATCTGTGCAGGCCAGCTTTTTTGCTGGTGGACACTTGGATGGTCAGGCCTTCCTGCACTATGATCACACGAAGGGGAGGGCAGAGCCCTGGGGAGTCTGAGCTGAAGATCTGGAAGCTAAGATGTGGGACAAAGAATCCAAGTGAAACTGGGCAACTCAGATTGGGACCCAAATCCACGTTCTTTTAACTGACATCACATCTGGTCTCAAGACTTACTGATTCTCAGGTTCTTGATGTTTCTTCTCAGAATGAATTCAGTGAGAAACAAAGTGATAGGTAAAAAGTGGATTTTTTAGAGAGAAACACACTCTGTAGACATTGTGTAAGCCATCTTAGAAGGCGAGAGTCACCAGAGGACGTGGAGTTGTCAGTTTTCATAAGAATGGGTGATTTCATAGGCTAATGAGTGGGAGGAGTATTCCAGTTATTTTGGGAAAGTGGTGGGATTTCAAGGAATTGGACCGTGGTCAAACTTTTGCCTTAATGATCTGCCTTGAAACGGTCCTAGCACCTGTGGGTGTGTCATTTAGCTTGTTGAGGTGGAGTGTGTACTGAGGCTCAGGGTCTAGCAGAAGCGGACTCACCTGCCATCTTGGACCTATTTGGATAAATAATATTATTTGCAGTGACAAGGACAGACCTAGAGATTATCACACTAAGTGAAGTAAGTCAGTCAGAGAAAGACAATGATTCCACCTGAGATATCACTCATATGTGGAATCTAGTTTTTTTAAAAGATACAACTGAACTTATTTACAAAACAGACACAGGCTGTTTTGGGTTTTTTTTTTATGCCTTGACATTGAAGTCGCTCAGTCGTGTCCGACTGTTTGCAACCTCATAGACTGTAGCCTACCAGGCTCCTCCATCCATGGAATTTTCCAGGCAAGAGTACTGGAGTTGGTTGCCATTTCCTTCTACAGGAGCTCTTCCCGACCCAGGGATCAAACCCAGGACTCCCGCATTGTAGGCAGAGGCTTTACTGTCTGAGCCACCAGGAAGTCCACGACACAGACTAACAGATATCAAAAACAAATCTATGGTTCCCAAGGGAACACGTGGGGAGGATTAAATCAGAAGCCTGAGATGAACACACATACATTACTACAGAAAAGACAGACAACTAACAAGGATTTACTGTATAGCCCTGGAAACCCTGCTCAATATTCTGTGATTCCTTATATAAGAAAAGAATCTAAAAAAGAATGAGTATATGTATATGAATAACTGAATCACTTTGCTGTACACCCAAAACTTCTATAATATTATAAGTCAACTATACTCCAATAAAGTTAAATCAAAAAGTAAATGTCATACCACATTCTTCTTCTGCTGAAAACAATCTTATAACTCCCATCTCACTCAGACCAAAAGTCAAAACACTTTCAACACCCTCCAGGCCTACAAGGTCTGGCTGTACCTCTCACCTCATCTCAGTTAATCTGCTCCAGCCATACTGGCCTCCTCACTTCAACAGAAACACACAGACATCCTCCTGCCCTGGTGCATTTGCCTGGAGGATCCCCCTGCCTGGAAAGAACCTCCTCCAGTCATCGGAGGTAACTCAGCATGTCCTTTAAATCTTTTCCCAAAGGCCACTTTCCCAGTGAGACCCACAGTGACCACCACCCTAGTACAATGGCCACCTTCCTTGTCCTCACACTCACACTGTGCATCACCTTCCCCACTGCGTCTTTCTATTGTTCCCATCCTTTCGTAACAGAACACCTTATTTAGCCTACTGATACGATATAGTCTGTCTCCTACCACTTGAATACATGCTCCATAAGGCCAGCAATTTTTCTCTTTAACTGCAGTGATGTTTCCCAGATGTAAAACATTGTCATGTATCCGGCATACAGCTGGTATGAATGAATGCTCAGTGTAATGTGCTGTGTATGTGCTCAGTCACTCATTCACGTCCAGCTCTTTGCAACCCATGGACTGAAGCCCCCCAAGCTCCTGTCCATGGAATTTTCTAGGCAAGATTACTGGAGTGGGTTGCCATTCCCCTCTCCAGCAGATCTTCCCAGCCCAAGAATCAAACCTGCATCTCCTAAGTCTTCTGCATTGGCAAATGGACTGTTTATCACGGAGCCACCTGGAAAGCAGGATCAGTGTTAAGCACCTCCTTATCTTTATTAATGTGACCTCAGGCCAAATGTTCTATTGTGGTTGCTACAGCATAACATCTACTCACATTGACATCGGTGCCACTTGTGTGTTTCTCACAAGAGCTGTTCTTTCCTTCTTGGCAACCAACCCTCCTTCACACTACATCACAGGATATTTTTCTTTTCAGAAAACAATTCTTGTTGACTTATGGGTCCTATTTTCTAACCAAATATAAACCTAAATTAGACTCTGCTTTAAGGGCTTACCAGGTGGCAATAAAACATGGTATTAAAACGGTCCAGGGTGCGGAGGGGTCGTGCTGGACGGAGCGGGGCCAGGCTCCTCACTTCTTTACGTTATGCTAATAGCAGCACAGACACATTCAGATGACTTCTGCAAAAACAGAAGTCAGATCTTCAAGTCATAATGCAGGGGTGGGATATGGAATCTTGCACCACTCAGTCCCCACAAGGAGCTGTTTCACACTGTGAAAGAAAAGAATCATAAACCAGTGTAGGTCAGTCATGTAAGGGCTCACATTCTCCACAGCCCCCTACATGCTCACATGTCCCACTCAAAGACCCCCACCACCCAGTGTGTCCCCCCTGCACCAACTTCTCTCCCAGTCAAGACCCTCCAGGGTCGCACCTTTAGGATCCATGAGAGCTCTGGTCACACATCAGAGCCCTGGGCAGTTGTCACTGCCTGAGGGAGAACAAGACCAGGATGTGGTCAGAACCCACTGGAGAGAAACTAGAGAAGGAACTTTGAGGAGGGCGAGCCCCCCATGGCCTCTTGTCTGCACCCTCAGAAGGGTCTCAGGAGTCACACCCACTCTGTACTTACTTGCAGTCTGAGTGTAGCTCCCTCCGTTTTCACCTGCAAGAAGAAAACATCATGTGAGAATCCATGGAGAAGACCGAATCATGATATCCTAGAGAAACCTCCTAGTTCTGGACCACAGAGAACTTTCTGGAACTGTAACCAAAAATCCAGGACAGAATCAGGAATATAAAGAAGGGAGATGTGGGAGGACTGGACCATCTCCAACCCTTCTAGAGGTCTGAACTCAGAGGGGACCTTCCCCTCTGACCTTCAAGTGCTGAGAAACAGATCCCAACTGGAATTATGAAGGTGAAAAATCTATCTTTCATTTTCACATGTACTTTACAAAAGGGTCAATTTTAGCATCAGCTCCAGACCAGCAAGCCCATATGTATGGATGGTATTTCCCAGGAACAAGGCAGGCAAACTTCTACCTGGACTTGAAACCCCTCAATGAGACAAGAAAACTCAGCTCCCTCCCTCCCTTCCCTACCTGAGTGCTTCTTCCTCCAGATCCCAGCTCCAGTCACCACAGCTCCAAGGAACACAAAGAGAACCAGACCAATAACAATTTCGATGATGGGGACAGAGGTCTGAGGAGGTTCTATGGAGGAAAGGGAAAGGGCCCTGACCTCAGGCTTGAGTCCTGACCTTGCTGAACTGTATCCAGAAGGGCTCCTGCTTTATCTGAGAAAAGCTCCATCCCATCCTCCTCCTTACCCCATCTCAGGGTGAGGGACTCCTGAAGCCCCTCGTGCTGCACATGGCATGTGTATCTCTGCTCCTCTCCAGAAGGCACCACCAGGGCTGCTCACTTCTGGAAGGTTCCATCCCCTGAAGGCCTGGTCTCTACAAGCTCCATGTCCTGGGTCTGATCCTCCCCATCACGCTGCCAGGTCAGTGAGATCTCCTCAGGGTAGAAGCTCAAAGCCCAGCACCTCAGGGTGAACTCATGGCCAGAGTTGGGGTGATGGGTCACAATTGTCTTTGGAGGGTCTGAGGAAGAAGAATCAGAAAATTCCCAGTTTATTTTACTCCCATGAGCCACGGAGGAAGCATCACGTGACCACTCTGAGAAATGATGAGAAAATGAGTTTGAAAAGAAAAAGAACAAACACCAGATACCAGCCTGGGCTCTGGTGTCTGGGAAAATCTCCTAGTCCTTGTAAAGTTCTGGAGTCAGGGTGAGAGCCAAGGTAGGATGCTCCACCTTAAGGGGGAGAATACAGAGCAATGGTCCTGACTGTTGGAAACTGAATGACTCAGAAGAGCTGGAATCTGGCCTCTTATGATGCTCTTGGTCTGAGAACAGGCTTTGAGAAAGTCCCGAGTCACAGAATGGCGGGCAGGGCGAAAGGGCACTACCGCGGACTAGTTATTTCAGGGATGGTTTTCTGCTTCTTCCCCAAGGCACTAGATTCCTTAATTGTCCAGAGAAATGAAGCTACTGGCGAGTCATCGTCTTGTACAGAATATGAAAACCTGGGCGCATTCCTCCCTCTCCAGATAAGAAGTTGGGGCGCTGTTCCCACAGGGACACCACTTTCTTCTCCTCGTGGGAAGCCAGCTCCAGCCCCAGGGGAGATCAGGGAGGCGCCGCGCCCCCTTGTACTTGCGAGCAGCAGCGTGTCCTTCCCGTTCTCCAGGTATCTGCGGAGCCCCTCCACGCACTCGCGGTTCAGGTAGTTTCTCACACGCTCCGCAGCACCGCGCTGCTCAAAATTGCGTTTGGAAATCTGAGCCGTCGTGTCCGCCGCGGTCCAGGAGCGCAGGTCCTCGTTCAGGGCGATATAATCTCTGCCGTCGTAGCCGTACTGACTGTACCCGCGGAGGAGACGTCCGGCCGGCCCCACGTCGCAGCCATACATCTCCTGGACGGTGTGAGACTCTGACCCGCCCCGACCATCCGCAGGGATTAAACCCAAACTGAAATGAAACCCGGTCAAGTCCCCGCGGGCTCCTCCCGGGTCGGGGGACGGAGCGGGTCCCGCAGTGCTGGGGTGACCCTCGGACCCGCAGACTCGGGAGACCCCGCCGGTCCCTGGGGATGGGGGCATGACCCAGCCCCGGTCCCGCGTCGCTCACCGGCCTCGCTCTGGTTGTAGTAACCGCGCAGGTTGTTCAGGTTCGCTCGGAAAGTCAGGGCGGCATCCTTGGTTCTCCGCGTGTTCAGATCCCAGTACTCCGGCCCCTCCCGCTCCACCCACCGCGCCCGCGGCTCCATCCTCGGATCCGGGGCGTCGCTGTCGAACCGCACGAACTGCGTGTCGTCCACGTAGCCGACGGCGATGAAGCGGGGCTCCCCGAGGCCGGGCCGGGACGCGGCGGTGTAGAAATACCTCAGGGAGTGGGAGCCTGGGGGCGGGGAGCGGTGAGACCCGGCCCGACCTCCTCCCGGCGCGGGTCCCGGGTCCATCACCTCGGGAGGGGCGAGGGAGGGGCGAGGGGCTCGTGAGACGGAGAAGGTCGGAGAAGGACCAGGCCTTGGGGGTCAGAGAAGAGGGGCCGGGAAGCAAGGGAGGGGCAGGTCTGGGAGAGGGCGGCGGGCTCGCTCCTTCCCTGGGGGTCCTGCCCACCCACCTCCCGGCAAAGGCCGTTCCCTCGTGACCCCACACTCACCCGCCCAGGTCTCGGTCAGGACCAGCGCACCCGGCAGGAGGAGGGTTCTCGGCCCCATGACCCGCAACTCCGGGGTCTGGGGAGAAGCGAGTCCAGCGGGTGGATGAACACGTGGTAACCTGGTACCGTGAAAGATGAATACTGGCAGCTAGAAATCGGACACCCAATGGGAGTGAAACCTCGGGCCGCGTCACAAGTGTCCAGATAAGCGGGTCGACACAGGTTGTGAGAGAGAAAGTGGAAGTCGGGGAGACGCAAAGCCCCAAGATGGGGCGTCCCGGCCCCAGACACGGCCCTTGACTCTGAGACCCTGAGACCCTTGACTAGACGGACTTTAGTCGGCAAAGTAATGTCTCTGCTTTTGAATATGCTATCTAGGTTGCTCATAACTTTTCTTCCAAAGAGTAAGCGTCTTTTAATTTCATGTCTGCAGTCACCATCTGCAGTGATTTTGGAGCCCCCCAAAATAAAGTCTGACACTGTTTCNGACTACACCACACCAGATCCAGAAACCATCAAGGACTACACCACTCCAGACCCAGGGACCATGGAGGACCACACCACTCCAGACCCAGGGATCGTGAAGGACCACACCACTCCAGACCCAGGAACCACAGAGGACTATACCACTCCAGATCTGGGGATCACGGAGAACCACACCACTCCAGATCCAGGAATCGTGGAGGACCACACCACTCCAGACCTGGGGATCACGGAGGACCACACCACTCCAGATCCAGAC
The DNA here is from genome assembly GCA_006410615.1 of Neotragus moschatus. Taxonomy (NCBI): domain Eukaryota; kingdom Metazoa; phylum Chordata; class Mammalia; order Artiodactyla; family Bovidae; genus Neotragus; species Neotragus moschatus. The sequence continues at coordinate 423,720 of SJYA01002764.1, forward strand.
ATGAGAGAGGACCACACCACTCCAGACCTGGGGATCACAGAGGACCACACCACTCCAGACCCAGGAACCACAGAGGACTATACCACTCCAGATCCGGGGATCATGGAGGACTACACAACTCCAGACCCGGGGATCACGGAGGACTACACCACTCCAGACCCAGGGATCATGGAGGACAATACCACACCAGACCTGAGGATCATGGAAGACTACACCACTCCAGACCCAGGGACCACAGAGAAATACACCACCACAGGAGACCCAAAAATCATGGAAAACTACACCAGTCCAGACCCAGGGACCATGGAGGACTACACCACTCCAGACTCGGGGATCATGGAGGACCACACCACTCCAGACCCACAGACCATGGACAGCCACAACACACCAGACTCAGGGACCACAGACGACTACACCACTAAACATCCAGACAGTCAACTAGAGGGAACAGACTCAGTAACAGCAGCGAAACCCCCCGGAATCCTGACGCCCAGCAAAATCATCCTCGTTTCCCTGGCTGCTACCGCTGTCACCGTTGTACTCTTTGTTGGATTTGGCTTCCTAGTGGTGAGTATTTGGCCCTGAAATGTGAAGGACATTATGGGAATGCAAGCATCTGAGGAGGATGAGGTGGGCAAGGGGGGCTGAAACAAAAAACTGTCAGAGGTGAGGAAACCTACAGAGAATGAAGAAGAGATATATATTTGCAAAGATAGAGAGAGACGCAGAGATGGAGAGAGAAAGGAGCAAGAAGCATAAAAATTGAGGGCAGAACAGAGAGGGAAAGGAAGGTGTGAGAGACAGAGGAAAAAGGAGAGTGGAGGGAAGGGGAAGAAAGTGTGGAGAGAGAAAAAGAGCACAGAGAGGACCACTGGAGCACAAATTCTTAAAACATAATGTGAGCTGGAGTAAGGCTTGAACTATTAAGTAAGTACAGAGGCAAAAATCTGTACATTTTTATAAGATGAGAATTTGGGGCAGGGATAAGAGAAGAGGAGAAAATGGAAGCATTTTGGACAACAGCTCATGTCAGAAATTATGTTACTTTGTATTAACTGCTACCCACTGGGGAATTCTGCAGATTTTTTAAAACCAAGATTGCATAGTGTATTATGAGCAGGGCTACTCTGTCCTGGAGAGGCAATGGGTGTCAGTGCCCACAGGGGAGCTCTAGGTGTTTTTCTGTCTCTGAGGGGCCTTGTTTCTAAAACAGGAGATAAAAGGACTCTGTGCCAGCCGTGAGACTTCCTGTTGACCTTTGGTCTAAAATCCAAGCCTTCAACCTGTGGCCTCTGCTGGACATAGAAGGGGCAGCCCTTTGGGGCCACCCTGACTGAAGGATGAAATGCGCATTGGAATCTCCGCAGGGGTGGCTTACATGATTAGCCAGCTCAGGCAGGCCATTCAAACCTCATTCACTCCTGTTGGTCATTGATGCCAGTGTGCATTTGACCTCTGCCCCAAGAGGCCAGCTCATAGCACAGGATCCGTTTGTGTGATTAAGCCAAACGTAATGCTTTCTTCAGTCGAGGTGTTCGTGCTGAGGTCTACCAAAAGCACACCGAGAAACTAGGGCGCTCTGAAAGACGGCTGACAAAGGAAAACAGGGACAAAAGCCTTCACATGTGCTCAGCACGTGCATGAGTCGCGTTCATGCTCATCAGTAGACGGAGGCCCTTCTTGACTTCCCTGGAATCACAAACAAGCGGCCTTTTGATCACGTGGCTCACAATGAAAAGTCAGATACTCCCGCTCCAGGCTGGGGGAGCCTTCCTTCCCTCCAGACCAGCCTCTGAGTGCTGGCACTGAGTCGCCACTAGCAAGGGCACCTTCTTAACCTTTTGTAGAGACTAAAAACAAGAGACGATTCCAAAGACCCAGGGTACAGGAAATAGAAGGAAAGTCTGTATTCCCAAACTTACTAAATTCTTAACTTTTAAATATTTTACCCCAAAAGTTTAGAAAACAAGAATCATCTGTGTTTCTATACCTCCCCCAAATCCGCTGATCGAAATAGTTTTATTTTGCCAACATGACTTCCGCGTTTTTGGAAACTGCATCTTTTGCAGTAAGTCCCAGGATCTGAAGAAAGTGACAAATAGGAGGGAGTCATAGAGATGAGTGGGGAGGTCTTTATAAACCACAACCACCAGGATTAAGAGAGGAACAAAGTCTTAAAAACAAACCACTTTCTTTCTCCCTAGAAAAATTATTTCCTGCAGCCGTTAAATCCGTTCCCCAGAGTCGTTTATCATCCCCACGTCATGGATTGGAGTACACCATAAGGAGAATCCCAGCAGTGCCTACGGTTGGTTCTTGAGCAAACCAGACTCCTCTCAGCCTCTACAGGACCCCACGGAGTGTGAATATGTGTTCTCAGGTCTCCACTCTCCTCCCCCAGTCTAGAGCCCCAGAACCACCAGATGAGGAAGGTGGCCAGCCCTGAGAATAAGCATGTTAGGGACACTCAGAAGAATGCCTGTCCACTTTGAGTATCACCTAACTCTGGCCATGTAACCATTATGTCTTCAGGAAAATTACCTTTACGTATCATCAGGTTTGGATGTGAAAACTATTTGGGGAAGATACACATAACTCAAATATAAGAGATATTCATTAAGTCTGATCAAAGAAATGAAGCAAATACTTGTTTCTGTCTAGGTCATGTATCTAAATCCAGTCATTTTAACAAAACAGTTAGTAAGGGCCCAGCATGGGTCAAACACTCCGCGCCTTTCTGTCTGTTCATCTCATTCCGTCTAGCCGAGGGATACAGCTTTCTCTTCCCTCAAGACACCACATTCAAGGATGTAGGGTCGTCTACAGGATGAAGCCGACTAGCCACTCATCAAATATGTACTGACTACCAGGTGGACTAGAGGGAAGTTCAATTTTCGTTCTTTCTGCTGCTTCCACAGATCCTGGGGTTGTATCACTACACAGGATAATGGTATAAGGATACGCAGGGTAAAGGAAACTCTTAGAGTCAACTGGCCCATATCAATTACCCCCAAGACACCCATGTCCCTCTCAGTCAGCAGTTCTGCCAAAAGCACAGGGTCTTTGCCAAGTCCACCTCTCTCGGCTTACCATCTAGCCTCCATCTCCAGAATGTGACCACCTCTGCAAGGTGGTGATGGGAAGGGGGCCACAGAGAGAATGCACAGCCACCTGGTCTCTGGATAGTATTGAAGGCAGAAAAGGACAAGGTGAAGATGCTGCAGAAACATCCCAAAGGACAAATAGGAAGACTCAAAGAGTCAGGGAAATCCCTCCCTGACCACTCCTGGGGCCCTGGCCTACAAGGCTTGTTAGTGGCTTCCATGTCATATTACGCTCATACTCGTTGTGACACTATCATTTATTACACGTATCTATGCGTGTCATCCCTTTAGTGACTGTATACGGTTCATCCAGTGTGAGTCCAGCCCCACTCAGCTAATCCTCTTTGCTTCTTTATAAAGGCCAATATTTCAAGAAAGTCTTTCTTTAGGTATTGTTACACAGAAGTACAAAATCCAGGTGACTCCAACCGCCAGATGCTGTTACTGTGCTGCCCAGACTAGGGAGACCGAGCAAGCACACCCCTTAAAGAATTGTGCCTGAACAGGATTTATGCCCGTTTGGGTGTGTCACCCCTCACAGAAATGTCTGTGAGTGCACATTCCAGCCCAGTCTCCTGTCTTTACAAACGAGAATGTTTGGTGAAGTTGTCCAGCAGTAATGATTCAACATTCTCCTTACAGACGGTGTTGTTTGATACCTTAATAACACGTAGTTATTTTTCTAATCTAGTCATGACCTTTTCTGTCATTTACCTAAAACCCCTAACTCTAGAGTCCATACATCACCATACTTTTTTCCTTTGTGGAGCATCCCAACAGAAGTTTGCAAGTTGAATCTCTGTTTTAATTTCACTGTATATCTCCTTCCACTAGAATGTTAGTTCCTTGAGAATAAGGATCTTGAGAGCAATATAAGAAATAAGAGTTGGCATTCAATAATCATTTTCTTCATTCTCCCCCATTACATTAGAGTTTTAAACATACTCTAAATGGTTGTCATCAAAAAGAACCAAATAACCAATGTTGGCAAGGATGTGAAGAAAAGAGAACCCTTGTACAGGGTAGGTGGGAACGTATATTAGTGCAGCCTCTTATGTGAAACAATATGAAAATTTCTCAAAAAATTGAAAATAGAACTGTCACATGAGCCAGCAATTTCACTCCTGGGTATATATCCGAAAAAAAAAAAAACCCCGCTAATTCAAAAAGATATATGCACCCCAGTGTCCATAGCAGCACCATTTACAATAGCCAAGATATGGAAGCGCCATAAGTATCCATCAACAGACGGATGCATAAGGAAAATGTGGTATACGTATGCAGTGGAATATTACTCAGCCATAAAAAGAATAAAGTTTTGCCTTTTCCAACAGTATGGATGGACTTGCAATATAAGAAGTGAAATGTCAGACAGAGAAAGACAGATACCATATGCTATGACTTATATGTGGGATCTAAAAAATAAAACAAATTAGTGACTATAACAACAACAAACAAAACAGGCTCACAGATATAGAGAACAAACCAGTGGTTACCAGCAGGGAGAAGGGAGAAGGGAGGAAAGACAGGGGCAAGGGATTAAAAGGTACAAACTACCATGTATAAAATAAAATAACAAGGATGTATTATACAACACAGGGAATACAGCCAATGTGTTATAATAACTCTAAACAGGACATAACCTTTAAAACCTGTGAATCACTATGTTGTACACTTGAAACTTATATAATATTGTATCTCAACTATACCTCAGTTCCAAAAAAAGAGTAGCTAGTCTCATCTTAAAATATTCAATTCAAAAAAATGTTTCAGTTCAAGCTCTTTTCTTTAACTGCTGTATCGGCCTTTGTCTAGTATTGATGAAACTTCCTATAACAAATAGTAAGATAGTGGAGACAGCAGAAGCTTTAAGATTTTAAATTGTAACCACACGTAAGTGCTGAATCTAAAAGTACCAAAAATCTCCACCAAAATTTGATGAAACAAAAAATGCCATATTCTACTTCTAAACAAACTATTAAGGCAACAGATAGTTTTCCTTTAAAAACTATTAAATGAAATTATCATTAGATCAATGTTGTCTTGAGCAAACAAAAATTTTCCAGTGAACAATGTTATAAACAAATGCCTGAATCTAAAAATACAAAATCTATATAACACCCTCCTCCCCACTTTTGGAACAACTTCAGAACACTTAGCTAATTGTCTTTCCCGTATTAATGATTTACTACATTTTGGGGGATTTATTATCTGTTTGTGTGCTCAAAATTATATAACAAATCATTTTATTTATTTTTTTAATTACGAATCATTTTAAATTGAAACTTCAGTTTGACATTAAAATAGAACACTGGAAAGGAGGGGCAAATAAATAAAGAGGTAAGAGACCTATCTTGCTGTTGGCAGTATGTCCTACTTCAGTTGACAGCCTTTTTTTCTTTCTTAGTGGGACATGAGTAATGGTGTAGCTCAAACTCAATGTCTTTGTAGAATTGATGAAATAAACATATTTTGGAATAAACAAATGAACACATGCTTGCTTTTGATGCTATTTATTCAGTTTTGGTCTTGTTCGGAAACACAAAGAAATTATAATTCCTTTAATGAGTGTCCAGTAGATTCTGTTGAGAACAAGGATGTCAGACCAACAGAAGTGAATGACATAGTTCTTGCCCTTGAGGACAAGAAAACCAACAATTCCATTGTAAGGTGCTTTAATAGAGGTATGTATTGGGATGGAGCCCAAAGCCTAGGGTGGGTCCCTCAGCTGCTGCAGACCCAGAAAATCTTCCCAAGGGAGAGAGGGTAATTGACCTGAGGTTTATGACATGTCTACTGCAAGGAGATCCAACCAGTCCATTCTGAAGGAGATCAGCCCGGGGTATTCTTTGGAAGGAATGATGCTAAAGCTGATCCAGTACTTTGGGCACCTCATGCGAAGAGTTGACTCATTGGAAAAGACTCTGATGCTGGGAGAGATTGAAGGCAGGAGGAAGAGGGGACAACAGGGATGAGATGGCTGGATGGCATCACTGACTCGATGGGCGTGAGTCTGAGTGAACTCTGGGAGTTGGTGATGGACAGGGAGGCCTGGCGTGCTGCAATTCATGGGGTCGCAAAGAGTCGGACACGACTGAGCGACTGAACTGAACTGAACTGATGGGCACTCTGGGCCACTTTCACACACTTGGTCTCTTTTGATCCTTACTTCGGCTCTGTGAGGTAGGGAAAAGCATCGCCCTTTTTGAAATTCAAAGACTGAGGCTCAGAGGAGTTAAATGAATTGTGCCCAAATGGTGGCTCAGTGGTAAAGAATCCACCTGCCANCACTCTGGGCCACTTTCACACACTTGGTCTCTTTTGATCCTTACTTCGGCTCTGTGAGGTAGGGAAAAGCATCGCCCTTTTTGAAATTCAAAGACTGAGGCTCAGAGGAGTTAAATGAATTGTGCCCAAATGGTGGCTCAGTGGTAAAGAATCCACCTGCCAATACAGGAGATGCAAGAGACTTGGGTTCCATTCCCAGGTCAGGAAGATCTCCTGGAGAAGGAAGTGGCAACCTGCTCCAGTATTCCTGCCTGGGAAAACTCCACGGACAAAGGAGAGGAGCCTGGCGGACTATAGTCCAGGGGATCGCAAATAGCTGGCCATGACTCAGTGGCTAAACAACATGTGAACTGTGAGCGGCAGAGTGGGCTGGAAAGAGACGGTTAACACTCAGGTCTTCATTCACTGTTTTCCCCATTAGAGCTGAATCTCAGGTGAACTGCAGCACCCTCCTAAGTGAACCTTTATCCTTCAGCCTCTTCTTTAGGCTTGCAGTGATAGGTCCTCAGACCTAGCGTTTAACCTGTTTTGAGTTCTGAGCCAAGCAAGAGAAACCAGACACCTTCCCCATTTTGGGGGAGACTCCAGCCTTAAAATGAGTTTGGGACACACAGACACAAATAAACCCATCCCACGTGAGCAATGAATAATAGGAAATGTGTCTTCAGTTTTGACACTGAGGGCATTGAATTACCTTGACAGGTGCACTCTGCTTTTTAAAATAGTTGCAGCATCTCAGGCCCCACCCTCGAAAGAATGTGAAGCCTGGACACAAGTAGAGTTGCTCCATTTTTGGTTCAGGACCCCACCCCAAGAGTTTTCAAGGCAGCAGCCCTAAATCAGGGCAGATTCAAGGAACTGTGACTTTCTCCACCCAGGAGAGTTTTTCAGCGCCTATGCTCTACCCGTGGGAGAGATGGTGTGTGGTGATTTATTTAACCATCCATCAGATCTTGACTAAGGACACATATGCCAGTTACTCTGTGTGGCTCCGAGGACACAGTGGAGAGCCATATAAACAGTTTCTGCCTTCAAGGTGCCTGGGAGAGCTGGTGGACATTACCATCAGGTAGATGCAAAAGTTGTTAAATTTCTTAATGTTCTACACCTTCTTTGGGAACCTTAAAAGAGTCATGGAGCCTTCAGCAGTGACATTTGCTATCAATCATGTAACCATAAGGGCAGCAGTCAAGGGGAGCTTGGATGCACGCTTGAGCAGAGGCGTTTTCTCTCATGCTGAGACCGTAACAGATCCATTCTTCCTTCTTCTGATTAGTATTCACTGCTTGTGTTTAGCTGTCTGCAGCTGATACCCGATTTGTGAATGGCACTGAGGTATAATGCAGAGCTGGAAACTGGATCACAGACCTGCAAGTATTTAAAAAGTAGAACTCACTAGTAAAGTCAAATACATAAATGCCAGGATAATAAAAACTGGCATAAGGGAAATTTCGACGGGGTAAAACTTAAATTGAAGATTCAACTTGAAAATATAGTCAGCATAGGAAAAGAGATAATGAGAGG
>SJYA01002766.1:0-14421 GCA_006410615.1 Neotragus moschatus
CCATCTGTTTGTCTTCTGTTTAAAAATGTCTGTTCAGGTCCTATAACCATTTTTAATTAGGTTGTTTATGTTTTTGACGTTGAACTGTATGTGTTTTTGTATGTTTTTGGTGAGCATTATCTTCTCCCATTCAGCAGGCAGCCTTTTTGTGTTGCTGATAGCTTTCTTCTCCATGGAAAAGATTATTAACCCTAATGTAGCTACATTTGTTAAGTTTTTCTTTTGTGGCCCTTGCCCTAGAAGACATATAAAAAAACTGAGAAGACCAATGTCAGAGTGTATTGTTCATGTTTTTCCTATGACTTTTGTAGTTTCTGATTTTAACATTTAAGTCTTTAATCCATTACGAGTTTACTTTTGTATACGGTGTGAGAAAATATTCCAGTTTGACCTTTTACATAGAAATGTCCAGTTTTCCTAACATCATTTATTAAAAAGGGTTTTTCTTCCTATTGTATGTTCTTGCCCATGTAAGTTTAGGTTCCTTTCTATAGGTCTTTCTTTATTTTCCTTCATTTTCCTTCTCTTAGAGATGATATTTCTGTCTTGGTTGTTATTCAATAAATGAAAACTGTTATTTTATAAATTTTGTATAATTTTCTGGTTAAGATGAGACAGTAAATTTATTTCTTCTTATCTCATCATGGGTGAATTTGGAAGACCTTAAAATTCTTCATGTATATTTTAAACTTTTATATCTTAATTCTTACTGTACATTTTTCAAATTCTATAGCTATTTATTTATGTGTTCATTTATCTCTGAGTTTGTTTTCAATTTCTTTGAATTTCTGCTTTCTTCAGAAAATATCTGCCTCTTTTCTTGCTGTGTTCCATTTTTCTCTTCTACTTTATTCTTGGTCAGGGAGAAGGAGTGGTATTTAAGCTTTATTTTATGTCATATGTTTCTGCTTATAATTAATAAAAGATAAAACAGGTTTTGTATGGAACTTCTATTTCAATTTTCTGTGATGATGGTCAGAAGTATAACTTGAGGTTGTTATGAACTAAAGTTCATACCAAATGAACTTAATCTGTTCATTCACCCTGAAACACTTTTTCACTTTACCTTGTTTTCATTTTTTAAAATATAAATTTATTTATTTTAATTGGAGGTTAATTACTTTATGATATTGTATTGGTTTTGCCATACATCAATATGAATCCGGCGCAGGTATACACGTGTTCCCCATCTTGAACTCCCCTCCNATTTTTTAAAATATAAATTTATTTATTTTAATTGGAGGTTAATTACTTTATGATATTGTATTGGTTTTGCCATACATCAATATGAATCCGGCGCAGGTATACACGTGTTCCCCATCTTGAACTCCCCTCCTTCCTCCCTCCCCTCCCTCCCTCCCTCTGGGTTGTCTCAGTGCACCAGCCCCAAGCATCCTGTATCCTGCATCGAACCTGGGCTGGCGATGTTTTCTGCCTTGTAGTTCACCTCTTGTTTCATATTGCCACACTTCATTTTACATATCAGAAGATAACTCAGATGGGATGCTTGCAGGGAAACTTGTGTCTTTCAAGTTACAGGTCTTCAGTTTGCGTTTTATTCATTTCTGTTCACCTCACATTGATTGTAAGTTGCAAAGCTAATTTCCTCTTCCTTTGGGTTCCCACTCAGTTCATAGTCAGCCAGTTTATAGGACATTGTGTCCAGATTGCAAAGTCTATTTAGTGAAGTACTGAAATAAAACTTACCTCTTTTTTCGGTCCTTCTTCATTTATACCTGCCAGAATATTTTTCAATCTGGCAAGGTTCATTTTTCCCATGGTTTGTTTCTTATACATCCTTTTATTTTAAAGGAAAAGATTCTTGGTTTGGCTTCTTAACAACCGCTCGTTTTTTTTTCTGATGAAAACTAAATTCTGTTGAAACTTTGAATGGTAAGCACAAATTTTTGTATTCCTTCTCATTATATTCATACAGTTGGAATATTTTTGTTTTTGTGCCTGTGACTATGTAATCTAGATGTTATATAGTTATATATTATATAATGTTTATAAAATATTGCAATAAAGATATAGTCATACATCTGCACATATATTGGACTTTGTTTCTTTGGGTCATATCCCTTAAACTCTCACATATCCAACAGTTCCATGTTGTGACAAACATTAGGCTATATGTTCGCACACATGCTGTACCATATATAAGAGATGAAAAGTCAAAATAGATACAGAATATCTTCAAATTATGACTTACTTTAATTGGGTAATTTTTTTCTGGTTCATGTAAATTGGTAGACACAGTCAAGAAATGAAGTTAATTTTTTTTTCTTTTTTTGGTTTGAAAAATTATCTTAACCAGGTTAAAATCTTACTTTCAAATGAATGGTGCAATTTTGTGTATGTGTATAAGATGGAAATGGACAATAGGAATTTCTTCAGTCACAAAAAGGAAGATGTCAGTAGAGCTTCCTTGTGAGGCTTGTGCTTCTTACTTGCTATATCAAAGCAGGCTGTGAATTCACCCTGATATATCCTTTTATGACAGGACCATCACATTTTCTGTTGTATACTGCAACTTTTTCATATCTTCAGTATTTATTAATCATGCTGCCTCTGGCTAGGAAGATGGAGCACCTTGTACCCATAACTCTTAGGATCTCTTGAAAAAATCCATATGAGTCACAGCTCATTTAACTATTAGAATCTTAGGACTGTTTGTTATCAAATGAAATAGCCCCATGCCCTGGTTGTGGAGATACCTTCTGGTCTAAATGTTACTCACTTCCAAGGGCCTGTTGCTCTGTTCTTTCAAAAAGGCCATGGTCAACCACCTTGGGGACCCTATACTGTATGTCTCAAATCATAAATTACCTACATTTAAAGGATGAGGTGGGAGAAGCAACTATTTGCAACTATTTTCAGTGTCATCTGTATCTGTTCCCAGTGATGCTAAGTGATCTCTAATTGAGTGATGTTCAGATCTGGTTTTATAATGCAAGTTGTTGAGTAAACAAAGAGAATAAAACCACGGAGTTGTTATGCTAATGCCTAGTAATGTATTATTATCCCACATTAAAGACCCTACACAATAGCTGGAGAAAGGGAAACGGATTGGAAAGAGTTTTTGATAGTGTTTGATCTTCTTTCCAATCTTGTTTTAGCTTTCAATATATTTATATTTTCCATCAAGCCTAGGTTTAGAGTGAACAGAATTTAGATGATCTTTTACCAGTTTTCCCAATTTGAGACAACTAATGGATCAATGAGGGATGGTTTACGTTTGGACCTAGAATAGAGTAGAAATTTTTGGAATCTTGGTGATACAACTTGGAAGTATACAAAGAGGTTCAGATGAAGAAGCAAAAAAGATAGAGGTAAATGCAGAGAGATAAGATTCTTATCTTTCAGATGAGAATCGAATATTATTGATTAAAGTTGATGGAACAAACATAGAGCTATAAGAACATAAAGTTACAAAAATAAGAAATAGACAAAAATTATATATATAAAATAAAATTTATATATGTGTGCATATACATATATATGTTATATACATTCATCTATTTATCTATCTGGAAAATTGAAGAGTAGAGAAAGAGAAATTCCTTCTTTTACAGTGGAGAATCAGTCTTGTTTAATATCATCATATATATCTTGAATCATAAGTTTTACACATTTTAAAATATGAGACAAGCTATCAAAGGATCTAAATCAAAGGGAGTGCATGAGTTTTTCATCTCTGAGACTGAGATTTTCATAGTAAGTTCTGTGATATTTGCTTTTTAAAAAATCTTGTTAAAATGTTATTTTAATAAAATGTATAAAAGAGATATGATTTTACAGTTCTCAAATTAATGTGGGCTCTTTATAGAGTTGGCATTTTAAGTCATATATGAATACAGAAGAAGATATTAAGTAAGGACACATATTTTGCAAATATTTATAACAAAACATCTACCAGCAAGGGTGTTAAATGTAAAATAACAAATTAGATGATTTTGTCAACATATTTAAGAGATGGAGAAAATAAATATTCTGAAAAATTGGAAACAAAGTATAAAAACTTTATTGCTGCTGCAAAACTGTTGAACTGCTATTCTACAAACCTACTGTAAAAGAATAAATTTAGTCACCAAGAACTCTTCCCTAGTCTCCAGTGTCCACTTTGCATTGGAACCTCAAGTATCTCTTTGTGGTTTTAGGAGTACATTTAATCAAGTACACTTGGCATGCTTAATTCTGATCTCACAGCTTCTGATGTAAAGCTAGAAACTATGAAATAAGGATAAATCAATAAAATATATTTCCAGAATTTTATAAACCCACTGACTCCTGTAAAAGAAAAAAAAAATGGACTATGCAAAGCATTGGATAGAATATGCTTTCTTTATTAGAACTGGCATACTATAAATACTCTGCTGCTGCTGCTGCTAAGTTGCTTCAGTTGTGTCTGACTCTGTGCGACCCCAGAGATGGCAGCCTACCAGGCTCACCCGGCCCTGGGATTCTCCAGGCAAGAACACTGGAGTGGGTTGCCATTTCCTTCTCCAATCCATGAAAGTGAAAAGTCAAAGTGAAGTCGCTCAGTCATGTCTGACTCCCAGTAACCCCATGGACTGCAGCCTACCAGGCTCCTCTGTCCATGGGATTTGCCAGGCAAGTGTACTGGAGTGGAGTNACTGGAGTGGGTTGCCATTTCCTTCTCCAATCCATGAAAGTGAAAAGTCAAAGTGAAGTCGCTCAGTCATGTCTGACTCCCAGTAACCCCATGGACTGCAGCCTACCAGGCTCCTCTGTCCATGGGATTTGCCAGGCAAGTGTACTGGAGTGGGGTGCCATTGCCTTCTCCTATAAATTAGGCTTCAGGTTATACTGAAACTGAAGTTGTTAGTCGCTCAGTCATGAATGACTCTTTGAGACCTCATGGACTGTAGCCCTCCAGGCTCCTCTGTCCATGGAATTCTCTAGGTAAGAATACTGGAGTGGGTTGCCATTACCTTCTCCAAGGGTTCCTGGCCCAGGGATTGAACCCTGGTCTTCTGCATTGCAGGCAGATTATTTACTGTTTGAGCCACCAGGGAAGCCCAGGTTATACTGACCTGAGTTCAAATACTGATTACAACACTTGATATAGCTACCTTATGATGTTGTCATGAGGGCTTGAAGGAATGTTTCATTTAAAATGACTGAATCCATATCCCATAGAAGGTAGCTATTAATATTACTTCTCCTCCCCAAATACAAAGCAGCACACAGTAAAGGGGTCCAGTTGGATGAGCACCTCTCATTTAAATGCACATTAAAATAAATTGTAGAGAATACTGGAAATCAACTTTTGGAAAATGGTAGTTACATTAATAGTTTTGCCAACATGTGATAGTAATTATGAAGCATGAAAATCATTAAGTCCTCAAAAACAATGTGGGAGGACAATAATAAGAGCCTTTTTTTCTCTTTTGCTAAAATACAATTTAATAAGAATGAAAAAAAGATGTCTTAACATAATTGGTAGCTTTTTATGAGAAATTTTCTTAACTACATTTGTGAAAATAGTCAAATGTGTTATTTTTCTTTTAAGTACTGAAAGTAACTGGTTAGTTTGCGCCTTACTTTATTTGACAAAACATATTTAAAAGCACATTTAGAAAAAAAGTGATTTATTACTTTGAGAAAGTTGAGTTTAACATGATGTGTGTGTGCACATGAGCGTGCGCGCGCACACACACACACACATATGCTCATGCTATGTTGCTCAGTTATGTCTGACTCTTTATGACGCCATGAACTGCAGCTCACCAGGCTACTCTGTTCATGGAATTTTCCAGGCAAGAATACTGAAGTGGGTTGCCATTTCTTACTCCAGGGGATCTCCTTGATCCAGGGATCGAGCTCTGTCTCTTGCGTCTCCTGCATTTGCAGGAGGATTCTTTACCATTGAGTCACCTGGGAAGCCTATGTAGTGAGAAATAGGGATATGAAGTAAAGTCAGGGAGAGCCAGATGACCAGAGGCAAGGAGTAAAGTATGTTACAACTATGAATAGAGTCTGTGGCTCACAGAGCTGAAGACAAAAAAAAACTGAAAAATGAAGTATAAAAAGTACAGGAGAACCAGAAAATATTAAGGTCAAAGAAATTGCAGGGAGGAATTATTTTCCTAAATATGAGAGTATAAATGTGTGGTTCAAGAGATTGATAACAAAAAAATAAATAAATAGGCCATGGTTATAGGTAATTCAAGGGATCAGATGTGACAGAGTGCCTGAAGAACTATGGATGGAGGTTGATGACACTGTACAGGAGGCAGTGATCAAGACCATCACCATGAAAAAGAAATGCAAACAGACAAAAAAGTTGTCTGAGGGGGCCTTACAAATAGCTGAGAAAAGAAGAGAAGCTAAAGGCAAAGTGAAATGAAAATGAAGTCGCTCAGTTGTGTCCGACTCTTTGCAACTCCATGGACTGTAGCCTACCAGGCTCCTCTGTCCATGGGATTTTCCAGGCAATAGTACTGGAGTGGATTGCCATTTCTTTCTCCGGTGAAGGCAAAAGGGAAAGGAAAGATATGCCCATTTGAATGCAGAGTTCAAAAGNAGGATCCTGCTGTGATTTATGTCAGAGAGTGTTTTGCCTATATTCTCCTCTAGGAGTTTTATAGTTTCTAATTCTTTATTGTAAAAAGCATTTTAAGAAATAGCTTTAAAGGGGAGAGAAGAAAAGAGAGAAAGACAGAATGATGGAGAAACATAAGGAGCAGGAGAAGCAGGGGCAAGGGAGAGGGAAGAGAGAAAAAATACGGCCATTTTGTGATTACAATTGTACTCATTTCCTTATGAAATGTCCAGAACACAGTTTATCTGAAAGAAAATTCATAAAGATGTTTTCAATTATACCTGAACATCTGGTTCCTAATGATTATATGAAAAATACTGATTATTCTGAATAGTACTATAAAGAGAAAAAGTCAAGCTCTTCTTCCAGTGGCACTGATTCAGAAGCCATTACTCAAAGGTCATAATAATGAAAGGTACTAACAGTCTAAATGATATGATTTCCATGTGATTAGCTTGGTTCACAAACCTCTCAGAACTATAATTATGTGGAAAAAGGAAAATGTGAAGATGTCACAGGCCATGGAGGCCACATTTCCATCATCAATAAATGGGTTTTCCTTGCTTTTGAGACACAGGGCTTTAAATAAAGCATCTGATAGCAGTGACTGGGATGGTACATCTATAATTGCATCTTACACCTTATATCTTAGAAAGATAGACAGAATCAAGGAAAAAATTACACTCAAAATATGATGTCAGCTGATCAAATAACAATTGCATTTAAGATACAGAGATAAGCCATGTCATGACAATTAGTTGAACTGGACACTGTTCACATGATGTCTGGAATATAGACTCACACTGTTAAAGTGTCTGAGTTGATAAATCAACAGAAATGTAAGTTTGAATAATACCAATAACTCATATGTAAGTACAAATTTATGATCTATTAAAGCACTTGAGTAAATTGCTATAGTTGGCATTTATCATAGTTTTGATAAATTAAACATGAAAGTGTCATAATAATCATTTTTTATCCACTGCTGCTGCTGCTAAGTCGCTTCAGTCGTGTCCGACTCTGTGTGACCCCAGAGATGGCAGCCCACCAGGCTCCCCCGTCCCTGGGATTCTCCAGGCAAGAACATTGGAGTGGGTTGCCATTTCCTTCTCCAATGCATGCAAGTGAAAAGTGAAAGTGAAGTCGCTCAGTCGTGTCTGACTCCTAGTGGCCCCATGGACTGCAGCCTACCAGGCTTCTCCATCCATGGGATTTTCCAGGCAAGAGTACTGGAGTGGGGTGCCATTGCCTTCTCCGTTTTTATCCACAGTATAATACAAATGCTCAACAATGTTGAATCAGACATCTAAATTAGCAAATAAGGCATTAGAATCAGTCTCTTAAATTTCAGATAAGTGCTCCTTTTAATGAGAGAGTAATAATTATTCTCCACACTCTCTCCATCCACAAGGGTCCATTTATTATATCCTCTGTGCAGAAACTGGAGTTTCTCTTGAAGTTTTTGCCACTAGGTTGCTATGAATACCCTGTGACTTGTGTCTACTCTTGGGATAAAGTCTTTTAAAACATGGAAAACTCACTCTCTTGTCATTTGGGTCTTCAAAATTTTTACTTCCCTCCACAATTTGCCTGTTTTCATTTACTTTTTAGAATACTATCCAGGTAATAGGTGTTTCAGACCTTAACTGGTGGCTCAGGTGGTAAAGAATCCACCTGCAGTGCCAGAGACCCAGCTTCAGTTCCTGGGTTGGGAAGATACCCTGTAGAAGGGAATGGCTACGCACTCCAGTATTCTTGCTTGGAGACCCCATGGGCAGAACAGCTTGGTGGGCTACAGTCCATGGGATGGCAGGGTTGGAACAGCTGAGCAACTAACACTTTAACTTTCACTTTTCAGATGTTTCCAGTTTATTTATTTTTTTGTACAGATTTTTTTTTTTTAGTTATAATAAGCAGGAGGGATAAGGAATAGTGGGTTTTCACCACTATAGCACAGTAGAACTCTCTATTATTGATTTCATAGAATATCATCATAAAGGAATTTGAAAGCATCCAAAAAAGATGCTGTTTCTATTTTCCCCATCTACTTGCCATGAAGTGTTGGAACCAAATGCCATGAACATTTTTTGAAAGTTGAGTTTTAAGCCAGCTTTTTCATTCTCTTCTTTCACCTTCATCTATGACAAACCTAGAAAGTGTATTAAAAAGCAAAGATATCACTTTTTTCCACAAAGGTCTGTATAGTCAAAGTTATGGTCTTTACAGTAGTCATGTACAGATGTGAGAGTTGGGCCATAAAGAAGGCTGAGTGCTGCAGAATTGATGCTTCTGAACTGTAGTGCTGGAGAAGACTCTTGAGAGTCCCTTAGACTGCAAGGAGATTAAACCAGTCAGTCCTAAAGGAATTCAGCCCTAAATATTCATTGGAAAGACTGAAATTGAAGCTCTAATGCTTTGGTCATTGATGCAAAGAGTGGAGTCATTGGATAAGACCCTGATGCTGGGAAAAGACTGAGGATGGGAAAAGAAGAGGTAACAGAAAGTGAGATGGTTGGATGGCATCATTGACTCAATGGATGTGAGTTTGAGCACTCCAGTAGCTAGTGAAGGACTGCAAAGGTATGCTTCAGTCCATGGGGTCAAAAAAGACTTGAGCAAGACTGAATGACTGAAAAACAATGACAATAAAAGATGCTAGTGTCCTCAGTACCATAATTTCAAATCCAGAGTTTGTCTTCTGCATCTGACAACCTTGATCTCACACTCATAAAAATGTTGGCTTCTCATGGTCCTCCTCAACAAATCTGATCTTTGTTTTCTTTTTATTTTTGGCATCTTTTTCTCAGCCTAACCCTTAAAATCTGAGTTGCCTACTAAACTGTCTTGGTCCCATTGTTTTGTTGAGGCTAATCATGGAAATTTCATCAATTCTCCTACTTCTGACAACTGCTTATATGCTGATGATTTGTAAATATTTATTTCCTGCTCAAATCAGACCTAAAGTTTTCTTTTTTTGCTCATGTCTTAAATGCTGGTTAATCGTACCCCTGGTTCTTTCCATAGTCATTCAGCAGGTCCTACCTGGAAACTCCTCCCCAAATATGCTGCTGCTGCTGCTGCTAAGTCGCTTCAGTCATGCCCGACTCTGTGAGATCCCATAGACGGCAGCCCACCAGGCTCCCCCATCCCTGGGATTCTCCAGGCAAGAATACTGGAGTGGGTTGCCATTTCCTTCTCCAATGCATGAAAGTGAAAAGTGAAAGGGAAGTCACTCAGTCGTGTCTGACTCCTAGGGACCCCGTGGACTGCAGCCTACCAGGCTCCTCCGTCCATGGGATTTTCCAGGCAAGAGTGCTGGAGTCGATTGCCATTGCCTTCTCTGCCAAATATGCTACATGGCATAAATGGCACTGTAACCATCTTCAAAACTAGAGGCCTTCAAGTCACTCCATAGGCTCTTTCTCTTCACTCTCATTTCCTGACAAATGCAGCATCCTGTGTCCTAAATAATTTTTGCCTGCTTTTTCCATATTTCAACTACCTATTCTCAGCACTTGGTCCAGACAAATGCAAGAGCCCCTCCTCAGGTTTTCATCTTTCCTGCCGTTTTGCTCTTCTATTCATACTGCTAAGTCACTGTCAGAGGGTCCCACCTAAAATACAAACCAAGTCATGCATCTTCTCAGCCAATATTCTTCGACTGCTCCACTCCTCCTGCCAGATGGCATTCATATGCCCATGCAAATTGGTTTTAGAGCAAATGAGCTTTAACTGCAACTCATTAATCTACTTATCTACATCAATTTCCACTCCTTTTGTTTCACTTTGTGTTTGAGTCTAACACCAACCCATGTATATTTTCCTGGACCCACCATGGGGTTTCAGGCCACCATGTTGGGGCTTCCTTGGTGGCTCAGATGGTAAAGCATCTGTCCGCAATGCAGGAGACCTGGGTTCGATCCCAGGGTTGCAAAGATCCCCTGGAGAAGGAAATGGCTACCCATTCCAGTATTCTTGCCTGGAAAATCCCGTGGGTGAAGGAGCCTGGTAGACTACAGTTCATGGGGTTGTAGACAGTCAGACAAGACTGAGCAACTTCACTTTCACTTTCATGTCATAATATGATTAACACTAATGTAATAACATCTGGACTCGGGCACATTCCCAAGGCCCCTCGGGCAGGTGACTGCCCTAGGGAGGGGAGCGCGAGGAGCCTGCCCATGATACACCAGATCACTCCTAGCTCACTTCCTGTGCTGCCTGGAAGCACAGAGCCTGGGGCAATGACAGGGAGAGCAAGAAGTGACAAATAGATTCAAGGGATTAGATCTGATAGACAGAGTGCCTGAAGCAAGATGTACATAGCTTCCTGACATTGTATAGCAGGCAGTGATCAAGACCATCCCCATTTAAAAAAAATGCAAAAACACAAAATGTTTTTCTGAGGAAGCCTTACAAATAGCTGAGAAAAGAAGAGAAGTGAAAGGCAAAGGAGAAAAGGAAAGATATGCCCATCAAATGCAGAATTCCAAGGAAAAGAAAGGAGAGATAAGAAAGCCTTCCTCAGTGATCAAGGCAAAGAAATGGAGGGAAAAAATAGAATGGGAAAGACTAGAGATCTCTTCAAAAAAATCAGATACCAAGGGAACATTTCATGCAAGGATGGGCACAATAAAGGACAGAAATAGTATGGACCTAACAGAAACAGAAGATGTTAAGAAGAGGTGGCAAGAATACACAGAAGAACTATACAAAAAGATCTTCAGGACCCAGATAATCACAATGGTGTGATCACTCACCTAGAGCCAGACATCCTGGAATGCGAAGTCAAGTGGGCCTTAGAAAGCATCACTACAAACAAAGCTAGTGGAGGTGATGGAATTTCAGTTGAGCTCTTTCAAATCCTAAAAAACGTTGCTGTGAAAGTGCTACATTCAATATGCCAGCACATTTGGAAAACTCAGCAGTGGCCACAGGACTGGAAAAGGTTAATTTTCATTCCAATCCCAAAAAAGGCAATGCCAAAGAAAATTCAAACTACCACATGATTGCACTCATTTCACAGGCTAGCAAAGTAATGCTCAACATTCTCCAAGTTAGGCTTCAACCATATATGAACCATGAACTTCCAGATGATCAAGCTGGATTTAGAAAAGGCAGAGGAACCAGAGATCAAAATGCTAACAACTGTTGGATCATTGACTACACCAAAGCCTTTGGATGTGTGGATCACAGCAAAATGTGGAAAATTCTTAAAGAGATGGGAATACTAGACAACCTTACCTGCCTCTTGAGAAATCTGGATGCAGGTCAAGAAGCAGCACTTAGAACTGGACGTGGAACAACAGACTGGCTCCAAATTGGGAAAGAAGTATGTCACGGCTGTATATTGTCACCTAGCTTATGTAACTTATGTGAAGAGTACATCATGTGAAATGCCAGGCTGGATGAAGTGCAGGCTGGAATTAAGATTGCTGGGAGAAATATCAATAACCTCATATGTGCAGATGACATCACTCTTACAGCAGAAAGTGAAGAGGAACTAAAGAGCTTCTTGATGGAGAGGGCGGTCCTAAGATGGCAGAGGAATAGGATGGGAAGACCACTTTCTCCCTCACAAATTCATCAACAGAACATTTTAACGCTGAGTAAACTCCACAAAACAACTTCTGAATGCTACCAGAGGACATCAAGCACCCAGAAAAGCAGATCGTTGTCTTCAAAAGCAGATAGGAAAAAATACAAAAGATGAAAAAAGAGACAAAGGAGATAGGGAGGGAGCTCCATCCTGGGAAAAGAGTCCTAAAAAGAGAGAAGTTTCCAAACACCAGGAAACACTCTTGCTGCTGAGTCTGTGGCAAGCCTTGGAAACATGGAGGGCAGCGTGGCAGGGGAAAAAAGTAAATGGATAATTAAAACCAACAGATTATGAACTCAACGGTGGCTCCCCCGGCGGAGAGGCAGCACAGATACCTGCATCCACTGCTGGCAGGTGGGGGCTGGGCAGGGAGGTGCGGGCTGCAGTGCTTTTCAAGAATTGAGCCAGAGTGCTGCGAGTGTAGCCAGAGCAAACTAACTTGGGCTGGCATGCTAGATGGTGGGGTGGCTGCCACGTGAAAAGCTTTAACGTGGGATACCACCTGGACCATGCACAGAACAAAGGATGGAACAGAAATAGTTGACTGCAGACCATCCCCCTCCACTGACAGGCAGCCAGAGCCTTAAGGGCTGGAAGGGGGCAATCGCAGCCCTGGAGAGACATNGGTGGGGTGGCTGCCACGTGAAAAGCTTTAACGTGGGATACCACCTGGACCATGCACAGAACAAAGGATGGAACAGAAATAGTTGACTGCAGACCATCCCCCTCCACTGACAGGCAGCCAGAGCCTTAAGGGCTGGAAGGGGGCAATCGCAGCCCTGGAGAGACATTTCCTACCATACTGCAAGCAGGCTTCTTTGCTAAGACTTCTTGGGGTTCTGGACACTCAGCATCCACCTCAGAAGGGGTGCCAATGGTACACCCAGAAAACTGAGCAGCAGGGAAGGGAAAGGCGATAAGTCGCAGCAACCGTGCTCACCAAACAGCTGAGCTACTCGGACCCGGGAAGGGCACAAAACACAGGCCCAACCGAATCTGCACCTCTGAGGGATACGTGAGAGCTGAGCCTGAGTGGCTTAGACCAGGAAGGTGCATGCAGCCTAGGGCTGGCCTCAGATGGTTCCTGGTAGAGCAACGTAGAGCCTGAGCAGTTGGGTGGCTGAGACACTTTGGGCACACACCAGTGTTATTTGTTTGCAGCATCCCTCCCTCCTCACAGCATGACTGAACAAGTGAGCCTAAAAAAAACAAAACAAAAAGTGACCACCACCACCCACCTTGTGTCAGGTCAGAAATTGGACACTGAAGAGACCAGCGAAGAGAAGAAGCTAAACAGAGGGAACCGCCTTGGAAGTGACCCCACAGTGCCCACAACACCAGAGAAAGCCCCAGATATATCTTTACTATTTTTACAATCATTCTTTCTTTCTTTCTTTTTTTTTGTTGATGTTGCTGTTTGACTGTTTTTGCTTCTTTTCCTTCTTTTTTTTTAATTTAACTTTAAAAAATTTTTAAGTCCTCTATTTCTCCTTTAATTTTTATTTTTATATCCTACTATTACTTTTCAAAAAAAAGACCCTATTTTTAAAGCAAATGCCGTATATATATATATTTGTTGTTGTTGTTGTTTTTTAATAATTCTTGTGACTTTGTTTTTTTTCTTCTTCTTTTCTTTAATATTGTATTTTTGAAAACCCAATTTCTACTCTAGATTTTTAATCTTTGCTTTTCGTTATTTGTTGTCAATTTTATACATTTAAAAACCCAATCTTCAGTACCCAATTTTACCTGAGAGCAAAATTACTGGCTTGACCACTCTATCCTCCATTGGACTCTCCTTTTTCTCCACCAGGTTGTTTCTCTCTCCTCCCTCCCCCTGCTCTTCTCTACCCAACTCTGTGAATCTCTGTGTGTTCCAGACGATGAAGAACACTTAGGGAACTGGTTACTGGCTGAATCTCTCTCCTTTTCATTTCTTTTAGCCTCCTGGCCACCTCTGTCTACTTCCTCCCCCTCCTCTTCCCTGTATAATTCCGTGAACATCTTTGAGTAATCCAGACTGTGGAGTGCACATAAGGAAGTGATTAATGGCTAACTGGCTCTCTCTCTTGATTCCACCGCATCTCATTCCAGTCACCTCTAACTATCCCTTCCCTCTGCTCTTCTCCATGTAATTGAGTGAACCTCTCTGGGTGTCCCTCAATGTGGAGAAACTTTTTATCTATAACCTAGATGTTTTATCATCGATGCTGTATAGATGGAGAAGTCTTGAGGCTACTGTAAAAATAAAACT